>WEIV01020572.1:264615-411304 GCA_013390005.1 Calyptomena viridis
CCGCACCGGGCTCAAGGTACCGCGGGGGCACCGGGCTGGGGGGGCCGGGGGTGCCCTGCAGCCACCGCCGCTCGTCCTGCCTGGCGGCCGAACCCCTCTTTTAATTATTATTGCTGTTATTTGAAAACTGCTTTTCCTCCTCCCCGCCGCGCACCTGGTCCCGCACCGCCCCGCGCAGCGATGAGGAAGCGGAGCCCAGGGACGAACAGGTGCCCGGGGGGAGCCCGGAGGCTCCCGGTCCTTCCCCTTCTCCTTCCCCGCCGAGAGGCTCCGGGAGCGCGTCCAGGGGCTGCGGGCGGAGGAGCCGCTGCCCGGGGAAAGTTCGCGGGAGGGTGCGGAGCCCTGCGGGACTCGGGGGGGTCCGAGGGGCAGAGGGGGCTCTGCTGGGAGACGGCGGGTCACTCGTGTGTTGGCTTAGCTGGCACCAAGTTGGCCAGCCCGGATGTCTTGTTTCTTCTTTCCTCGTGATTTTGGAGAGGATTTTTTGTGATTTTTCCTGCGGTACCTAAAGAACTGCGAAGTCGCCGGGTTTTTATTGCTGGGGAAGCGATGTGCTCGTGTTGCGCTGCGGGAGAGCTGTAGGAATGTTTAAACCTTGGCGTTGTGTGCTGTGTGTTATTGATTTGTGTTGCTTGATCAGAGCATTGGTGGCTCAGCAAGGTTTGGGTTTTCATAGGGCAGTGTTTTCTAATAGACACAGTCGATGTACACAGAGCTTTCATCTGTCCCTTATATGACTAAAAAGTGATACTTTGCTTCTTATCTTGGGGTAGAAAGGGGCTGAGCCATGTTGTGCTGGATAATGTACAGGTGTTCAGCCATAATATAGAAAAGTAAGTAAATTCATTCTCAGCACTCACCTGGGAATAGTTTTGCTTGTAACGTGTTTTTGGAAAATTTCACCAGAGAGTTGACAGGTGGCATTTTTGTTTTGTTGGCAAAGGTTTCTTTGGTGTGACCAATTTAAGTATGTGCTATATGGCTCCCCAAAAAAACATTCCATAAGCAATAAATAATATATATTATGTGTCTAGATACAGGTCTGAGGAAAGGAGAGAGGGGGGAAAACTGCATTTTAAATGAATATGTAATGTTTGGCCATTTGTGAACACATGTGCAGTGTTGCCTTGTTGGAGCTGTGCATGTCATCCTTTGCCCATTGCTTCCCATGGGCCTCTGCTTGGCTTTTCCTGATGGCAAATATTAGAGAGCACAACTGCTGCTGTGTTAACACTCCTCTGGTGCTTAAAAGTACTAAATTTTCTTTGTCTTTCAAAAAAATTAAGTCAAACCAAATAAACACCTATCTCAATGGATCATTAAAAATCAGGAAGTTTTTGTTAGCCAATTTCTTTGGTCCTCACTTAGACTGGAGTCTGGCTTGCAGAGGAACTACAAGACCAGGTCATATGACATTAAAATAAGATGCAAAAGATAAAGATACCAAGACTTGCAGAAGGGAATGGAGGGTTTTCAGAAATATTGCCCGATATACGTGAAATTATCATTAAATATCTCTAGTAAAACACCACCTGTCAGCCATCAAGAAGCTGAAGTTTTGCCATATGCAACACACAGCTTCTAAATGACTTTGTTTCTAAACTCTTCCTGTTTATGATTGATTTTTATCAAAGTAGGTATAAAATGAGTTCTGAATATGAGGCTGAAATAAAGAGACTGTACTTCAGCAGTATACACTTTGATTACATTTAACTCAATGTGAATGTAATTATTATGGGCATTTAGTATGTGTTACTTCAGTAATTAAACTTAATGGAAATACAACAATCTACTTCTTTATCCCAAGAAACCCAACAGATAAGCCTTCTTTTAAATGAAAGATTACATTATTCTTAACATGGATGTGTACCTCGAGTGGCTTGGATTGTAGCCACCTTATTTGCCAATAAAAATGTGCTTTATCACTTCTATTTGGAAGGGAAAATGAAACAAAAAGGTATCTATTCATTACATAAAACGATGTTGTGGACAGTTGCTTCTGTGATAAGAAAGGATCTTCTCCTTTCCCAGTGGGAGAGGACAGGGACTACTTTAAACACTACTAATTATTTCAGTTTATCTTGCACGAGTTACAATGCTGTAGTTAGTTAATTATAGCTTTTCCCATTAGCAGTATGTTAAGAATAATGAATTAACATATCACACAGATCAAAAGAACATCTACAAAGTTTATCTTGGAGGAAAGAAAGTGTTATTGTGTGTCAGGAAGTCCCCGTGGCTTTCCCAAGGCACAGATTTTGTTGGAATTCCTGAACTGGTGCTTCAGAGCCTGATGAATGACTTGAATTGATCACAAACAAGTGACACTGGAGCTCTTGGTTGCTTAGCAACCCACTAAGATGCCACAATTTCTTTTGGTATATTTGTCCAGTAAAGTAGAAATTCTGTTTTGTTAAAGATCTTGGGTTCTTTTCTAGCACAAAGCCCAGCCTTTAAACCACCTTAAATCATGTGTAATGAGAAGTGATATCCCAGTAGAGTCTGGGGAGCAGCGTGGGTATGAAAACAGAGCAGGAATCTTGGAAACCACATTCTAATGGTGACGTGCTCAGTGTTTTATGATAAGTTTCAATTGTTCTTTCTCAGTTAGACTTCAGTGCAAAACCCCAAATCCTTAGTGGGACAAGTCCTAACAAAGACAGTCATCTACCAAGTGCTTTTTGAGCAGTTCTCCTCATCCTGTCTTGGGCTGTGAGACCCTGTGGGTCTGTGGTGTTACCATTCTGAAATGCAACATGGAATTTGTGGTTTGATCATTTGTGGTTTACATTGTCTGATCTCCATCCTGTGGCTGGAGAGCTCTGCTAGATTGTCCTCACAGAAGACACTGGTTCCTTAATAAATCTATTTTGTGTAAGGAAGCATCAGATTTAGTACTCAAAGAGCAGAAGGAAGATAAATGGTTATACAGCCAAAGTGCCAACATTGGTTTTACCCAGGTTGTGGCACCCTGCAGGCTGTTCATACATGTTATATTTTTGTCAGTGAACTGCCTATCGTTGCCCTTGGGTCCATGTGTCCTGGCACCTTAGTTCTGGAGGGCACCTTGGAAGGGAATCCTGCAGTCATCCCATCCCACTTGCTGTGCATTTGTTTGTGTTACGGGCACACCACACAAACTGGATTAATTTTGGCTGAACCTAAGCCAGAATATCTGTTTCAGGAGTTTACTTTGGGCACTTCAGCTGCTAATGGGCTTTTCATCTGTGCCCTCCTGGCTGGAGCTGGAGTGGAGCCTTTGTGATGTGTGTGGGTGGATCTGGGGTTCCCAGCCCTGTTTTGCTCTACTTCTCTACCCCCTTTGAGCTCTGCTGCTTGTTAATATCGACATATCCTCTGCCTTTGGAAATTCCAGCTAAGGAAAAGCAGGGCTAGGAGAACTGCAGGCTGCCATGGCATTTATTTTACTTAGATAGCTGTTGGCACTCTGAAAGATTTCCTTCCTCTTGATGAGAAAAAGGAATCCAGGAATTTCTCTTCTTTAAAGAGCTTGAGTACTGCATGATTTACTGTATATTGGACTAGAAGGGGAGGTTGTAGCAGTGCCCATAGGAACTGCTAAGACTACATTGAACCAAATCTCAACTCACTGTCCATATTCCTAGGCTGAGATTATAGTAGTTCATAATCTGTGTACTTGTAATTAATTGCCTTTCTAGGCTCAGACAGACTTAGATAAAGATTAAGGTACATATGAGTTTGACTTTGTTGTGGGTTTTGGTTGTTTTTTGTCTGTTATTTCTATGTAACAAAGTCAGTGCCTGAAATTCAAGGTTGTTGTATTTGGTTTTGTTTTGGTTATTTTTGGTTTTTTACAATTAATCTCTTCGTGTCTGTCTTGTGCAAAGATTCCTGTAAGTGCATTTGCATACCCAAATGCTGATTAGTACTCGCCATTGCTGTGATTGTCTCTGCATTATAAACAGGCACATGGCAATATTTGGTGTCTTGGGTTTCTCCTCCCAGCATGTCCAGACACCCCATATGAAGCACATGGAGTGATGACCATGGTAGTAAGTTATTTTCTGGAGTCTCAGCATTCCCTAGAAGATCCTTCCTTCTTCCTTCATTACACCTGAATGTAAAACTCAAAAAAATGCAGATGGAAAGCAGTTTATCATTAAAACTGGTGTTTATTGTTACAGCTGAACTAGTGTTTGTTGTTTTCAGTGTGATCTCCAGATCCTGTTTCATGTAAGGACAATTCTGCGTTGCTTTCTTCATTAGGGCTTTTAAGTCTTCATATTTTCATTTAATTCTCACTAGCTCTTGCTTTTCTCCATTTTTTAAATGAAAATTGCCATTTTGGGGTGGTTTTCTCCTATTTGTTTTTTTTTTTCTCTCTTATTGTTTGCCAGCAACAGATGGAATTTACTCAGGGATGTAGTGAGGATATGGCTTGAGTGAGGGAGGGTTAAGGGGAGATTGGGGAGGACAGGGATGAGCCTGCCTAGATTCATCCATGTCTTTGCTCCTGTTCTCTGGCACAGAAGAAATAGAGATGTCTGGACCCAGTTCTGAGCAGCTGGAGGAGAAGGAGCTGATGGTTGAGCCTGGGCAGGGTTGTGCCTGTGAGGGGGCAGCTTTCGAGGATATTTTTGACAGATGGTTCCCAGTCTGGCTGTAAGAGCTGGTCTGTGAGCCAGGCTGAGTTATCCCGGGAACAGCCCCACGCCAGGCTCGGGCTGAGTTATCCCGGGAACAGCCCCACGCCAGGCTCGGGCTGAGTTATCCCGGGAACAGCCCCACGCCAGGCTCGGGCTGAGTTATCCCGGGAACTGCCCCACGCCAGGCTCGGGCTGAGTTATCCCGGGAACAGCCCCACGCCAGGCTCGGGCTGAGTTATCCCGGGAACAGCCCCACGCCAGGCTCGGGCTGAGTTATCCCGGGAACTGCCCCACGCCAGGCTCGGGCTGTGCTGCTGTCACCTGTCTGGTGATGTTTCTGCTGCCTCCTCCTCTTCTGGGAACATCAAGAGGAGCATCTGGGTTGTGCATTTCTTTTTTTAAGAGATGGACAGGGCTGTAGCTTTAAAGGTGGGATGAACCCACAGGAAGGGGCTGGAGAATCTCAGTGCCCTCCTGAACAGAAAGTTTAACTACAACCAAGCCAAGCAGTGAAAGCACAAGGCTCCAGGAAAAAACCTTCAGTGAGCCCAAGTCCTCTGACCTCTCAGATGACTTTAGTGCTTCTAAAAATCTCATTTCAAGTGTCTCTATTTTTGGGGAGGCCCTAGAGATGACTCTGCAAGGCTGGCAGTAGCTATTCAGGCCAAAATTAATTGGTTAGGCAGTGATCTACTAAAAGGAATAAGGAAAAAAATTTAAAAAAAGGCAGAATTGGGCCCATCCACCTTTCAGTCTGTGTCTCCTTTGGTGACTTTTGGAGTGTGACACAGGCAATTCCCTGTCAGCCTTTCCCACTGGCTGACACAGAAGAGGTGGCTTTGAATGCTGCCTGCTGTGCTTGTATGGCACTTGAAAGGAGAGAGGGCTGCCTTCAAGGAGTGTATTCCCACAGCTTTAGAGGATATTTGAAAAATGCATGGCTCAGTTCTGTCATGTGTGTTACAGTATTAAACCCGATGGAAACCTGGAACAATGTCTCAGTTAAAAATGGCTGGTGCCAGTGCTGCATCCCCAGTGCTTGAAATAAAATTAGTCTCCATGAAAGATTGCTCTGCTTATAGGGAAAGTAAAATTATTATTCCAGGGCACATTCTTTTCTGTTAGCAAAAAGCATTGTTGTGGTGTTTTCTAACAGTAGTGATTAACTCAATGGCTATTTTTTTTTGAGACACGCTCACAGAATACACCATTATTTTTGTAGTTTACTGAAATCAGAGAATTATTAATGGTAACATTTTCTGTAGGTTTGGAGGCATCTACATCTTTTTTTCTGAGGTTGATCTCATAGCTCAGTGTCTGTGTCATCCCTAAAATCCTCCTCTCTGTGGTGTTGGGGTGGTTTGTGTTGGCTGATCCAGGTCTCTGTGTCTGTTTGCATCCATGGTTGTTTGCCTAATTCTGTTATTTTTACATCTTCATAGGCAAAATCTTTCAAACCACAATCTGTTTGCTGATTTCAGTGAACTTATTACCCAAAATTTGAGTTATTGCCCAAGTATTTTTGTGAAAAAGGCCCGGTGCTTTATTTTTCCCAGGTTATTCCTTCATATTCCTCCATCAGTTACTTTGTTCTTGTAACATCTCCTTGAGGGAACAGGTTTTAGAGGATTTCTGTTTTGACCTGCTGTAAGTCAGAGACTGTCCTGTCTGATCTTTTTTGCTCACATTCAGTACTTTGAGTTCTGTTGAGCCATTGGTCAAAACTGTGGAAATTTTGGTCATTAAATCCAAATTCATTTGAAATAAATATTCCTTCAGCAGAAAAAAATAGCACAGAACTGAACAACTGGTTGAGCAAGCTGTAATGGGAGATTTTATTTAACACATATTTAGGCAAGCAGGATAATCTGTGATGACTTCCAGGCTGAATATTGCACACGAAAACCACTGGTGAAGTCATGGCGCCGCTGAAATGGATGGTCAAACTCCCACTGACCTCATCAGAGTCAGGTTTTTGTCCCAGGAGTGATGAAAATCTAATTTACAACCTAACCAGTTTGAGAAGTAGGCGTAATGGCTCAGGTCCTTGACTGATATAAATGACTGTGGTTCAGCTGAGGATGATTGAGTTACACTGACTTCAGCCATCTGGGCTTCTGCACAATCCTGTCCACATGGGCTTGTCACAACCAGTCCTGGTGGGAGCTTTGTAGTGGTATCTCCTCTCAGGTGGCATATTCTTGTCTCGTATTTTGATTGGAAACAAATAGCCAGGAAGCGGCAATGAATATTCCGGTTTTCTGAGTTGCACAAATGACAACTGCTGTGTGTAAGCTATGGAGTAACAGTGATTACAGGTCTGTCCCAGCTGCACAAAGCTAAGCCATGCCTGCTTCATTAAATTTACAGGGTTACCACTGAAATCCACAGGAATTGCTCAGGGTTTACCACCTGCATGACAAATGCACCTTTCTGGTATTGACTGCGTGAGGTTTGACTTGGGCTTTCACCTAAATCTGGGATTTTGATTATCTCTGCTTAGCATGTGGAATTGCAGCATCCCTGCTGTCTGTGTCAACCTGATTTCACCACCCTGATTTTCAGCTAATACCTGTCCTGCCTTCCTGCTGGGAAAAGCTTGGACTTGCCTTTTCAGCTTCCTGTTATATCCCAGGGAATTGCTGAAAATTGAGAGCACTTTGAGTTGTATTATAGTACAAAGCTTTATTAAAGATGAACTGCAGCAAGTGTGGTGGCAGCAGAAAGTAATCACAGATTGGTTTGGGTTGGAAGGGACCTTAAAAATTGTCCAGTTCCCACCCCCTGCCATGGGCAGGGACACCTTGCACTATCCCAGGTTGCTCAGAGCCTAATCCAGCCTGTCCTGGAACACTTCCAGGGATGGGGCAGCCACAGCTTCTCTGGGCAACCTGTGCCAGGGCCTCCCCACCCTCACAGGGAAGAATTTCTTACTAATATCCAATCTTAACCTACTGTCTCTCTCTGAATCCATTCCCCCTTGTCCTGTCACTACATGCCCTTGTAAATAGTCTCTCTCCATCTTGCTTGTAATACAACTTGTTTGGTTGTGCAGCCCCTAAAGGAGATGGTGTTTCTCCCATTTACTTCCCTGTGTGCAGGATCCTGCTTTTCCAAGCATTGTACCTAATTATCCTGCCAGTGCAGCAGATTTTCTCTGTCAGCCATTCCCCCTGTCAGACATCCCTGTGCAGTGAAACCTCACAGAATTCCAGCTGCACAGCAAGAGAAAAATTTCATCTTTAGTACATAAGAAATATGCCTTGGTGTTTATTAAAAAAACCCAGCAACACCAAAAAACCTCAACAGGCAACAAACCTGAAGGGTTATTAATAATCTTATCATGTGTATCACCAAAAAAAAATTGAAATAATCTTTGTATTCAGCACATAAGCAGCATTCTCCTTACAAAGCTATTCCACAGTGATCCTCCAAAATGTATGCTAAGCTTGTCAGTGCACAAAGCTCCCTGTAATGGGTGGTGGATAGACCAAAATTTTTATCCTTGCATAGGGTAGGATATAGTCGAGAATGCTGTGTATTTACATGGTTAATTATATAATGCACTCACAGAAAAGAATAATGTATGCGAAGTTTTGATGCTCAGGCAATGACAATCCATTTAACCATTTATAGCTTTATGTATTTTATAATCCCTGAACCCAAACGTCCCCAGAGAGGCAATGTGCCCTTAAAAATTTTAGGCCTTTAAATTAAGTGAATTTAAATTCGCTCATTTGCATATTTTTCCTTTCTTTGTTCTGCCTGAATGAGATATTACTTCAGTAATTGAACTGTAACTTCACTACAGGTAAATGATGTCAGACAGCTGATAATCCAAGTGCCTGAGCAGGGGATGTTGTGTGGTGCTAATCTGGCAATTCACAGCACACCTTGGAGAGGAGACTGTGTCCAGTCCACTTAGGATCACCCAGTGTGGGGCTGGGACTTGAAAGTTCAATTAATCTGTGATGCTAAATGTGCTTCTGGAGCAGGGGATTGAAAGGATGTGGTGGTGCACAGATCCCTGCAAAAGAACTTCCTACTGACATAATATCATATAGAATAGTTTAGGTTGGAAGGGACTTTAAAGCTCATCTCTGCCATGGGCAGGGACACCTTCCACTATCCCAGGTTGCTCCAACCTGGCCTTGGACACTTCCAGGGATGGGGCAGCCACAGCTTCTCTGGGCACCCTGTGCCAGGGCCTCCCCATCCTCACTTCCATATATATATCTTTCCACTTCCATATCCATATTTCTTCCATATATCTTAGTTAATTTTCCCCTCATTCAGTTTAATCCCATTGCTCTTTGTCCTATCACTATAGATCTGATGAAATATATAGATAGGTCAAAGCTGTGTTCTCCTGAAAATCAAGTTTTACAGCTAAAGCAGAACACTGAAATAACTTTCACAGGCTCTGTGACTGACTCTGGTGCCATTTTTGTCTGTATTGTTCTCTGCCACTGGATTCAGAATCTCTGTACCTGTGGGACAGATAAAGTGGGATGAGTGGACAGAAATGGTGGTGGGAGGGAGAGAAGAGACTGATCAAAGGGATAAAGTGTCTGTTGGAAAAAGTCTTGGGTATTACCTTTGGAAAAGATGGGGTTATACATCACACAAGGATGGCAAAGTATTTTTTGCTCTATTATCCTCTGTATCTTGGTGTTTTGTGGGAATACTGGAGGAGCCCATGTGCAAAGAGGGAAAGCAGAAGGAGGTAGTGGATGATTGTCTGGAGAGCTTGGCACCAATCCCAGAAAAATAATGGAGAAGTTCATAGAGGGCTGAATGAATATAGAGTTAAAAAATAGAGGGATAATTAAGGCCTCTCTGGAAAGGGACCCATTCCTCATGGAGTCACAGGTTTGATAGGTATGGATAACTAAGCTTTGGGGCAGAATTTTTAGTTTTAGATGTGTTATCCCATAAAATCTCAGTTAAAAACACACAAACCCAACAAAGCTGGTGTGAAGGATTAATAGCAATCTTGTTTCATGGAATCACAGAGTGGTTTGGGTTGGAAAGGTTAAAAATAATCTCATTCCACCCCCTGCCACGGTCAGGGACACCAGGGACACCTTCCACTGGACCAGGTTGCTCCAAGCCCCCGAAAACCTGGCCTTTGTTTAATGGATTAAAACTCAGCTGCCAGGGCTGAACAGATATTTGTCTGTGAGGTTCATTCACTGGAAGATGTGTGGGTTTAATGGGATTTCACAAGAACAAGAACTTGTTCTGAAACTGTTGAACATCTTCTATCAATAATCTGAACACAAAAATGAAATGGCTGCTGCCAAAGCTGTGGATGAGGCAATACTGGGAGTGTGGGAATAACAAGTTATATGGAGCAACCTGGCTGGCAGGATGATGCTTCTTCCCTCCCAATAGTCTGTGCCTTAACCAATGCACTGGAAGGGGGTGGCCTGGAGAGGAGGGTGAAAGGGTATGGAGGGGTCACAGCAGACAGGGAAAGGAATATCCCTTCCCTGGGGATGAAGGACTAGTAGCATCCTTTGAAACAGGGTTTTTATGTGAGCCCATGAGAAAACTGGCCATGGCTTCCCAGCATTGGTGTCACCAGCTGAAGAGTCAAGAAAATAACCACAATATTGATTTGAAGAATGGGGAAAATTCCCTGCAGTGAGAGATTTAGAGAGCTCAATCTGCTTAGCTCATCAAAAAGAGGATTGAGAGGAGACTTGATTACAGGGACAACTGTTTTCATGGGGAAAACATATCCAGCTTTTTAATCACGAAGAGAAAAGAAAAATCAGATCCAATAGCTAGAAGTTGGAGCCAGACATTTTTAAATTAGACATTAGACTTTTTTTTTTTTAATCTGTGATTAACCACTGGAATGAACTATGATGTGTTCAAACTGAGAGTGGATACCTCAACCACAAGTTGCTGGATATGCTTTGCAGGCCACAAGGCAAAGCACAGCAGCCTGTGATGTGCAGGAAGGTGCAAAGGCCTTAAAATCTGTGAGCATTGAAAGGACAATCAAAGGAAGAAGACAAGAAAAAGGGAAAACCTACATGTGAAGCACAAGAAGGAGAAATAGAAGCACCAAAAGGACAAAGAAAGGAGTTTCAATGTGAGACAGAGCCTCAGTTTGTGGGTATTGGAGCATATGTCTCAGCAAAGTGAGTTTTGGCATTGGAAACACCTTGAGTGTTGGCAGAGCTGGAGTCATCTGTTTCCTAGTCAAAACAGCAATTTTGGATTCTGTGCTTTGTTAATGATGATGAAGAAACCTCCTCTTTGTGATTCAGGCTTTTGGCACCATTGGCTCCCTGTTCTGCTGCTGGGGGAGAAGACAGAGCTCCAAACATTTGGGATGGAGCCAGGGAGGAACGGATCCCTGGCCTGTGGCACCCTGGTCCTTTTCAGCAGAGGGTCATCAATTGAGCTCATCACTCTTGTGATCTCTTGTGTTCCCTCCACTTTGTTGGTGTAGTTTCAAAAGGAATCCTACAAATTTCAAAAGGAGTCATAAACCCTATATTTATACCATTAAACCACATTTTTTGGAAATCCAGAAGGGATTTCTATGTGGTCCCAGCTGTTATTGATGAGTTCTGTGTGTGTTTGTCCTCTCAAAACAGTTTCACCAGATCAGTGACCGTGTTTGCTTTTTTCTAAGAAGAAACATACTCTGTTAGAAGTTCTTACAGTGCCTAATAATGAGATGATCATTAATTTAAATGTAATATTGTATTCCTTCTGTGGGAAGTGCAGTGGTTCAGCCAAAATCACAGTCCAGGTGACTTCCTTGCTGTTTTTTATATGGATCTTCAGTTATAATGGAAGTAAAACAGATGCCTTAAAGACTGTAAGTAATTTTGCTATCATGGAAGCTCTTCAGCCAGGACTGGAAATCACTTATCCAGAAAAAAATTCAAACCCACTGTCTAACATCCACAGCACAGAGTATTTCTGTAATGGTTATGTGAAGAGAAATAACTCACATATGTTCTTTTTTTACAACTCCATCACAAAGCTATTACCTTTGTTTAGCAACATTTCCTCTATTGTTTTTTGGATTTGAAGAGAGTCGTTATTTCTGGATCTTTTCATTGGAAAAAGGCAACACGTTTCCTTTGGACTACTTAACAGAAACATAAAATCTTTGTGATCATTTAGAGCATCCAATTACCTGCAGCTTTGCATGGATTGACTATTTCTGTCTCACATGGCCATAAACATTTTCTGTTGCCAGCAGGACTGAGCAGCATTTTTCAAAGTGTAGAACCTGGGCTGATTATGCTCATATTCTCCTTGAAACTGGAAAAATGATAAATGGTAATAAACTGATTTATTGGAAAAAAAAAAAAATCATTCAAGACTGTCTGCCCTACCTGTAAGAATGGACTAACTGGGCAGTAATTATTCCAAGGTGCTGTTGGAAGTGTATTGACCTTGCTGATCATTTTCTTTCTCAATGGACATCCAAATAATTGTCTTTGCCTAAGGATTCCCCAGAAGCTGTTCTCAAATCAGAGCAGCACTTCAGCATTTAACTCCTGACATTGTGACATCCATTAGGAACTCAGAGAGGTAGGAATTACCCTATTCAATCCGATTAAAGATCCAATTAACTTGGAATCCTCTCCCTGGTAGTAACTAATACTGGATGACTCAAAGCCTGGGAAAAAAAAACCACAAACCACAAAAAAATCCAACCCCAAACATTCCTCCCTCCTCCCCTGAACTCTCATTATCAAAATTAAGGAGCAAAATGTCCCTTGAAGATTTTTTAATTTTTTTTCCTTCTTCTCAAGCACTTACTCCTTGGCTTCCATCCTGAAACATGAGATCAATAGCCCTTCTAAATTCTTACCCTGGCTTAGGAAAGTAGTATTATTAGCACTTCAAACATCTAATCATTCTCCTAATCATTCTGCCCTTTGTATCAATAACAATCTTGTGTCAGTTCACAAAGTTAATTCTCGTGATTTTCTTTCCCATTTTATACTTGATGTCTCTTAATCCAATGCAATCATTGAAGTGACTATTTGACCTTGTTTCACCTGTTTTCATAAATACTTGTCTGTCATGTCCATTCCTTGAAACACTTTGTCTGTACATGAAATACTCATAATTCTTCTCATTCCTTTCTTAAAGGGACCTCTAATATTTTCCTTATTTTTGTCTGAGTCTTTTATTTCTACAATTATTAAATGCACTTGTACTTAGTGTCAAATGTAAAAATATATCATCAACACGTTAATAATTACTAATAATAATTATTTTTAGTCCTTTCTAAGGCGTTCTTCCATCTCAGTTACATCTTGAGCACCCAGGGCTGCTGAGCAGATGCTTCCTATTGAAGTGATATTTCTTATTTTTTCTGTGAAAGAAAACAGTTCAATTGAAACCCTTTTCTCCTTCAGCCTTCTGAAGGCCAGGGGCTATTTGTGAATTTAACTTCAGTTACATAAAATGAAACAAATCTCTTCTGACCCTTGAGGAAGTCTCATGTCTTAGATCATAGGTTGCTTCTAAATATAGGGATTGGAAATGAATGTCTCCCTGAACAGATTCTTCTGTAACTGTCTCCTGCAAGGCTTTTCACAGTTCCTTTGAACTGGGTGTCCTGGTCATTTCTAAAGAGCCAAGAGATTGAGTGGATAAAGTGTTTATATATCTCTGTATGTAGATATATAAATGTACACATAATTATTTGAATTACTGTATGTGTATGGTTTTGCACAGAATTGTTTCACTGCCACGGCAATTCATGGAAAATAAGATCATTTGTGAGACAGACCTCGTGTATTTAGTTTTGTTTCAAAAGCATTTGGTGCAACAGGCAATAGCATTTGCCTTGGGCTTTGGAGTCTGATATTGCATTTATCTTCCCTGAAAATAATCACAGCACCAGCAACATCTGATGTGCCTGAAAGGGAAACAAACAGAAGTGAAGAAGCTCGATCTGGAGCATATCAAATTTTTAGATTTATTCCAGAGACATGGACTTTGAAACTTGATATTACACACCTACAATGTGTGTTTGCCTGGGTGTGCTGATACAAGTGCATTTATTCTTCTATTTATAAATAGATATGTCTGTAATTCCGATTTTTGCCTCCTATTGGCACATGAGAAGGGCTGGAAAGCTCATCTACTAGTGTTTATTTTTTCCTGATATTTAACAAATAGGTCTTACCTAAGAGGTGATTCAGATCCCTGCCGTTTTGGGATATTGTTTTATTTGGGTGCTCCTCTCTGAGGAAGAACATCATCCTGTCTTTGGCTGCTGACACTCACTGTGGCAGATGTTATGACTCAGAGCAGACAGGAAAATTCAAATTTATATTTTCTTCGTCTTCTTTTTTTTTTTTTTTCCCATAAGTGACTTGCCCTCAGGCATGTTTTGACAGGGAAGATATAATTTCAAATTAAATGTGAATGTGGAGGCTTTCCAAAGCTACAAATTGCAGAGATTTCTCAGCATGACTCAAAGAAAAATAAAACTCTTCATGCTGCAGGGTTGCTGTGATGGGAGGGCAGTGCTGGGCTGCAGCTCTGGTACCAAACCCCACAGTTTCTTGCCTTGGTACAAATTTGGGCCCGAGAGAAGCCGTGTCTATCCATGAGCTGCTTTCACTTCATTCCTTTAATAACCCTCTGAAAACCTCAATAAAGGCCAGCAGGGAAAAGCTGGATATTCCCTTCTACCTTCATATGGTGACTGGTGGTTTAACATCTCATTTCCCCTTATTTGAAATGGTCAGGTGAATCAACAGCAGCAGCACGTTTTTAAGGGGAAGAATTTGATCTGAAAACAGGCAATCCAGAGGATCTCCTTGCTGAAGGCTGCCAGAGAGCCAGGAATGGCTTTTTGGAAAGGTGTTTGTTCTTCCCTTTGGAATGGGAGAGGTGCAGTGAGGAAAGGACACCCTTCTTCATTGTGATGGGGTTTTTTTAACTATCTCAATAAATTGGTGTCTGTGATTTTTGTGTCTTTGGAAGTAAGAGTCCTGAACACTCCAGATCTAAAACATATTTTAAAATATTTCCTGAGTTTAAAAGCAGAACTTTTTCTTCCTTATGAAACACAGCAAAGTTTCTTACCTAAATCCCCAGATTTCAGGCACAGCCAGGACAGGCTGGCATTGTCTGGAGCTGGTCTCCTTATGTGGGTGCTGCCTTTGAGAACACGATGTCTTCTCAGAGTTTGCCTTTCATCTTCCCACCTTTATTCTCTTTTCCCCCTTTTGTTCCAGCATTTGACCTGTGTTTCATGTTTTTTTCTCCTTCTCCTGCATCTGTTTTCCTCTCCCCACCTTCTGGGGCTCAGGGCAGTTGTACTCAGGACACAGGATGGTTCTGCAGCCCCTGGGATTATCCCACCCACAGTGTTCTGGTGTCAGTGTGATGCTGTTCCAGGACTTCTTCCATCAGTATGTAACTTCAGCTGGGATTTCTTAATTTAAACTTCTCTTGAAAAACTGTGGAATTGTGGAAATGAGGATGGAGGCAGGATCTGTCCCTCTGCCTCGACTGCACTGGCCCCAAGATCTGTAACATCTCATTTTGGGAGATGTGGACATGAACCTCCTTTGTGTCACCGTGTTCACACAAGGTTTTTCTCTCTGTGCAACAAACTCTGGTAGCCTTAACCCATAATAAGTCTGATGTCCTCAGGGAGAAGGGAGATTAAAGAGCCCAAATTCTCTGGGAGATTGTCACTTGGCTAATGATGATCATAGCCCATGGCAGTGGGGGATGATATGGCTGATACTTAGCAGGGGTTGTGAACCAATTAGTCTGCTCAACAAAATACTTGGTCCATTGGGGGCAAATGTTAGGAATATTTATAGGGCTGGCTATGGAATCAGCTAATCAAAACTGGAGAAAGCTACTTAAGAGGCTGTCCCAGGCTCTGAGATTACACAGCTGACAGATAAACAAATGTTTGCCCATGTAAATATTAGGACTCAAAGACTGTATTTGAACTCTTTTCCAATTTCCTAGTGCTGTAAAATCAATTAGGGGTGATTAATACAGGCTGGAATCCACTTCCCTGTGGAGAGCAGGCTTCAGCAGTGGCTCTCCCTGGGTGAATTCCTGCAGGTTGGCTTCCTCCAATTTGGCTTTTGGGGAGTCTCATGGTGCAGGTAGGATGATGGTAAAGGAAGCTGGCCCAGGTAAAATGGCAGCAGCACAATAATAATATATTATTTTAATATAATAATACAATAATAAGCATATACTGGCATATTATTTTACATTAACTGTTTAAGCTCTGAGTATTCCTCTTAATTCCTTAACCCAATGAATCTTTAATCTGCTAATCTGAAAAACATGAAACTATAGCAAATCAACAGTGGTATCACAGCCTGGTCTGTTGTATAAGTGCTGTCCAGCCCATTGTAATCCTGATGTACAGAGTTGGTACCTACATAGGCTCTAATGGTACAGTTGGAAAGGAAATGCAGTCATTCATCTTAATTTACACTAATTCATCTTAATTTACAGGGTGGCTTAAGCATTTATAAGGGTTTCTTTGTTGGCTTGTTTATTTATTTGCACTTCATTTGAAATTGTCAGGGTTTTGCCCCTCTAATCTAAGGCCCCATTTAGCGGAAACACTTGTGCTAAACAATTCAGACAGTGAGAAAAATCCACAGGCTTCCCTGGAAAAGCTTTTTGAAACCTAAGAATATTGATTCCTCAGACTGGAGACACAAATGTGATTATACATGTTTTTACAGAGCAGCAGAACAGCTTCTAACCCTGCTACTAAGCTCCTGATCAAAATATTCTGCCTTGCTGTTTTCCAGCTGTTATTTTACAGCAAGTGATCAGTTGGAAATACAGCCATTTTGGGGTCGGGGCTGAAGGTGATTTTCTCCAGTTTATTTGAAAAATCAAATGTTAAACTCGGGTATTTATAGTATTTGGCAAGCTCTACACTAGGTCTTTACTTAAAGAAAAATAAAATATTAATAAAGGCCAGGTTGCAGATTGTTCTGGCAAGCACTATGTGATTTTATTTTTTATTATTATTATGGTTTTTACACCCCCCCGTGTGTAAAAGCTTTCTTTATGCTGCTGCTGTTCTGGCTGTAAGTGGCTTTAAGTGCACTGGGTTTTAATATACAGATGTTATTTCTGATGGGTCTTATATATTGAAAATGACATAATGTCTTTTTTGATCCTGAAAAGCACAATTCCTATTGGTCCTGATAATTGTATTAATAGTGCTTTTTATGTGGGCCTTTTCTTTTTTTTTTCCTTTCTGTTCATATGTGTATCAGAGATGCAACATACTGGCAGTTAAATGGGGTAAAAATGGCCTTTTTGAGAGGACAATCCAAGTCCGTGGAGACTCTCCAGGGATCTCATTAAATCATTCTTTTCTTAACACAGTGTAGTGCAATATCAGCTATCAGAATCCCACAGTGTGGTTTCCTGATAGGTTAGTTTACACAGAATTAATTGTCTAATTTTGCAAACAACCAGTACAGTGTACATTGATTTTTATTTATTTCATTATTTTTTAGTCGGGTGTGTTGCTCTTGTGGATTCTGCTTCATATTTTGTGGCAACTTTTACAACCCATTTTTACTTACACCACTTTGTCATATTCCATAGGATTCCTGCTGGATTCTTATAATTCTTTTTGTCCTTCCATGTATGGGTTGCTGTTAATTTAAGCATTAATTTCCTGCATAAAGTGTTTTTAAACAGCAATATAAGGATGCATCAGAATAGCAAATTCATATTGTACAAGGCTTCGGTGGTTTAGAAGCTCCAGAGATCAATCCTGACTGAGGAGAATGGATTTCCCTTGTCCTCAGAGGTCAACTTGTTGTGTGTGGTACAGGAATAGAAAGGGAAAATCAGCCTTACACAGAACAAAGGACCAGCAAGTTGAAATCAATTGATACAGAAGTACAGAAAAATGTATTTGAATAAAATCTCATGAGCTGTGCTGGGAATTTGGCTTTAACGGGACTTAAAATATATTTGGAGGCTTCCCTTTTAAAGCCAAGTTCTTGAAATAGAGTTTGTACACAAGCAGAAGACTTCTGTCATAGACCCATAGAATCATTTAGGGTGGAAAAGACCTTTAAGATCATTGAGTCCAATTCACTACCTATGTGGTTTATCTGCATGAAAAAGATGGAATTATGTAGGATATTCCTCAGCTTTCTTTGGGCAGGACAGCTCCTAAAAAACTGCTGCTCCCTCCCAAGTGCTACAAACTGCCTTCCAGCTTGTCTTGTCACTGCTGCTGCCCTTGGGACACCACTCCCCTCTCCTCACCTGCTCAGGTGAGGAAAAGATGATGGAATTCTGCTGATTCCTTGCCCGTGGACCTGGCCGTGGTCCTGCAGCCTGCCCTGAGGAACAGCTTTGCTCTATCAAGCCCATCACAAAATGCAAATATCTCTGCTGGAACTATGGCTCTTCACTGGCTCAGCATTGGCTGGAGGAGTTGGTGGCTGTGTCCTCAGCTACTGTCAGCTGGAGGAGTTGTATCCTAAATCATGGAATTGGGTTGGAAGGGACCTTAAAGACCATCTCGTTCCATCCATGGACAGGGACACCTTCCACTATCCCAGGTGGCTCCAACCTGGCCTTGGACTCTTCCAGGGATGGGGCAGCCACAGCTTCTCTGGGCACCCTGTGCCAGGGCCTCCCCACCCTCACAGGATAGATTTTTTTCCTAATATCTAATCTAATATCTAATCCAAACCTGCTCTTCTTCAATTTGAAGCCATTCCCCCTTGTCATGTCATATGCTCCTATAAATAGTCTCTCTTCACCTTTCTTTCCTGTTGGGAGTTCAGGCAAAGGGAGTCCTCTGGCTGGGAGTGAAAGAACACAAAATCCGTTTGTAATTCACAAAATGTGTCAACCAACACTTGGATTTTATCTTTCATTTCTCATTTACATACACCAACCACTCTCCAGGTGGAAACTACAACTTTTTGTGTAAGAAGTGAACATTTTGGATAATGCTGCTGTCCGGGAAGGGTAAGAGGGAATAGGAAGGAAGCCAGGGAAAGGTGAGAATCCTTTGCTGTCTCATTCATTGCTTTCAGCTCTCTGTTGTATCAAAGAAGTTCAGATGCAGTGTACATTGTGAGTTTTGGTGCTGTAGTTATTCCAAACTGCTTTCTTAGACATGAGTTGTATCTTCCTGTTCGATCTGAACCATCCAGCCTTTGGGCTGCAGTGTGGATCCAGCCCACTGAGCAAAGGGGATATCTCCATCACCCTGGCAAAGCACTGCTGTTCCCAGGAATTACACACCCTGCTGTGTGCCCTGGGCTTGACCAGACACGAGGCTGTTCTCTGCTGGGAGGCAGCTGGAATGGGAATGTGCCACGATCCTGTCTGGTCCTGTGACAGGGATTTGACAGCGTGCAGGGCCTTGGAGTGCTGTGTCCCATCCTGTTGGTAATGTGCATGTTAGTCTCATGTCAGTTGTTATCTCAGAGTGTTGACATCATATACTAAATAACACTTAAGCAGGCCTCTTCCCATTAAAAGATGAATTCCCGACACAATTGGAGTCAATGGGGGCTTTGTCACTGACTTCAATAGGCCTCAGCTTCCACCTCATGACTCCATGGGAGGAAGAATAAATTTCTGCTGAAAATGCAACTGTCTCTGACATCCAGTGGGAAAGGATAATTAGCAGTCAGTCATGGAGCTGCCATCGTGGTTGTCTGATGAATAATAGAACTGAGTACAAGTGATATGTTGCTTTCCAAGTGGGTTTAGCAGATTAACATGAGTGTAGGCAGCCAAGAAATATGGCATGAAAACCAAGTGTGAGATTAGTTCTAGACATTAGACATCAACTTTTCTGTCTGTCTGGCCTCCAAAATAGGCTGTGTAGTTTTATGCAAACACTGAACCAGGAAGATGTTTTGGATCAAGAAGACAAAGTCTTGTGTAACTAGGATTTGTTTCCTTTTTTTTTTAATTTGTGAATTGGGCTGATGCTCTTAGAAGAGCATAAGAGAGATTTCAGTGAAACCTCTTCTCCCTTTTTGCTTCTTGTTCAAAATGCATCTAGAACTGGTTGGAATGTGGTTGGAGCTCTGTTGTAAAAAGTTCAAGACCAGGCTGGATGGGGGTCTGAGTAACCTGGTCTAGTGGAAGGTGTCCCTACCCATGACAGGGAGTTGGAACAAGATGTTTTTCAGGTCCCTTCCAACCCAAACCATTCTGTGACAGTACAAGGATGAAGGACCATATTTTATGGATGTGTACAGCTTCTATATATTGAGGAAACCCTGAAACCCTGATTTCTAACAGAAAAATGCTTAGACCATCTGGTGTGGTGGCCTCTGGGTTGAAGCCCAATGATAGGTGCTGGATTTGTTGGATTTTGAGCAAAACAAGCAACAATTAAAGCAGAAGAAAGGCAGCCCAATGTAGTTTTAATCATTAGTCTCAGTTTGTAGTTGGTCTTAGCGCTGTGTGAAGCTTTGGGGGAGCATAAAGGCAGCTCTGTAAAGCTGTGGCTTTTAACTAGCCCTGTTTGTGTATTGTGATGGGGGAAACCATTGGCTTCATATTCTTTCATGTTCTTTGTGTTCCCCGTGTTTTGATGTTATCGTGCAGTCATCTCAGCTGTGTATTAAACAAGAGACTACTTCAATATAGAATGATCAAAGGGCTCAGGGAACACAGGGCCATAAAGAATATATGGACAGCTCTGGCAGAATGGCAAGTTGAATTTAAAGGCTTTTTCAAGCTGCTTAATTCCTGCTTAGATTTCTGGTGCCACCAATAGGCAACAGTCTCTTTCTTTAAATCTTTTACTAAGGATTGACTGGCAGAATTGCTGTTTTACAGGGGGTTTAAAGAGTAAAAGGCCACCCTGAAGGTCAAACCCTAGGAGATTTGCTCTAAGGACTCATTGATTCTATTAGATTTTTGACTTGGAGAAAGACCACTCCTTCCTGGATACAAGTGCCTTAGTATGTACCAGCACAGAAGGCAGGAGCAAAAGTGTAAGGGCAGGAAAAAAATTAGGGAAGGATGTTGTGGAGCAGACAGACAATGATCTCAGTCTTGTGTAATTCAAACTGGTGACATTATTAGCTACTGGTGCATGAAAAAAAAAAAAGAGTATTATTTTATCAGTCTCAGAAATGGATTATATTAACAATGAAATTGGGCAAAATAAAGATTTATGGACCCATCCTCAGCCTGAATAAACAGGCAGAGGACCTCTGCTTGGGTGGGGATGGAAGGGCTGGGCTGTAAATACTGGGGGTCTGGTTTTCTTCACATACAGACATGAATTCAAGGTTGCTGTGACTGCATATGCAAGTAACTCTTTTTTTTTTTTGCACAAAAAAATTAAGATGAGCGTATTTCGCCTCTCTAACCTCATTATAGTCTTGGCTTTGTGAGTTGCCCAGTGCTGTGGTAGTGATTAGCAGAAGCCTACCCCATAAGCAAACTCTGTATTTGTGCTATTACCTTCTCCTGTGATATTTCAATCTGATTCATTAGAGAAATTAGCATTTTTATGGACTAATTAGGGGAAAACGTCGCTCCTACTCTTTCTGATATACAGAGATTTTTCACAGCATAGTAAAGCCAAATAGAAGTGAAACATAATTTTTTTCCCCACAAAAAATAGAAGAAAAGAAAAATGATTCCTCAGTTTAGCTCAGAAGATTGAGGAAATTTGAACTAAAAATTGGAATTAAGTGAAGGTTAGATTGCTGTATTATTGGCAGTTTGTCCAGTTTGTTTGAATTGAGAATTCCAGCTCTCTTTCAGCTATTTTGGTTCGTGAGGCATAAAAATATTTTAAAAGCTGTCAGTCAGTCACCATATTTTTTGTGACAGTTGCAAAATGCACAGTAATGAGAGTGAATAGGAATGAGTGCATTATTCAGCAGCTATAAATACCAGTCGATTTTCATTGTAAGTTTCTATATTTCAGTCAACATACATTTTAGGGTTTTTTTTCCCATCTTTTTAAAACCAAGTTCAGGTTTTATTAGACTGTGGCTAACAATCATTCAAACATGTCTTGGGTTTCCTCGTGTTACTCTAATGAACCACTTGCTTTTGAAGTTTAATTCTAAATATGGATGTGTGTGTCACTGGCTCCTGCTCATGTTCTCTTTGCCAGGAGGGTAAAAATGGGTGTTTCTGACTAAACATGAGGTTGTCTCTTTGCAGGGGAAGTGTTCTTTCTTTTCTAAGGGGGTGGAATGCCATTATCTTAATCAATGCAGGCATCTCCTCTTTGGATCATTATGTTTTGATAATGATCTTGCTTTACAGAGCCCCAGAGCACTGAACCCCTAATTTTGGGCTTCTGTGGAGAAGGTAAAAATCTCCATCTTGCACAGAGGGTGGAAGTTCAATTAGGCACTTTGGTGTCATGGGAGGTTGATGTGGCTTTAATTGGCTCCAGCTGACTGGCTTTTAGGCCATGATATTCTTCACCTGCAGTTGGATGCCTCTCAAATATGTATGGAATTTTGTATTGCATTTGAAAATGTTGCACAAAGTCAGAATAATTATTTCCAAATGACGCTTTACAAGTGAACGCACTTGAAGTACAAGTGAAGAAGAAACCATTAAAATTATAGAATAATTGAAGTTGGAAGGGACCTTTGGAGGTCATCTGGTCCATCCTCCTTCTGAATGTAGGCACGACTTTGAAGTTAGATCAGGTTGCTCAGGGCTTTGTCTGGTTGAAAACAGCAATTAGCCTTCTCTCTCCATGCTAGACAAACACAGTTCTCCCAGCCCCTTCTCCTGAGTTATGTGCTGCAGCCCCCTCAGCATCTTGGTTCTCTCTGCTGGATTTTTGCCAGTTTGTCAGTATGTTGTAACAGGGAAACCAAGACTGGACACTGTGTTCCAGATGCAGTCTCACGAGTGTTGAATAAAGAGCAAGAATTGCTTTCCTCGACCTGCTGGCTGTGCTCCTGCAAATGCAACCTGACATGAGGTTGGCATCCATCACCATCACTGCCAGCTCCTGTTTAGCCCCCAGGCTCTCTTCCCCAGAGCTGCTTTCTGCACTGTGGGTTTCAATTTGCACAGTTTCGTGTCTGCTTTGGCTGAAGGTTGGAAGTTTTCTGTCAGCTGCCTTCTCCAGCCTGCTGAGACACCACTGAGTGGCCTTGTCAGCCCTGGTGTCATCTGGAAACTTGCTGCTCTCGTTGTCTAAGTTGTTAATTAAGATATTAGGGGGTTAAACAGATTGCCTTCAGGAAGATTTGTTCCATAATCTTTGGGATTGAGGTGAGTCACCAGGAGGTTGGATGTGGAGGATGGCCATGGAAGTTGCCTTTTCCAGTCACCAGAAGGATCCCCCAATGGCCACAACGTTTCAAAGACACAAAGCACAATTTCAGAATGATGTCATCCCATTTCCTACACATTCAGACCTCTGTAGGTTGTTAAGTGGTTCCTAAAAAATATTCCTTTACTGTGGATTGAACTTCATTGCCCCAGACAAAGACACCAGGAACATGGACCTGGACAGCCTGAGAGTAGCACTTGCCAGCAAAGACTGAGGAAAAAACATCACTGAATTCCTCAGACTTCCTTTATACCATCAGTAGTTTTGCTGACATATTCAGGAATGGCCCACACTTCTCCTGGTCTTCTGCTGCAGCTGTACCTCTGGGTGAACCTTTCTAACTGCCCATCCATCCCTTGCCAGTTTCAAATCCACCTGGGCAAGGCTTTCCTCATTTTTTCCCTCTCGTTTGGACAAGGCTTCTGTAGTCCTTCTGGGCAGTCCTCACTCCCACCTTCTGTTCACGCTTTTCTGTGTCTGAGCTCAGTCAGGGATTCCATGTCCAGCCAAGTCAGCCTTCTGCCACGTCTGCTCCTCTTCCCTCTTCTTGTTCGTGTGCTTTGAGGAGGTTTTCCTTGAAGATCAAGGAGCTTTCCTGTGTCCTTCTGCACCCCAGGGCAGTTATCCATGGCACTACACCTTCTATCTCTCTGAGCAAGAAATCTACTCCCCTGAATTTCAGCATCAATTTTGTCTTTGTTGTGCTCAGTAAATCTCAGTTGCTCGTGCACCACCAGAGCCATATTTGCAGATACCAGGGGGCCCAAAGTCTTCAGGGTGACCAGAGCCTTTGATTGTGAAAGCTGAATAAAGTTTTATCCACTTCCAGTTCTTGGTTGGGTGGTGGGCAGCAAACCCCCAGAGCAGTGTCCTCGTTGTTGGTCTCTCTCATCTGACCCACAAACATCAGCCCCCAACAAACCCATCCCTTGTTTCACAGCACAGCTCAACCCCTGAAAGTCTTGAGAAATAAATCTGACTCATTAGTCTCTTCTGAGGAAAATTCTGTTTGTTGGGCATAGATTTTAAGAGCTTTTAATCCCATATAGTGCCTTTTCCAGCAGAAATGTGTGATTTTTCAGATAGACAAAAAAAAATTAAAACCCTGTGAGAGTCTAAATATTTTGGGTACAATAATAAACTAAGCATCTGCTTAATGACCTTTAATGATGGGGGTTGCTGGTATAAAGTCTTTATGTGTATCTGTGGGCAGAAGGAGTTAATAGCACACTTAAGTACCAGTGTAAAGCACTCATTGAATTGATGTATTTTATCAGTTGCACTTTCCTCCTTGTGCTTTCAACAGTTCAGAAGTTGCAAGACTGAAATTGCCCATCCTGACCTCAGTTGTCTCTGTGTTAATCAGATGCCCTGTGCTGTTACTTAGGCCATTAGCCTGGCACTCAGAAGTTTTATTTCTGGCTCTGCAATTATCCCACTGCTGCAATTTCCTTATCTGAATTGGGGATAACAAAGCTTTCCTTCTTCACTGAAGGTTTTGAGATTTGATGATGTAAAATGCTGGATAAGAGTTCAATATTGTTATGTGAACAAATATCACTTTGTTTGCATGGCTTGACTGTCTTCAAGATTAGAATTGAACAAATGAGGTTTAATGCACAACATCAGACTATTGACTTCATTTTTTCCTTCTGTTTGAAAGTCATTAACTTTCATAAGTTGGTCCCTAGAGAAATTTTTAGTCTATAAATCTTTTGCTGGTTGCGTTTAGAAGTCTTTTAGTTTCTTTGTTTCGTGGCTTTGTTTGTCATTCTAGATGCCAAATAAGTTCCTTACTAGTTTGCATCATCATTAACACATCCACATATTATAAGGTTAAGATTCCAATTTCAATGTTGGACGATTTTCAAGTGCATTTAAAGGGCATTTCTAGGAAAAAAACCCACCTGAAAATGATAGATTAACAGTGAACTGTCTTTACAACAGCAAAAAATATTTCTTAATTAAAACTATACTCTAAA
This sequence comes from Calyptomena viridis, assembly GCA_013390005.1. Taxonomy (NCBI): domain Eukaryota; kingdom Metazoa; phylum Chordata; class Aves; order Passeriformes; family Eurylaimidae; genus Calyptomena; species Calyptomena viridis. The sequence continues at coordinate 289,551 of WEIV01020572.1, forward strand.
TCTGTTGTGGAAAGGGCAGCAGCCAAACTGATTCTTTTTAAAATAATTTCAGGAACTTTTTGTATGTTCTTTGTATTGTCTGCTCTTTTGGAGTCCATGTATTATGGCAGCTCCCATGTTATGGACTTCTGTGTTATAGAGTGGAGAGGAGCATCCCCAGTTAAATTTGCATACTGCATCAAATTTGTAACCAGGAAACATTAGGGAATATTTTGTCACGTGGTGTAATTAAAAATAACTCCAATAAAACTACACTGATTTATTTGAGTTGGAGATTGTTCACAACAGCATGTAGTTGCTACGGTGCCTTCTCTGGTGGCTTCTCCTCAGACCCTGCTTTAGCCCAGGCTAGCTCACAGCCACCTTTGAGGGCCACGGCGCAGATGTCTGGGCACCTGAGCACCAGTCTGTCCACTTTAGAGCTCGGGCACTCCGGCGACTCTGGAGCCACTACTTAGGGGGTACGCCCTGCCACACACCTCGCAAGAGGCTTCTGGAGTGTGGTCAGTTCGCCCTTTACCTAATCAGCACTCCAGGATGAAGGACCTGTAGCCACTGCTTGCTAAAGGAAGCAGAAAATGTCTCTCTGAGTAGGTAGAACAGAGTTCAGTTTATTGGGGGTTTGGTCCCAATGGGAGCCTACTGCAGAGAGCACCCAGGACCCTTGGGCTCAANCTATCCAGTGAGGGTGGGGAGGCCCTGGCACAGGGTGCCCAGAGAAGCTGTGGCTGCCCCTGGATCCTTGGAAGTGTCCAAGGCCAAGTTGGAGCCACCTGAGATAGTGGAAGGTGGTAGGGGGTGGAACTAGATAATTTTTAAGGTCCCTTCCAACCCAAACCATTCTAGGATTCCATGATTCTATGGTAAGATTTGCTCCAGAGTGTCTCAGAATGATCCTGTGTTTTGGCACACGGGTGTGAATAATTGAAAACTAATTTATATCTTAAAACCCACTGGCTGTTTCCTTTCCTGAAACCCCAGTATTGTGATGGGAATTCAAGAGTCTCATGGAAAGTGGTGGATATTTTTCATCTGGCTTGTAAATACTCCTGATGCTGCCCTCCCACTTCAGGAGAAATCCCTTTCTCAGCCTACGTGTTGTTGAATTTGCACATCCATGTTGAAGAGCTCAGGGAAAGGCTGTAACACAGATTTGTGCATTAGAAGGTTATTAAAACCGAGTGAAAGCGCTTTCTATACCTTGGGGACCTTAAGTGCAGCATCATTCTGACTAATAGGCAGGTTCTAAGTGTGCTAAATTTTACCCCAAGGTCCACCCAGGCTCTGCCGTGGTGTCGGTTTTACTCGCTGGCTTTTATTGACTATCAGGGTTTATTGACCCAGGAGGGAAATATTGACAGAGCTGATTCCCTGCCACTCACAGCTTCCCTCAAGGGACAATAACACCTGGTGTGCTCTGTAAATTTAAACTCAACAAAAGTGTGCAAGTCATGGCACGGGGTTTAACTGCTGAACACTCACCTGCTGTGCTGGGTGGTTTTGTACAGACCTTGGCGTTTTCCATAGGGAAAAATGGCTCTGCTGTCCCTGGCTGGTGACAAAAATCAGAGTGTGGGTATGTGTGTAGGTAGGAGCCTTTGTGTGTATGTTGGAGCCAAGGTGAACATTAGAGCAGCTTTTAGTGCTCTATATCCATATTATTAAATTCATCACCTGAATTATGTCCTGGCAAAGTGCTGTAACATTTCTCATGCCTGAGTAATTGAGGACCAAAATCTGGCCCAACTGACTTGATTTACAAAAACGTGTTCATGGCTCCTTCTTTTATTGGTACAGTAAATCACAGGAATTGTTGGCTAACACCATGTGATGGTCCTAGACAGCTATGATTAGTATTTCAAGGCTCTCTTCATATTCTGATAGTCCTTTTAGTAATAAATAAACAGATATTTGAGCAGCTCATACCTTTGTGCCTGGGGTAATTATGAGCCACCTTATTCTAAATGTGGGACAGACCAGAAATGCATTTCCTAGTGGGAAAACTGAAATATTGGTAAAGCATGTGTACTAAACCAGACTTCTTAATTTTATTCCTGGAAAATTAATACTTCCTACTGTCACTGAAGAGAAAATAATCATATAATTTAAGAGCTAGAGAAGCTGTTGTAGTGACTCTTCTCAGCACACTGCATCTTTGCTGGGTTGTATTCAAAATGCACGTGGGTAAAATTACATCTAAAATATTTATTTCTTTATTGAAGAGCTTATTTTCTCTCCTGCTCTTTTTTCTCAGCCCATATTAATTTTCTGTACTTGGTATTAATGTGAAGGTATCGCTGTACATACTCCCTTTAGCACATTTCCACTTATGTGGGTTCCATGAGCTGTAAGGACATTGACCTTTTGCTGTGACAGTTTATCCATTTCATCCTGTGCTATTTTCCGAGCTGCTTAATGCATCTTTTTACTGCTTGACAAAACTTCCTCCTCGAAAGACCTTCTGCTATTAATATGGATAAGCACAGCTTATTCCTCACTGGTGCTGGAGCTGATGGGAACACTGCCCAGGCCTGGATGCTGGGATTTGGGATCCTTTCATCCCTTTGCCACCCACGTGTCACTGAAAGGATCAACCTTCATGGTCTGCACTGCGGGGCAGGGTTGGGTCTCAGAAGGTTTGATGTGCTCAGCACAGCTCTGCAGCAATGGATTGGCTTCAGGAGCATCCAGAGCTCCAGCCTGGGCAGCATTCCCTGCTTTTGACACCATTCTGTTTTGTCAAACCCTCTGAGCCAAATCTCAGAATTATTTTCCTCTGTGTTGCGGGGATCTGCAGCAGACACCATTCAAGGAACATTTCAGTAGTTTCTTGTTTTCAGAATGACACTCAGGTTTTACTTCATCAGATCCTGGATCTGTTGGGGGGAAATGGATGGCTGAAAAGTGAAGGTCACATTGCAGCAGGGACCACTCATCCCTGTCTGCTCTTCCCCTGCCATCAGGAGGTGGCAGAGCCCAGGAAGCCACCTGTGCCATCTGTGCCGTGGCCAGAGGCAGCAGCTCATGCCAGACCTAATCCTGGCTGCAGCATTTGCTCCTGGTTCTGCTCAGAGCCCAGGCAGCCCCTGGGCAGCTCAACACAGGGATCAGAGATGCCTTAAAGCCATCCTTGTGCCCTGCTGCCTCCCCTTCCCTGCACCACATGGACCTGGGCTGCAATAGTGTCAAATCCAGTGAGTGACCAGCTGAGTGAATAAGAGCATGAGCTGCATTCCCTCACTTGGAAATCTGTCGGCTCCCTCTAGCCTTTTGGAAAATTGGGAGCAAAGTGACTGTACTTGTGGGACATGATAACAGTGAAATGCCTTGGTGGAGCAGGGAGCAGCACTGGGAATCCAGACATGCAGCCCCTTTGCCCTCACCCACAGAGGAAAAGGATGATATTCTAATTTTTCATCTTTAAAAGTCTCAACAAATTTACACAACCAGGGTACCTAACTTTGATTCAGGTCACAAGGTTTCTAGGGCAGTCATCATAAATCCCAGTTTGTAAGGTTGCAGATCTTTCCCTTGTAGTTCCCAAGGCATGAAATACCAAATTCCTATTCAGCATAGACTGGAAGGTGAGTTTTCTCATTAAGATATACACGGTTTCAGTAATTCCTCTGTGAAATAAACCTCATGGTTGATCTTTGAACTTAAAGACCTGCTGCAGTCAGGGAGTCATTTACCTGAGCCAGGGAAGCAAGAGCTGGCTGTGCCAGGAATGATGGTGCTTTCCTTCCTACAGGTGAGAACACCTGGGACAGAGACCTCAGAGTCATAATGTTCCTTCATATTGCAGGAGAGACTTGAGCAAAATGATAGATAGATAATAGATAAATGGTAGATAAGCTTCAGTGTGTGGTACATGTCACCAGGAGCTTGGATTGCAGGATCACTGCATGGAGGATTGGGTTTGAGGTGGAGGAGGGTTGTGGAGGTTTATGGTGAGCTGAGTTCCTTCAGGAATTCAGTGAAAAGTTCCCTGAGGGTTGGAATGAGATGATCTCTAAGGTCCCTTCCAACCCAAACCATTCCATGATTCTGTGACACCCCAATGGCTCAGCAGGGAAAGCCTGGAGTGACCCCCCAGAACAGTGTCTGAAAGCAGCTCTGCTCCTGCTCTGCCTTGTTGATGTAAATTATTTTTAGTGGTTTTGGGGAGCAATTAATTATTACTGTTTAAACTAGTCCTGAAACAACAAGAGCTGCTATAAATTGGCTGTCTCTGACAAACCAAATAAACCCAGTGCTACAGACCAGGTTGCTAATACTGTATCTTGTCTTTTTTTCCCCAAGTTTTCCTACACTTTTCACTGGAAATATTTTTGATATAGATCCTTCCCTTCAATCTGAGAGCTCTATTTCCCCTTCCTCTGTCTGTGCAATCCCCTGATAACTTCAGCCCCACAGACCTTCTCTCCAGGAAATGCCATTAAGATTTTCTTTTAGCAAAAGTGAGTAGCCCTTCAGAAATCCTTTATCAGGATTTCCTGTTATAGTTTGCCTCCTGCCTTTTTTTTTTCCCATGGATAGCTGTAATTTAAAGCTTACTAGATCGATAAGTCCAAGATGCACAGCATAAATGGGAGAAGCAGACAAACAGCTGGCAAAGATAGGAGACAGCTGATTAAAATGAATTCAGCTATAAAGCATTTGAGTTACTATGCTCTGCTGTGATTTTTGAGATAGATTAAGAAATAGGAGGAGTGGGACACACAAATCAAAATTTCCTCCTCCTTTAGAATCTCGGATTAAAATAATGTTGAATTCCTTCTTTTTTTTTTCCTGTGTCTCTAAATAAAAGGAGATTTTTTATTTAGAGTAGAGGTTTTAATCAATTATAAGTGAATTGGCTTAATACAGAGATAAGTGGGGGAAATGTAGTGACAGGAAGTCTAGACCTGGTGTAAAAGCAGCATCTTGTCTTGAGCTCTGTGAATCCAGTCCTGTGAGAAACTGAAATCCTGGCCTCTGTTTTGCACTGATTCACAGCAGCAGGATTTTCCTGGTCCCCTTTGCAGCCCTGGTGACTGTACGTGGGACTGGGTTGGATTTACTCTGTTTTCCAGCCCAGGCATGTCTTGCAAACCTTGGACCAGGCTGCCACAGCTTTGTTGGGCTGTGCCCAGCTGGCACAGGCTGTAGCTCAGGCAATTTGCATTTGGCATTACAAATTGCAGTCACATTACTTTGTGGAGGTAAAGGCTCTCTGAAAGGCTGAGTGTGTTGCCAGCAGGAGAGCAAACATTTCTAAGCTAAAGCCTCAATAGCAGTCAAGAAGGATTAAGGTGCAGCTGAAAATAGAACTGGGGTTCCTAAATCACTGCAGAGCTTTAGAAAATGTCTTCTGTTCACATCAGAAACCATAATTTATTGATGAAAGGGTCGAACTGTAAAATATATGTGCCAGTGAACTGAGTTTCAGTGAAATTGCAAAGTGCTGTTGGATGGGGAGGTTCATGGAAATGTTCTCTGTGTGCCCCAACCATCTGAAAAACACAGTAAGCATGGACATCTGATACATTTTACATTTGTCTGTATACCCCAAAACATCAGAGGGACATTCCAACATGAATTTAAAACACTGTGGGAAAGGAGGTGCGTGTTCACATGTGCACTTTGGATGAAGGATTGGGTCTGTCCATGGGGAAATAAGTCTGTCTGCAACTGGTGAGATGAGAACAGATAAAGAGATTATCAAGCAGTGACAAGAAAGAAAATAGGTTAGCTGAATTCCTCTTTATCACTTCTTGTCCCTTAAGACGTCTCAGTGAATATCTTGTCATTCATATGGAGAGGCTGCAAAGAAAATCACTTTTAAAGGTGACCCACAAAGGTAAAAACAGACAAAAATGGTGCTTGTGTGGTTTTCCTGCTCCTTGGTGACATAGGAACTGGCCTGGCATTTGCACTGCATGTTCTCCCTTTTGGGAGAGCAGGAAAAGTGGTTTTAGAGCTTCAAAGTCTTTCCCTTGACTTTGCTGCTCCCAGCATGTAGGAAAACATCCTGTGACCCACCTGTGGGTGGGAATATCAAGGTGACAGAGAAAAGGTGTGTCATGTCCAGGTATTAGGGAGGTTGACATGGAAATGCAGCTCTTGTCAATGTGTTTAAAAACAGGTGGAATGAATTGGAAAAATCAGTCAAGGGATCTGTTTCCTCTTGAACACACTTTTCTTTCATGATCCTTTTTTATTTCTTCTTTTAGTTTAAAGGGAAGTGGCTCTTGAAAATCAGTTTGAACTGTGTTTCGTGTTAGTGGAATATAGGAGAGCAATAATGTAAGTGGTGGTTGATAAGATTTATTGTTTCTGGGTTTGTGTTATCTCGTGATTCCAAAGAAAGCTGAGCCTTATCTGTTTGGTGCTATATAAACACTTAAGAGGCTTTAGAAACTTGTAAGTACAAGAAAGGCAAAGGAAGGGGAAATGGAGGTGCAGAGAAGTGACTCCTTCCAAGGACACAAACCAGATTTAGAATAAGAATCAGATTTTCTCACTTCAGCCCAATTTTTTGTATTCCATGGGGTATATTGCTTCTGTTATTCAAATATGGAAAAACCTCTCTTTTTCCAGTTAAATGAGGGGCAAGGAGAATGAGGTCAGTCATAAACTCAGTGATACAGAGAAAAACAAATAAAGCAAAGGAATTGTGCTGATAAAGATGCTGGGTTTAGATAAATTCAACATATGACATTCCACTTATCAAATCACAAATCTGTCTTTCTCTTTAGATGCAGTAAAGTGGGGAGAACCATTCAGACATCAAACTACAAACTGACCATGCATTGATGAAGAAACAGCTGCACATACTGGTTAGAAATGCATATTTTTTCTTTTAAATTCAATATTGGTGTTTTAGATGTAGATTTTATTTACTTCTATTTTTGAATGACAACAGTTAAAGTCATTTTAACTACTTTGGACCCATTTGATACCATTTTTGTCTTTAATATTCTTTCTATCAGAGCATAAACATACATGTGTATCTGTTTGTTCTGGAAGAATTCCATGTGATTTTAATTCCCTGAAGTATGTGGATGTGATTTCAAAGCCTGAAAGCTCTCTGAGGTCAGATGGAGCTTGTTTGTCTGCTTTTTCCAAGTCAAGCAAACAGACACTTGTTATTGTGTGTGTAGCTGAGCCCTAAGCCAGGCTTTGTCCTGTTGTAGCAACTAATTGGTGAGGAAATCGTGATTTTACATTTAAAAATCCCCCTCAAATCTGGCAGAAAAGGTGCTGTAATTATTCTATTCTGATTTTCTCAAGGTCAGACTCCCATTCAGCAGGCGATGGCCGTGGGGCAGGGAGTTACCCCAAATACGTGAGGGCAGGATCCATAGGGAGGGGCAGACCTTGCATTTCTTTAAAGTTGGGAATGTTGAAGAGAAACAGGACCTTGGTGGTGGCATTGCCAGCAACCTGTTCATCAGGGAAAAAAGGATTTGGAGCCCTGCAGTTATTTATGTCTTGGACTTCTCTAGGACAGTTTGTTACCAGGGGCTTTTAGTGCCAGTGGACCCTTCCTGTAGTGGGATGTGCTTGGAAGAAATAATCACACTGGCAAGGGATTTCTATCTATTTGATTATTTATTTTTAAGTCCTATTCAGAAAAAAACTCCTCTGATAATTCTGCATTCTGTTTCTGTTTGTGGCTGATGAAAATTACCAATATATACCAATATATTACCTTTTATTAACAGGAGCTCTCAGGCTAAAGCTTTGCCTGTAATGGGAATTATTTGCACCATAACTTTCTTCTGAGCTACCTTTCATTGGGACTGTCTGTATTCTGCTTGCTGGCTTTGACTGCTGAAAGCAGGGCTGAGAACATCCTTCTTATGTACCTGCTGCTGAATTGCATTTTGTGAATTCGGAGTGACGAAGTTATTGATGAAATGAAGTTTGTCTGAGTACTGCTTTAAATTTTTTTCTGTGTGTTTTTTTAATTAGTTTGTTATGCTCACTGATACATTGATTATTTCCTTATACCCAGTGATTTTTTTCAAATAGAAGTTAATTGATTCATTTCTGATAAACCCCAAGTAATCAAGCAGTGGGATTCAGCTGCTGTGTGAATCCAGATCTCCATAAAATCTGGTTATATTTTCATTTATCTCTTTGTAGGAGCAGCTCTGACCTAAAAAGCTCACTTTCTTGTCAGTTTGTAAGTCACCTTATAAACTTTCCCTCTTTCAACACCAGCCATCTGGAAAGGTCACCATGGCTATTTTTTTAGGTATGCATGAGAAAGGAGGATAAGGACTTACTCTGCTTTTCTTGTGGGACAATCTGTCTTGTTGCTTGTTACCCCCCCCCAAAAAAAACCCTTCTCATGTGTCCCCCAAAAACCTTTTGCTACCTTTCATCCCCTAAAACCTCCTGTGTTCTCTGTGACAACATCCCATGGGCTGAGCTGTTCCATTTCAAGAGGGAAATCCTGGAAATGTAGATATAATACATATATTCCAAGTGCAGATTTGAGCAGCTTTCTGTAGAGAATCACAGAACCATTTAGGTTGGAAAAGGACCTTTAAGGTCATCAAATCCAATCACTCCCCAGCCCTGCCAAGCCCACCACTAACCCATGTCCCCAAGTGCCACATCCACATGGTTTTTAAAAACCTTGACCTTCTCCCGTGGTGAGGAAGGTCACAAAGTGCTGCTGGATGCTTGGATGTCTCATCAGCAACGTGGATGTTTGGAAATGTGCTGTTTTCTTCCCTTTGCTTCACGACTTTAAGTACACCCACTTTTCTAGTGAATGTGCTGTTTCCTCCCCCTCTGAACCAGTTTCCCAGGGCAGGGCTCAGCCTTGTGACCTCTTTGCCCTGCATGACCAGAGAATGAACCCAAAGCCATTCAGATGGGGCTTCAGACTGAAGTTAATCTGTGCTCCAGTGTCTGCCCCACAAATAACTGCATTTACTTACACAGGGTCTTTTTATTTAAATGCATTTCTCCTCTTTGTCAGAGAGAGGGACTGTAATTAAGTTCCTATATTTAGAATTCATGAGTCTATTACCTTTTAAAACATATTTGGTAACGTGAAAGTTAGTAATCAATTCTTTTCATTTAAAATTCAGGGCATGATATGGGAAGCTGTATTTATGAGGAGGGTACATGGTCGTGTCATTCTCTACTTGCTTAAAAGCTAAATAAGTGGTTAAGGAAGTTCCCATCCTGAGGAGAAGAAAGGGCTCATTAAAAACATTAGCTCATATAGAACAAATTGAACTTCAGTGCCCTGCATAAAGATTATAATAACTGTAATAATAAATGAATTAATAATGCATTAAAAGAGAATTCCTGCAGTCCGCTTATCCTTGAAAATTGACTTCAGTGAGGTGTGTCACATGAGTTAATGCCCTTAACTGATGGATTTGGGATTTTTCCACACTCCAAAATCCACTTAAATCCATATTTCTGTATTTTTGACAGTTAGTTTTCTGGATCTGGATAGACATGAAATAAGTAGGGCCACTTGGTGTTGCAAACCAGGGGGGAACCAAAGTGATCTGTACTTTTAATCTCAGGTAAACAGAGTTGGTAAATCATGACCCACAAGGAAGGGAAAACCAAGCTGGCAATCCAGTGTTGGAGGCTGCACATCTTGAGCTGATGTGGGATCCTAAATTTATATGCTCTCTAACATCTATTTATATTTGTATGGCCTCAGACTGAGAGTAGGTTTAGATTGGATATTAGGAAGGAATTCTTCCCTGTGAAAGTGGGCACAGGGTGCCCAGAGAAGCTGTGGCTGCCCCTGGATCCCTGGAAGTGTCCAAGGCCAGGTTGGAGCCACCTGGGATAGTGGGAGGTGTCCCTGCCCATGACAGGGGTGGGAATAAGATGAGTTTTAAGGTCCCTCCCAACCCAAACCATTCTGTGATTTTATCTCTGGAATTTCCATAAATTTGAAGGTTTTGCTCCCACTGAGTTGTGGGTTATAAATATCATGAGATTATCAGGATTTAGAAATTAATTATCAAGTTCAGCACTGAAATACAGGCACCCACGGGGTGTAGTTGATGAAGTAGGTGCTGAGGAATGTCTCTAGACACAGTGGAAAAGTGAGAATTTGGGGATTTCTGCTGTCTCCTCTGGGTAAGGGCTGAGTTTCTAATGGCTATTACATTGGGGGAAAATTGCACTAAGGGAATTGATTATCCAGATATCATAAACCCAATCTGGTTGTAAACTGCATGTTCAGGCACCTGGGTACCTTTAAAATGAATCCATTAGTCACTTCTGAAAACCAAAATGACTCCCTTAAACCCAGGCACTGCTGAAGGTGGAGTTTACATGAGTTGTGAAGTGGGTGAAGTTTTAGAATCTTAAAATAATTGATGCTGGAAGGGACCTGGGGAGGTTGTCTGGATTCTAAAAGGAACCTGTGGGTGCCAATTAGAGATTATGGGGAACAATTACCCCGTTACTGTAGAATCATAGAATGGTTTGATCTGGAAGGGACCTCAAGGATCATCTCATTCCAACCCCCAGCCATGGGCAGGGACACCTTCCACTATCCCAGGTTGCTCAATATATGTGATTAAATGTCACTGATGCTTCCATGTGTCCCAATTCACTCCTGCAAACAGGTATTTGTAGGTGTTGATTTGCATGTGCAAACTCTGAGTTTTTCCTATGAAAGATAAGAAAACAAATTCCTTCTGGGATGCCTTTTTTGTTTTGAGAATAATTGGAAATTTGTATCTGGCATTTTGTCATTTTTATTGGTTTTTCTTTAATAAAAATCTCATTCGGCATAAAAAGGACAACATCAATGGGTTTCTTATCAGATCATGTTAATACTGGAGCCAGCAATAAATTGAATAGGTATTATACCAGAACAAAGGAAATTAGACCAGAGATTTTGTTTGGGAAGATTTTGAGTTTGCTTGTCAAGTCATGCAAAATGTGCTTTGCTTTGTGTGCTGGCCAGTGTGAGCCCTGCTGAACAGTTTGCTCAGGGATTCTTTTCCTTCCCACTGTCCTGGTTTACTTTGGCACATGATTTGGCACATGCCAGAAAAATAGTAAGATATCAAAAAAAGGTGATGCATTAATATATGGAATTGTTCTGGCTCAGTGTTGCCTTTGCACCACCTGAAGTGGGTGGTAATAATCCCAACCTTGGTTTTCAACTTTCCAAGCAATAAAAGACACAGCAGTGCTGCTGAATTTTGGAACAGAGCAGGAACCTGTTGGGAAGCTGCTAAAATAGTGATAGCCTGGGGCTGGCAGTGGATAACAAGGGAAATAAAGCTCTACCTGCTGACTTGGATCTGCTCCTCCACACCCTCTGTGACTTCTCTGTTGGCTGCTGCCAGGGGCAGGAGAAAGACCTAAATGTGAAGATGGTTCTTAAATTCATAATAACAAGCCTGGGTTCATTAGCACTCTCATCAAATGGCTTTCAGTTGCTATCAGTCTGACTTGGATTTGAATTGATGACCTTGAGATGAAAGGCTTTTTATTCTATTACCCATCTCCTGAGCCATCAAGTCTTTAATACACCGTGTAAAATCAGTTTTCAGATGGTATTTCTTTTATATAATATTGTCATTTGTTATTAACGATGTCTGATTTTGGGTGCTACCAGCTATAATTGTGCATAATACTACTTTTGTTATTCCTATTATTTCAAATTTATCTGCTATATTACTATACACTTGTAGACACAGAGAAAATAGATTGGCAATAGACTGTAATCCTGTTTTATATAAATGAGCTAATAAAATCACATAAAAATACAGAGTTAAAATAAATTCAGCATCAGCAAAGCTGGTGTGTTACTTCAGTAAATTGAAATACAAAATTCTACTTTGATGCTGACATGAGCTTTACTGCAAAATGCTATATGAGACTACCAGATTCATAGGAAATTAAGAAAAATGAGTAAGAGTATGTAATAGTAACATTACAATGAAAAGAGTATATTGCACACCACTCTTTTCCTCATGAATGGCTTTTCCCTGAAGATAACATGGAGTAGACCATGTGAAGAAACCAGCAGTATTAGACAGAAGTGCAACAAGGGAGCTTTTCCTATTTTGGTTTTATTTGACTGTGTGTCTTAGGAAAAGATAAGACTGGGAGCACTGGGATAAAGGGGCTCCTTTAAAGACAGATCTTTTGCAGACTCTCAAATATGGACGACTTACTGTATATAATTGACCTGACTTGCCAGTGTCTAATATGAATTTGAAAAGAAAGATGACATGAAGCTGTGCTGGGCAGCAGCAGTCAGCTGTGCCAAAATAAATGAGTTTATTCCAGAGGAGATAAGGCTTCTATATGATGTTATTTCTTGAGTTTTGACACTAAAAGTGTTAGAATGCAAATCTGGCACAAGGTCTTAAGGGGTCAACCAGCTGAGCCCACTGAACCCCACTCTGCCTTAGGAGAGCTGGTTGTGTCAAGGTCACTTTGGAAGCTTCCAGCAGTAGGTCACAGCAGCCTTCTTGGAGATAATGCATTAAAGTGATTAACTATCTATATAGCTCAGAAAGCTTTCCATACTGTCTGTCCTTAATTTTCCTCTGTGTGAATTAAAGCAGCCACTGCTCATGTTCACAAAGTACAACTGAGCGTAGCTTTCTTAATTAAACCCCGTAATGTGTTGGAATATTGCTGCCATGTCTCATTTTGAGTCCTCTCCCGTTGTAGAGGGAGCAAATATCCTTCTTTCTAGGTCATGCTTTCTAAATCTCAGATGAATAATTACCTCCTGTGTCCTGTGGTTAACATCTGTTCATATTTCCCCAAACACCACTTGTCTGGCAGCAGACTCTCCGTGCTGACTCATGTTTAGGTTTTATCATTTCCAACCTCTCTGTTCTCACTGAGAACATCTCACTATCTCAAAAAGCATGTTTTAAAGTTTGCCCTTGATTATTTGCAAAATAGGTAGGACTTTGCATGTCTTTTTACTAAATTTTCTTCATGATTTCGGATATTTTTTTCCAACAGAATTTGGGATGTTAGTGCTGATGGATCCTCCACACTGCCTATGACTTAAGTCACTCATGAAAATATGGGACCAAGTCAAACACTTGTGGAGATGTGCTGACGTGGTCCCTCAATGGGAAAATGGACAGTTAAAAAATGTTCTTTGAGTGTTTATTGTCAGTCTATACTCAGAAGTTGGTAAATGTACCTTCCTGTGACACAGGAATATATTTGTCTATTCCAAATGTATCACATCTGATTCCCTCCTATGATAGGGTGATTATCCTGACTGAAAAAAAAATTAGTTCTCCACAAACATATCTTGGCAGTTTCTTCTCACTTTATATTCCTGTGGGTGCTTATAATTTCATTGTTTAATCATTAGTTCCTTCCAGCAATCTGGAACTAGACTATGTAGACTTCCTTTTTCCCATTCCTAAAAATAGCTGCTCTGTTTGGCCATGTCTTACCCTCTGGGACCTCAGCCATTCCCAGACAGTGCTAAAAAGTAATTACTGATAGTTTCAAGAGAACTTCAGCAGATACCTGAAGTATTTCAAAAGAAATTTAATCCTTAATTATTTATTCAGCTGTATCATTGTCTTCAGCTCTCTGCTCAGCTTGTAGTCCAGGCTCCTACTTAAAATAAATCATATTGAAAGTCTGGTTGCTGTAAAACATCTTTTTTTGTGAAAAAATAAGTTTAAAACAGTGTAGAAAATGCCAACCTTTTATATGTGGAGCATGATTTGTAGTTCTTTCCCCATTAGATAAAAGACTAATATTGCCCTTTGCCTTTAAGATCCCTTTTTGCAGGCAAGGGAGGAAGAAGAGATCTTGTCATCAAAACTAAAAGGTTCTTTTGTACATGACCATCTTTATTTTTTTGATTAATTATGGTTAATTCAACGACTTAAGGGTTAGAAAATCTCATTAAGATTTATGTGAACTATTTCTTTTTGCTTAATTAATCTTCATTAGTTGAACTGGAAGATGTGAAGATCCGTATTTCTGTATTGCTCACCAAAACCACATTAACCAGGCAGCATTATTATTGTTTCTACAAGTGCACTGCAGTTGTGGGTATGTTCTCCTGTTGTATTTCCTTCTCCTTTTTGCTCTCCTGATGTCCTTGTGCTGTGGAAATGTCCTGCTCCAGCAGCAGGTCCTGGTCAGTCACTCTGAGGTGGAACATTTCCAATCTGACAGTGGTAGAGCCAAGAGGGAGGAGGAGGAGTGGTTTTTTTTGGCAGCCTGAGCATCCAACACATGAGGGCTTGAGGGCTGGGAAGGGAACAATAGGGAATGTCTCCTAAATTGGTGTGCACTGAGGTTTTTGGAAGCTTATGGCTCAATAACCCTGCCATGGTTTCTCATGACAATGGCAAAAGGCTCAGGAATCTGAGCTGAAAGGGGAAGGAGACAGAGCACTTCCAGGAAAAGGGCTAAGGGTTTGTACTATGTGCACAAGAAACCAGTATATTTCTGCTGGTCTTCACACAGGGAAAATGCAGAACCATTTTAGTTGAAATGACTTGAAAGAATCTGTCCTGAAATCCAAAACTTCAAGAGAGAGTTGATTCTCTTAAAAAAAAAAAGTCATGAAAACAATAGAGGAGAAATGTGACGGGGAAGGAGAAAGTCCTCACATGTAGATGCCTCATCCCTGGAAGTGTCCAAGGCCAGGCTGGATGGGGCTTGGAGAGACCTGGGATAGTGGAAGGTGTCCCTGCCCATGGCAGGGGGTGGCACTGGATGATCTTTAAGGTCCCTTCCAACCCAAACCATTCTGGGATTCTATAAAAAGAGAAAAGTGAAAGCCAATTCCCATTGTGGATAGAGCTCCTTTTCTGCAATGCCACCTTCCAGTCAGGTATTTCTGAGACAGATTTCTTATCAAAGTGTCTTCAGTCCTGTACTTTGGAATAAAGAAATAAATTAAAAGCAAAAAACCAACACAGCCCCCTTCAGAAAATGCAAAGATAAATTCATTTTCTGAAAGAGACTGAGCTATTGAATTTTTTTTCTAAATTCATTATTTGACAGAATAACATAAATAAATGCTAGAGAAGGGAAAGTGATTAAAAATGTAAGAATTAATAGCAAAAAGTAGATAAGCAAATGTTATGTATACAGATTTACATCCTGTGACATAAAGAGGATTAAAGAATTAATTTACCAATGGCATTTAGTTTGGAAAAGGCCTGTAGCCAGTTCGGATAAATAACACTCCTCGGGGGCAAGGGCCCTAATAAAGTCAATGGGGCCAAACCCGAGAGTGAGTTGAAGAAGAATAGGGAAAAAAAACCCAAATCCAAAAATAATCTGTATTAATTTCTCCTCTTATCACGTAAAGTGCTAAGTTAACAAAACCTATGAAGATGATCAGACTAGAAACTGTAATTGCAATTTTCTCCTAATGTGGTTTATGGCAACTAGAAAGACTTGAAAAAGCCAAGTGATTTGTGAACCAAACCATCCACAACACTACCAACATTTTATGCTGAGGCAACAGCAACTCCATTTTCACATGATAAGGCAGTTCCTTATTTTCTGGCAGTCTGAAACCCTGTTCCATCCTGGATGGGATAATCCACAGTGATGTTTCTCCAGAAAAGAACAGTCCAGCGCCGTGTCCTCCATGCGGTGCCGAGGCGGAGTTGGCCCGTTCCCTCCCCGCCATCCCTGCCCTGGGGACGTGCCAGCTCTCGTTTGCATCAGCCCTTCACTCCTCTCCCCACCCCACATATGCTCTGCACGGTGCCAGTGCCTGGGGTGGTGACAGGGAAACGTTTGCACAAGTTGTTTGTCTGAGGAGCTGCTCCTTTCCCGAGTCGCTTTACGACTCGTTAGGGATGCACGGGCTGGGCCCAGATGGATCCCTGCTTTCTGTGCCACACGTGTGTGCTGAGCAGCCTTACAGAATTATCCCCATGCTAACCAAATCAGCCACATGTCAGGGACACAAGCCTTGAAAGTAATTCCAACTCCAGTTTCTAAAAGCTGGTGTCGGAATGACTTGTGTGCCTGAATCTGGCCTGACAGAGAAGTGACAAATTACTTGGGGATTTTCTTTAAATGCTGCTGTGCTATTGACATGTTTCCTCCAAACCCATCCTGTCGTGCCAGATCATAAATTGTTGCAGTGGAAGTTATTTCTCTGTAGCTCTAAGAGAGATCGTTGTTCAGTTGTACCGACAGGTTTTTAATCTGTTTATTTGGCTGTACCATCTTTCCTGGGCTGTCTGGAAATAGGATTCCAAGCAGGCAGATATCACTTGGAGTTATCTCACTTTGCATATTTCCTCACTACAAGCTTTGAAAAAAGTAATTTTCTTCTAAACACTTCCCTGCCAAGCTTAGCATTTTATATTCTGCCAAAACCCAAACTGCTGATTGTGTCTGAATATGGCAAAAGAGGGAAGAGTTTTTACTGAGTGGCCTAATGCACCTTTCCCCTCAGTGTAGCTGCTGTTCTGTCCTTGCACACAGGGCTAAGGGAAAGCACAGGACACCAGCTATTCAGTGCCTGGAATAATTTGGATGGAATTTTTTATCATTAGCATGCAGAAAGGGCAAAGCCAGTTGATGCAGGAGTTCATTACAAGGGAATTATTTCTGTATATACGTTTAGGAAGAGTCAGCCTTAAGTGCTGTTGCCTCATTAAATTCAAGAACTTGGGTACTGTTATCGCTCTCCCAGATTTAATAGGCATGCTTTTTCCAAAGGGTTGTTTTCCCATAATCTGCTGCAGAGCACACAGACACCTGACAGATGCTCAGTAGATTTCTGTGTCTGATGGGGGCTGGAGCTTTCTCTGTAGGGGAAGGGCTGTTGGAAAGGCCTGGGGTGTGAGGGTGTGGGGATCCTGCCACAGCAGATTTTCCATGTGCTGAGCACTTGGAAGAGGCTGCTGTGAAAGAAACATTTTTGGTTTGGTGGTCACCCAACAGTTTGCCTTGGCTGGAGCTCCCTGCGTGGCTTCTGTCGTCACACCACACGTTCTGCCTCTGGGAGAGGGGTGAGGAGGACACCCAGGAACAAGGGACTCGTCCTTGTGTCCTCAGTGGGGACAAAGGGACACTGTCTGTGCTCAGAATCCCTCATTTGGGAATTAACGAACAAATGGCAGGGTGCAGACGTGAGGGCTATGAAACCTCTGACTGGGCAAGGAGTGTTTTCCCACTGAGTCCTTCTGCTTAATGATTTAGATTCAGGTTTGAGGGAGTCTTTGTTGCTGTGCAGTGGTTCTGGGCAAACTAGGTTTGGAGGAGAGAGAAAGATTTTCAAGGATGCTTCATGCCTGCGTTAGAGAAATACATATTTTTCTTAATTCTTTCATGAAATCCTGCAGATTAATGAGGCAGAAGGGCTTTTTGATCAGCTGTTGAGCTGCTGTGTCCCCACAGGGTGGTTGTTTTCATTAACCAACTTGGGTTTACATTTCTACAATGCAGATTTATGGAGAAAAGTTAATAATAACCCTAGAGCACAAAATAACAGGGAAAGTAACTCTCTGCAGGTAATTAAAAATGAGCCTTTCTTACAAAACAAGATATTCTGTAACTGGTGAACCTAAAAGCTTGTTTTGGTTTCCTATTGCCTTGAATTCCCAATCACTGCACAGGGCAGAGCTTGTGCATGTTCTGCCTTCCCCAGCAGCAGGAGAGAACACACTCACAGCCTATGTTATGAGTTGCCAGTAAATACATTAAGATTTGCCACTCAAATAGAATTTGCAATGGCCTTTTTTCTCAGTGGAGGCATTAGTTTGGGTTTCTTTCCTTTAAAACAGTCCTGTTTGCCAGAGGTTGAGGGGTTTGGATAGATGGGACAGGCTGCATAAGCGTAAAGAGCCTCATTTCCTCAAAATGCTTTCCCAGAAAATATTTTTTTTTTGCCAAGGGGAAAAAAATTCTCATGAAACCAACCCATTTCAACATTATCACCTTTACCCCTCAAATCAAGAGACACAGTTTTTTGCCAAAGCCCTGCTCATTACACACTATTTTCGTCTCTCTCTCTGAAGGGTTTACACTTGAGTTTTTATATGCAAGGATGGTGGGTGAATTCCTGGGAAGGGGGGGCTGTATTCAGGGTCCCCAACACCCCTGGGGTGCTGCTGCCTTGTCCCCAGGTTTGGTGGGTGAGGATGGATCAGCCCCCACTGGTGAGGGGCAACACCTTCCTTGGGGTACTGGGGTGGATTTTGGATAATTTCACCCTGATGTTCTCGAGGTGATAATTATTAAACAGCATTTTGGGAAGCAGTGGCTTTCCCAAAGACTTCCATATTTCAGCCTTGTCAAGACACTTGTGAGACACCAAAACTGTGATGTTCAGAAAGCACTTGCAAAGCTTTTTGCTTGTTGCTCACTTTGGAAATAAGAACAGTTCTTGATGCCACTCATTATTAAATTCTGGCTATAGCCAATGGGCTTGAATACAAATATTTGTCTCCCTCAGAACTGCTAATGTTTTTGACACATTTTTTTTTGAAGTTCCCATCATGAGCTGTAGCCTTTGGCCTCCTGGGGATTGCTGGCAATGTCCAGACCTGAAATCTGATTTTTAATTCTTTTAGTAGGTATTAAAGATCAGTGAGAAAAGGTTACTTGGTATTAGGATTAACTTGAGCTTCAGTTTCTCTGCACTGTTTTCTGTTCAAAGTCATTCTCACACTTGCAAAACAAGTGACCTGCCATTTAATGTTGTGTCTGATGGAAAAGTGCCCCACTGGATCCCACAGGAGGCAATAGCTGAGGTCCAGATGCTGGGGATGGAAGGATAATTGTGCCATGAGGCATCAAAGGAATGTTGTGCCATCATTTAGAGAGAAATACCCCAAGCAAAAGATCATGTGTTAAAGGAATCGGATTTAATAGGGATTTTTTCTGTGTGTGTGTGTGAAAGGATAAGAGTTTGGCTGTAGAGGGATAGGACTGCAAAGAACAGAGATTTTCAGTCATAAAGTTGATACCATTGATTCATCTTCTCAGTGTGAGTTGAGTGTCCTTTACAGATCACATATGTATATTTATATGGAAAGAGAATAAATACTGTGTTCTCTGTACTTAGGTAGTGAGCTCTGACATCCAAAGCACAGGTTAACCCCTGTTCCTCAGGTCCTGAGGAGGTGCTAATCCCTGTTCCATCCCTGGGGGAACATTTAGGAATATTATTTTGCTATTAATCTCTTCACATGTCCAGGACTAGCCATCATACCTCATTTCATTGACAGGTACTTGAAGTTACCTTAATTAGTGATTATGAATTGTTAATTTTTGAGTGTTTCTGTGTAGGTAGTTGCTCAGTTCCCTGCTGAGTTGTCCAGATTAGTGACCTGGATGCATTAGATATTATTTATTTGTTTTACAGCAAGACATAAGACCAAGTGTGTTCTTCCTATTTCCTTGCTTTTAGATGAATCACCAGATTTCTCTGACTCAGTTGGGTGTATTTTTTGTCTGTAACTCTGCCACTTTCACCCATCTGCAACCCATTCCTCTTTGGAAAGAGGGATAAAAATACTTACAGGCATTATCTCAACAGGCAGTTGAAGAGAGGCAGTAGTTTGGTGGTGGAGCAAAGGCAGCTGCACACTGACTTCTGCTCGAGAATTTAGAATTATCAAAAATAATTTGCTTTTTGAAAATGTAATTGAAAAGGTGCCACATATAAAAAAATCAGTGGAGGGGCTCTCACCCAGGAGGTGAATCCTGGGATCCCCCTGAAAGGATTCTTGGTAAAAAATTTGCAGCCTGGATATATTCGGGAGGAAAAGTGAATGTGTAGAAGTGTTTCATGTTGATAGAAGAGAAATCCTATTAGAGGCCATCATAGCCTAGGATGTGCTTGTTGGAAGTGATGATACTTGAGGAGTTTTAATTGGTTGCACACTAATTGCACAGAGCTTCATGGTGCTTTCAGTAATTGAGCTCTATCAATTTATTGAAAAAAGTGTTGGACCCACTTGAAGCCAATCCTAAGAGAAAGCCTTCTGGGAAGAGTGCAGATGTAGATGGTGATATAAAAACCCTCCAAAATCCCCCAGAAATCAACCAACCAATAAACAAAAAAAAAACCCAAACCAAAAAAGTGTTGGAAAAGCCTGAGATTGCTCTGTCTTTCAGAAACAGAAATGAGCTGAGTTTAGGAACTCATTTTAAAAATATTTAAAATACCACTTTCTCAGCTGTAATGGAAGATAGAATTTAAATCTTTCTTGTCCAAGTTCAGCTGCCTTCTTTTAAAAGTTTTAAAACAGGAGTTCATTGAAGTAGGGCAGAAGGACAAACTCAGATATTTTAAGATCAGGCTTTGGAAGTACCACATACAGGAAAATATAGTGCTAAATGTTTTTCCCTTGATAAATGTGGTTCTGCTGCCATATGATCCCTATTTCCAGCTCCGGGATGTATCACCCTGCAAATTGCAAAGCTCACTATTAAGAAATACTCCCTGAAAATGTGCCAGCAAAGTTCCTTAAAAGGATCCGAGAAAAGATGACTCACTGCTTTAATGGCCACTCGTTGCATCTGCAGAGCATTTCAGGTGAAATTCCCTGAAACAGCCATGATTCCATGTGGGAGCTGCTCCGGGCTGCAGAGCCCGTGGTGAGCAGGGAGGTGACACCAACCAAGGAGAAGGACAAGGGGCCAGAGAGGCACCAAAGCCACCCTGAGCAGTGAGGAGGAGGAGAAGCAGCCAGGCTGCCCTTAAGGAGGTCTGTAATTAACTAATTAAAAGCAGGATTTGGGTGTTGGGTGGTTGGTTGGTGACTGGTGTCACCAGCAAGGGGCACATGTCAAATCTTGTCCTGCTGCTCATGGTGAGCGAGGCAGGGCTTGGGTGTCGTGGTGTCAGAGACTTTGGGGGAAGGTTTGGGATGTGTTGATGCCTGGATTGAGCTGGAATTTCATCCCTTTGTCTGTCTCTCCCCCTTCTGTTGGTGTCTCTGCAGTTTTGTATCACAGAGCCTTGTTTACTGCACACGTTGGTATAAAATCAGGATTTTTTCTGTATAGTCAGTCTGTATTCCTGCCTAAGCCCACATTTTGTTGTAGGTTTGGTTTTTTTTTTTCTTTTCTTTTACCTCTCAACAAACCTGCTTTCTCAGTGTCTCAGCTCTGCCTGATGTCCCCTTGTAGCTCAACATCCCAATGGGGCACAGTTGAAGTGACAAACATTGAGCTAAAGCAGAGCTCAGACATCTAAGCTTATTCTCAAGTGAATGGTGCTTTTTGATTCTTAAAATGCTTCTAAAATAACCTTTACTGAAACAATTCCTTTCAACATTTCTTTCTTTCCTGGATCACACAGAAATTTGATTTTTTACCAGTTGTTTGCTGACCAAATACCCCAGATTTTCCTGACAAAATATATCTAATTTTGAACAACCTAAATTCAGATTTTCTATAGGAACCTTTCAGCACTGACTTTCTCTGCTGACAACAGTTTCTCTATAGCACTGATTAGATTTTTAGAGTATCCCACCACAACCATTTGCAACCTTGGACATTCCCAGCTGGCACGAGGAGGGAAAGTCACCAGGACTGTGCAGGCGCTCACCACTAATGAGCTCCGTATTTGGCTGCTGTGGGATGTGCCAGGTTTTGCCTGGCAGCTTTTTTTTTTTTTGGCTCCTTCTGAGTGAAAGCAGCTTCTTTCTGTCTTTTTAATAAATTGGGACAGCTGCACATCGAGGCAGTGTCCTTCCAGATTTGGAAGATCTGTCAAAACAATGCTGTAGTCTCTTGCAATTCTTTATGGAGGAGGGATCCAAACTCTGCTGAAGTCACCAGGAATCTCTTCCTAACTTGCATGTTACCTTAGTGGTTGTTCTACCTTTGGCTCTGTGTGGACAGTAAGTA
The DNA here is from genome assembly GCA_013390005.1 of Calyptomena viridis. Classification (NCBI taxonomy): domain Eukaryota; kingdom Metazoa; phylum Chordata; class Aves; order Passeriformes; family Eurylaimidae; genus Calyptomena; species Calyptomena viridis. Next base: position 311,385 of record WEIV01020572.1, read on the forward strand.
ATTGTCAATTATATTTTCAGACAGAGTTGTTTGCTGAGATAAAAGTTTCTGATTTTCATCAGGAAAAAATAGTGCCAGGACAAGGGAGAATGGCTTCAAATGCAGAGAGATTTGGGTTTAGATTGGATATTAGGAAGGAATTTCCCTCTGGGAGGGTGTAAGGCCCTGGCACAGGGTGCCCAGAGAAGCTGTGGCTGCCCCATCCCTGGAAGTGTCCAAGGCCAGGTTGGAGCCACCTGGGATGGTGGGAGGTGTCGCTGCCCATGGCAGGGGTGGATGGACTTTAAGGTCCTTTCCAACCCAAACTATTTTGGATTTTGTACCAAACTGAATAGGAGTCTGTCCTAGATTGTTGTCATGAAAGGTCAGAATAAAGGAACTTAAATAAAATATACATATTTTATTGGTATTACTGGCAAAATCTCAAGAAGTTTATGTGGAATAGTTGGAGAGGAGAAGGATGGAAGGGTAGAAGGGAAAGTATTTCACTACTTAATGGTGGCTGAAATTGGAAAGGATGGAAACATTCAGCTAGAATAAAAGAGTATGGTAATTTTTTCATAATTATTAAAATGGGGATCCAGGTTGACATACCATGATCTAAATCCCAATTCTCTTCTCCTCCAATGTCTTCTGTGGTAGCCAGGACACATAAAGTTCTCACCTTATCAGATCTGAGGCAGAAGGGCAAAATCCTTGAGTAATCCCAGCACATTTTTGGGTGAAAATGTGTTGGGAAAAATAGTCATTTTTGTCAAAAAATATTAACATTTTGCACTGAGTGTCAACACGTGTTACATGTGTCTGAATCCATGTGGGAAATGTTTCCATCCACTGTGGGGTGATTGAAGAGAAGAAATGTGATTTATTTCACAGAGTTTGTGTGATGGCCTTATTTACTCTGAGCTTGGGAAAGAAGGAGAATATTCTATTTATCAATCACAGACTCAATTTTAATTTTAGGTATTGATTGCTTTGCTCTGTCAAAGTGTTTAGTTTTCCTGTGTGTCTCCAGCCTGAAATCCAGGGGTTTATGTGGATCAGGGATGTGTGTCCCACACGTGTGTGTTTGCAGAACTAAACCAGCATTTCCGTGGTACAAGCAGAGCAGTTTTGCCTCAGGTAAATTCTTTCTCTGGGAAAACCCATCAATAACACCCAGGGCCGGGATCTCCAGGTGGAACAGAGATGTTTGCTGGGAAAATTGGAGTCAGTTTTCATGTCTATGTCAGCTGAAAGGAAATTAGCAAGAAAAATAGTTGTATTCTGTAAGGCAGGGGAATAATCAGTTATATTCAGTTATATACAGTTATGTTCTGGAAGGCAAGGAAACCAGCATAGAAAAAGTTTGTTTCACTCTTTTTTGTTTCTCTCTTTTTTGTTTCTTTTGTTTTGTTGTTTCTTTTTTTGTCGGTTTCCATTTTGTTTCTTTTATGTATTTTGTTCTATTTGTAGTTTTTTTGTTTTTCTTGTATCATTTTTGTATCATTTATCTTTTTTTTTCTTAGTATCATTTCTGTATATTTGTATCATTTTGGTATTCTTTTGGTATATTTTGTATCCTTTTTTGAATCTTTTTTGTATCATTTTGGTACCTTTGTTGTATCTCTTTTGTATCTTTTTTAATCTTTTTATTGGTCTCTCTCTTGTATATTTTTTTAATCTTTTTTGTATTTTTTCTAAATCTTTTTTGCATTTTTTTCTTTTCTGTTTCTTTTCTCTTTTTTGTGTTTCTTTTTTGTTTCCTTTTTGTCTCTTTTTGTTTTTTTTTTTAAATTTCTTTTTTTGTTTCTTTTTTTCTTTTCCTTTCAGTTCAAAGTCACAGGTTTGCCTAAGCTCTAATTCCTTTACTTCCCTGGTTTGTCAGCTGCATTTTTTTGCCACTCCACATTTTTAAGTAGATTTTTCCTTCCTCCTCACTCCAAACTTGATCTTTGCAACTTGCAGAGCATCTCTGCCTTATAAGTCCTTTACATTTCTTTATGGCTCCTCTTTAAGCAGGGGAATTGAAGGGGAATTGCACAACTGAAGGTGAGTAATCCTAATTATTTTGGATGTGTCACTGCACGACTGCTGATGAATAATGCAGATCCTGCTCTGGTGCTGGATGCACTTGTTGGGCTTTTTTTTCCTTTTTTCCCCTCATCACCTGCCTTGAAGTATTGTGACATCAGATGACACAGATAAACCTGAGCTCTGTAATTAAGTTTTATTTTAATGATCCTGGAAAATCGTCAGTTTTGCATGTTCTCAGAGTTTAAATGTGGTTTAATGAGCCTTCCAGCTTTCCTGTCTGCTCAATACTCTGCTGCCATTTCTCCTTTGGAATAACAGGATTGAGTAGGATAAATCCTCAGACTGTTCCATATCAGGTTTTCATATTAATGACGATGCTTTTTGCATTAGATCAATGAATTTTTCCCATTTATTAGTGGAAGGCCTGATGCTGTGCAAACAACTCCAACGAGGAGGGAATTTCAGTCACTAGGAATTTCACTTTTCTAAAAGAATTCTCCATGAGCATTGGTGTGATTGGGATTTTTTGCACAACACTTTCCAGAAAACAGGCTCTGAGCCTCCTTGTAGAGGCTTTTGCACTTGCAAAAAAAAAAGATATTTGATGAAAGCAGTGACTGAAACCTCAGGTTCTTCACCCCCTCGTTGTAAACTCTGCCCAGACTTCATGGAATATGTGCAGGAAAAGCTCTGCTTAGGTGGATCTTCTCATTTTCCCCCCAGTATTCCAGCAGAGCTGCCTTTAAAGCAAAGTCACTTTTGTGTGGTGGGTGAGGAATTTGGGTACATCCAGCTCATCTCTCTGAGCTGGTGCCTGAGTTAGGAGAGCTGTGTCCACATGTCCAAAGGGATAATTTTGGACTGGATTTGACCCCCCTGAGGCACAGAAACTTATGAATTTAACACCTTATTTTTTTCCTCCCGCCCTCTCCCTCTTCTTTTCTCCCCTGTGGTTGTTTAATATTAAAATTCTGTATCTTTTGGTAGGAAATTCAGCAGGGAAGCTCCTGCTGCAGAGGAGGGATGGATGTTAATTAACAGCAGTGCAGGATTCCCAAGCCCCTCACAGGAACATATTTGAAGGGACTGAGGCTCTTGGAGGGTTTTGGGCTCTCCATGGCTCTGGGAGTTGGTCCTAGTGGAAAAGATGCCCCAGATTTGCTCTGGCAGCACAGAAAAATTAACCTAATATTCAGAGTTTATTCCTGTAAAAGAAGGACATGCTGATGTCCAGCTCTCTCTCAGAAGGGGAGATTTGAAGGATGCCCCTGCACTCCAGAAAGGGGATTTTATTCCATTTTAGACTTGGAAATAAGTCTGAATATATATATATATTTAATCCAGTTATATCAGAGTGCTTGGCAGTAGGAATGGCACATTACCAACAGTTTTCTTCCTCAATTGCAGTTGGAAAGGCTGTGGAGAAGGACTAGGAGAAAAAAAAAATTGGCTGTTTGATGCTTCTTCCTACAGAAGAGTCCTTTGAAATTTACCAACTCGACTTCCCTAAGTCACGAACCATTCAGGGCTGATGTGGGTGGTAGTAAAAACCAAGTTGATATTTCCAGAAAATAAGTGAACTCAAGACATATTTATTACTTATATGGCTTGGGTTTCAAATGAGAAAGAAAATACCCAGTTTTCCCAGCAGAAACATTTATAATGGGAAGAAATAGTTTGCAAAACTTAATTTTTTAGCCCAAGGCCAAACAGAGAAACCCCATATAAATGTATCAGATGGATTCTGTGTTTATAATGATGGAAAAATCTGCTCTGGAGCATTAGTCAACACCATCACGTTATGATTTTTAGGTATGTAATTACAATCATGCAGTATTTACCAAGGGTGAATACTTGCATTGCAGGCATTTGTTATCAGATTGGACATGGGGTTTAATTTAGATCAAATTCCCAAACTTTGTGTTTGGAAATCACTCAGTACTTTGTGCCTTGAAGGCAAAAAGTGCAGAGGAAGAATGTGGGAAGAGGGAGAGGAAATAAACACCCCATTTGTAGAGACAATGATACACTTATTTTTCTCTTTTAATTAACAATAAAAGTCTCTGTATGATAATAGAAACAAATCAGCTTGATGTAAGTCCAGTGCAAATCAGAGGTGCACTGCATATACCAAAGGGAAGATTAAGAATTCCAACCAGAGTCCTGTGGAAGCTGGGTTTTGGAATTGATTGTTGTGAGACTGAGCCTGAGTAATAAGCGTGAAATATTAATTAGGCTACTCCTATATTATGAAATAAAGGTGATTTAGTGTTAAGAAATGAAATTGAGCCAGATTTAGAAGAAACATTTCAAATTATTTTGTGCAATAGGCTGAAGCAAATATTGACTCACTAGTACATTAATGCAAATAAATTAAATTATTAGGGATTAGGGGCCAGTTTAGCCTGTAGAGAATCCAAAGCAGGAAGCTTTAACCTTTTCACCAGTCAGCCCTGACACTTGGGCTGTGGCAGCAGTTGTGTGTGTCTCCTGCACTGAAGCACTGCTGTTCTCCAGGGGAGTCTTTGGTCAAATTAGTCCATAATCTTTCATAATGTGCTCTCCAGAGGGTCCTGTGACTAAATGCTCTTGATAAGTAATAGTATATGCAAAGTAGGTCTGCACTCATAGGTCCTGTCATGGAATAAATGATTGAAGGATGGCAGGGGAGCTGCAGTGAAACCTGGGTTAGCTGAACCTGGCTTAGTAAAACCGTTCTCATCTCACTCAGACCTGTCCTCCCAGGCTTGGTTATGCCACTGCTGGAGTTCAGGGAGTCAGGGTGTCCCCCAGGGACAGCTCACTTTGTTAGCTGGGTCCTGGGGGGATGAAAAGAAGGAAAGGCATGAAAAGAGTAGAAAATAGAGATAATTTGGGCTCCCTGTGGCAGGGGGAGCTCGGTGAAGGGGGTAGGAAGGTGGGAGTTGTGCCATGGAGAGGGGACACTGCACTGAGCCGGGTTTTGGGGCTGTCAGTGTGACCTTGTGTCTGTTAGACCGAGTTTAACTTCAGGGAGAGGGACTTCCTGCAAGAGCATGGACTGACAGGACAAGGGCCAAGGGCTTCACACTGGAATGTAGGTTTAGGTTGGATATTAGGATGGAATTTCCCTCTGGGAGGGTGTAAGGCCCTGGCACAGGGTGCCCAGAGAAGCTGTGGCTGCCCCATCCCTGGAAGTGTCCAAGGCCAGGTTGGAGCCACCTGGGATAGTGGGAGGTGTCCCTGCCCATGGCAGGGGTGGCACTGGATGGGCTTTAAGGTCCTTTCCAACCCAAACCATTCTGTGATTCTCTGTGAGGAAAGAGAGGAAGGAATTGTAGCAGAAACTCTGGTTCTTGTCATTGTCGCTGATTCCTTCAGAAAGAAAAATCCTGGATTTTTCTATCTCGATTGTGCTTTAATAATGTTCCTTTTATGTCCTGCCAGTCATTTCCAGACTGGAGCTGCTCTGTGGTTCTTGAGTCCCTCCTGTCCCTGTTTTTTACAGCAGCAGTGAGTGTCAGGAACCCAAGTGTCAGTCATTTTCACTCATGTCCTGGTCTCCTGGTGCCATTTGATCTGCACTGGAAAGCCCATGGAGTGTGGAAGCTGTGAGCCCCCAGTGCTGTGCAGGAGCAGATGGTGCTCCTTGCTCAGCTCTTTCAAAGTTTTTTGAATTCCACCAGTTTTATTGCTGAATACCCTGGACATTTACTTGTGTTATGTGGGTTTTACACACTTTATTCATCATTTTTATAGGATCTCAGGTGTCAATTCTTCTGTTAAACCTCTGTGTCACATTTATGAACTGGTACAGGAGTGATTTAAGCATTCTCTTGCTTGTGAATAAAAGCCTGGGTTTCTTGTGGAATTTGGAACAAATGCACCTCAAAATAAGGCTTAAATAGTACTTCAAAGCCATGATTAAATGTAGTGTTATTAAAATAAACCTGTGTATCCCATATGAAGTCCAGGGATCATATTCATTGCACACAGGTCCCATCCTGAGAAATTTATGGTATGAATAGAGCAGGTGTCTAAAAGATTGAAGGTACATCATGGCTGGACCCCAAAAGGATCACTAAGATCATATGTAAAGTCTGTCAGAGTAGGAATCTGAATTTCTGCCTCCTATCCAAGACCATCTCCTTAATTAAAGACACCACAATGATTTGGGAAAGGAAAGGACTGCAGTGACAAGGTCAGATTTGAGATTTGTAATCCACATCATCCCTATCTGAGCTGATGTCCTGCCCTCACAAATATTTTATAGAGTGCAGCTCCCACCTGCTTTGGGTGGGAGGTTGGCAGAGTCAAAAGAGACTGACATGGACCTCAGCTGCCCTTAGGAAGGGGAGCCTTTGTTTTGGTCCAGCAGTTTTGCCAGTGCACCCTATAAGTCATTAGAAATCACTGGCCTAATTTCTTGTTTCATTATGGATGACAAAATAAAACATTAATAGGTTTTTTTAATACGAACTGGAAGTTAAATATTCATTATTTCTTATTACTTCAATGTCACTAAGCCTTTGATGTGCTGTAACTCAAAAAGCCTTCTCTCTGCTCTCTAATTGTACCCTTTTAATTTCTGAGTGTGAAGGTTGTCTGAGTATTGCTTGTGGCCCATTTCATTCCCCAGCAGCTCCCAGCTGTGGGACATGTTGTGCTGTGTCCTGATGGATGGATTCCCAGATGCATCAGGACTGTTATCTGACTTCTGCTGGGCACTTTGGCTTTGGGCTAAACTGCTTCCTGAAGCTGGACTTGTCATTGAGAACTGTTTTCTTCAGGATCACAGAATCCTGGAATGCTTTGGGTTGGGAAGGACTTTAAAGCTCTTCCCATCCCACCCCTGCCATGGGCAGGGACACCTCCCACTATCCCAGGTTGCTCCAGCCTGGCCTTGGACACTTCCAGGGATGGGGCAGCCACAGCTTCTCTGGAAAATCCATTCCAGGGCCTCCCCACCCTCCCAAGGAACAACTTCTTAATATCCAGTGTAAACCTGCTCTTTCTCAGTGTGAAGCCATTCCCCCTTGTCCTGTCACTATTTGCTCTTGCAAATAATCATATTTGTTTGCAAGTGAGTGTGCTGCAAACATTGACTGCCTTTGTCCTTTAATACCAAGTATTTTCCATAGAAAATGGCATTTAAATGCCACGGGCATTTTTGTGGCACATTTCCTCAGAACAGGAGCAGAATCTCATACACGTGTCTGAAGCCTTTGTGTCTTAGTCTTACTCAGAGCCCAGTGATAATTAAACCCAGTCATACCCAAACCCCTCTAGTTAACACCAGATACCACAATCATTAGTTGTGTAAGTCATTGTAACTCCCTCAGGGTTTTAATTCTGCTGAGGAAGATAAGCAGCAATGTGAAAATCGATATTGAAAATGGGGGGTTAGGATGAGGGAAAGGTATAAAAGTTGATTTTATTTATTAAATCTCATCATTAATTATGAATAGTGTATAATCGGGCCTGTAGTTTTAGTTTCTTGGCATACAAGTTGTATATGGGAATTTTCAGGTCATAAGTTCCTCAGGTGCAGGTTAAAGAGAATTCTTTATGAGAGACACGATCTGCCCTGAAAGAAACTGCCCATTTTGCTTTCTGTGGGATTAAATATTTTGCAAAAATATTTAATTGAAAAGTTAAATATTTAATTTAAAAGTTAAACCTGTTAGGTTTGTGCAAAGGCAGACCTGCAATGCAGCAGACACTCACCTGGGGATGTGATTGCTGTTGTCTGAGGGACTGGATTTTATCTGTATGTGAAAAGTAAAATCAGGTTGAACCAGTGATACAACCTTAGAATGAAAGACATTCTGATTTCATACAAAAACCCCCTCATTTTATACAAACAGATTTCCTCAGAAGTCCAAATTTCTGACACAGAGGGTGATTTCTCACTCCTGGGTGTTGAATTTACTACCAGGAGTGAGTTTACTCCCATGTGTGAATTCAGTGTGGTGGGAAGGAGCTGGAATAGCAACAGTCCTAGGGAGAAATCCTGCACTTGATGGAAAAATAATACAATCAATTAATAGATAATCAAATTTAATAATTTAAATGAACTTGGGGATGGGTGTTGTTAATATTTAATCATTTTTCTGATAGATTAAAATTAATCACTGTAGTTATCTATCTATTTATCTGGAGGGATACTGGGGAGAAATCCAAGTGTGACTCTTGATCCAGTGGATTTTGTAACCCACTTCAACACCAACTGATGTTTTGTGGTTCCAAAGAAGTTCAGTGTATTTCCTACGTGTTACCTACATTTTTACAAGCATTCAGGGCAAAGAACCTCAATGTGTGCAATGAAATACATTCACAAGGAGTTGGGGTTTGGTTTTGATGGGGGGTGTTTTTTGTTTGGTTGGTTTGTGTGGGTTTTTTTGTGGTTTTTGGTTGGTTGGTTTTGGTTTGTTTTCTTTTTGTGGGATATTTTTGCTCTCTTGGTGCAATTTTGATCCTTGGCAGTGGGATATTTTTGCAGCTGCTCTGCTGTTTGTGTCAGGATTGCCCAGACTGGCTGTGACATTTGAAGTTTTAGATGAAAGAAAAGCAAGTCTGCCTGAAGTTGCTCCTTCAGGTGTAGGAACAGAATAGTTGAAAGGGAGAATGCTCATGCTGAATTTGCAAAGTGATGACTCTTGATTATTCCAGCTATTTCTCCAAAGATTCTTCAGCACATGTCCCTTCTAAATTAGTTTTCTTGCAGTATTTCAGCTCTATAAATTGCTTCAACTATTTTACACTTATTTACCCTTACTTATTTAGCACTGCAAAAATATGGATGATTGCAATTTTGTTATGTATTTTATTCATAAAACCTGACTGCAGATGTTTGAATTCCTTATTGACTGTATTTTTTGCTAAGGGTAATGAACCACTCTGGAAAATTTAATAGGTGCCAGGTCACCAAAGGAAGTAAAGCACAAACTACACAAGATTATCTCGGAATAAGGAGTAGAGAAGGAAGCATCTTAATTTTACATTCTAGATTCATCCATGCATTAATTTCCTAGAGAATTTCGACCTCATAGATTCGTAGCAATGAATGTATTTCAGTGTTGAAATGTGGCAGTTCTCCAGGTCCTTTCAAATTCCTGGTGCTGTTGTCCTTATCACCTTTCCCAGTTCACCTTTCAACTCTAAATGCAATAATTTATTGGCAGCACTTCAGATTCCAGTAGTTGGTGCTTTATTCAGTGACTCTGCAAGAAGGGATGGGATAAAAATTTAGACTCATGAGAGAATTCAGAGGTTTTCATCTCTCTTATGGGAGAAAATGTTGCACTTTCTCTTGAAGGAGAGTTGCTCTTGAAGACACTTGTAGGAAGAGATGTTTGGAATAGTTTGGAAATGAAGAGCATGGCCAAGTGGGGAAGGATCTGAATTTCTGGAAAAAAATTCTTCTGAAATGACACCCATTTTGGGGATGGTGTTCTTTGTTTTCTCTCCTAATGTATTTTAATTTTTCAGATTATTTTTTGGATGGGGGTGTGTGTGGGAATGGAGGTAAGTATTTAATAGACAATAAACTGTATAATGACAGTGATTAAAGTTCACACAAGGTAACTCAGGGATGGGAAAAGACAGCTTGGCAACTCTAATAAATGCTTCATAAGTGGCTCTGCCTCCTCAGTGCTTGGGGGGGGATACACAAACCACAAAAAGAAAACCAAAAACCCACTCTGGGATTTTCAAATGACCCCGGAGATTGGGCTCACAGATTGCTTTTGGTGTTAATGTGAGCAGAGCATCCAAATCCCCTGAAATCTTGGTCTCCATCGTGTCAAATGCCTGGAGGACTTGGTGTCCTGCAGGGAACAGTTTCTGCAGAGATTGGGGAGTTTGTGCCCCTGTTCTGGGTTTCAGAGGCTCAGAGGTTCCAGGCTCTCGAGTCCCAAGGTTTTAAATGAGCTGTGCTGAGTAAAAGCCCTCAAATTGTGAGTGAAATAAGAATTAGGGAATGTTTCCTGGGAGGTAAAGCTGTACTGGGGAAGGAGGTGGGATCTGATGTCCAGACAGCTTGTACCAGCAGTGGTCCTGTAGTGGCTTGGACAGAAGTCACCTCTGCTGTGTCTGTTCTGTGCATGTCATCTGTCACAGCTGCTCTGTCTGCTGGGCATCCATGTCCTTTTGGACAGATGGATGTCACACACATCCCTGCACTGTGACCAACATCACATGAAACAATGATGGAAGCAGCTGCACCTTTTTTTTTAATTAATTTTATATTTATCTATAAATATTTTTATTTTTACTCCTTAATTTATTTCCTCTTCCTCCCAAAACAGGTTCCTGTTTGTTTTGTTTTTTTCCATTTCTTGTTGCTACTGTAATGGGCTGTCTCAGCTCAACAGCCACCAGAAATCTTGGTTTGATGAGGCTGCTATGAAACATTTAAAGGTTTAAATTACAAACTCAGAGGGAGAAAAGCGGTGATGCGTGATTATTTGAAAGTTTTAAGTATAATAGTCGTATTTTTCATATTCATGTACAAAAATGGCTTATGTCAACTGTAATGTGATTTTTAATACATATTAATAGACTCTGCAAAGGGTTTTTACACCTTTTTGTCAGATGGCTGTGGTATCAGAATCTGCACAGTATAAATCAGTCATTTAGTGAAAGAAAACAATACAGGAATGATAAGGTCAACTGTGCTCAGAGATGCAGTTCCAGTGCATGGCTCCTGCAACCAAAAGGATTAGAGGCAGGATTAAATTTGCCAGTAAAATTAAATAAATTAATTCCTGTGTTAGAAAGGAGCTGGTTGTTGTCACAGCTTGTTCATGTCCCCGCTGTGTCCCACAGCTTTTAGCTCCTGTATTTTTAGATAGTGCAAAGCCAAGGGGGGCTCAGCTCACCCCTGGAAGGGTTGGAATGAGCAGCATCTCCCACGTGGAGCCCCGTGGCTGTGTGGTTCAGGTGGCTCAGACATGTGGATTCCTCTGAGGAAAGGCTGGGAGAATTGGGATTGTTCAGCCTGGAGAAGGAAAGGCTTTGGGGTGACCTGATTGTGGCCTTTCAGTGCCCAAAGGGGCTCCAAGAGGGCTGGACAGGGACTTGTGGAGTCACACTAGGGTTAGATGGGATATTGGGAAGAAATTCCTGGCTGGGAAGGTGTAAGGCCCTGGCACAGGGTGCCCAGAGAAGCTGTCGCTGTCCCTGGATCCCTGGAAGTGTCCAAGGCCAGGTTGGAGCCACCTGGGATAGTGGGAGGTGTCCCTGCCATGGCAGGGGGTGGAATGAGATGATCTTTCATGTCCTTCCAACTCAAACCAGTCTGTGAATCCCTGTGGAAGGCAGTAAACACTCTGCCTTAAAACTGATGTGAGATGTGAAAGGAGTTGATGGCTGAGCATCGTCTCCTTTTATTTTGTGCTGTTCAGAAAACAGAATTAGCTGGTGATGAATCTGTGAGATGTGTAAGTGTGTTACACTTTTCAGGTAGTGCCTTGACAGATGATACAGATTTTGCAGGAAATCACTTTAGCAAATGCTAAAGGGCACTCATCTCTGAGCAGGAGTGCAGCAGCTGCTCTGACAATTTATTGCTGTGCTCAAATACCCAATTGAGTCAATTGGCTGTAATCACCCTGGCTGGTAACCCTGGCATTGCTGGAGTCATCCATGAAGAGATATTTTAAAAAATCTGCATTTTTCTCAATTGAAAATCTCCTGAGCCATTCTCCTTCCTTAAGTTTGCAACAGGAGAGGCAGTAGCTTTTGGCTTGTGCTTTATCAAAATGATTGTCAGGGCTCTTAACGAGCTTTGTGGCAGAGCGAGCGTTTTAGGAACATATGTCTCCAGCAAGAGCCTCCACAGGCTGCATCTCCCTGCCTGGCTGAGCCTTGGAGCATTCCACTGTTTCCAGACACCCATTTGGAATTAGAATTATCATCAATGCATCTAGCAAGTCCCTTTGAACAGTTGCTCTGGTGAAGGAAAAGTGGAAACGAATCCAAGCACAAATCACAAGGTGTGAGAAAACCGCCTCTTTTTACCAGTTAGGACTGTGTTTTCTCTTGAGGAGAAAATGCAAGAAAATTGTGCTTTAAATCTTTGAAAAGGAGTATTGTGAGGTGTGTTTGTAGCTGATATTAGTGCACAATAACTGCCTGACAGGTTTGCACCACGTGCTGACACATCGTGTCAGAGTCGCTGTAGATGAAGTCGAGTTCTTTGCTGGAGATGCAGCAATTGCAGATCAAGTGATATATAATTTACTGAGCTGCTTGTTAATTCTGTGATGTTATGAAATCTCCTGGGCATATAATTACCACAAATGTTTACTTGACTTTACCACACAGCTTGACATTATACTCTATAAGTTTGTACCTCACTAAAATTATGGCCTCGCTATAAAACGCAACTATTAGGCTGCAAAATATTAAAGAAATACAGATGAGACTAAAGGCATTTTAAAAACACTCTCTACGCCTTGGAATTACAAACATTCATCCCATCTCCTGCTGATTACACACTTTGTAATAGCTATTGTTTCCACGGCTGGGGTTTAATTTTCCTCAGTACATTGGCAGCGCAGGGATCTCAATATCCATCCTGCCAGCAAGGCTGTGGGGAGACCAGCAGGGAGGCTGCTCTGATTGACAGATATTTTAAGCCTTTTTGTGGTTCAGGATTAGTGAAACATTTCCAGGCAGACCTGTTGGAGTAGAAATATGTGGGATGCTGGCACATGTGGGATCGTGGCACCTGCAGGGAAGCCAGGGTTTGGGATCAGGCTGATGTCATCCCTCCCTGCAGGTTATGTGTTAGCCAGTGATCCTGGGAAGCCTGGAGCCAAGGCAGTGCCAGCTTTCCAGTGGGACTTTGAGCTGCCTCCTGACTGTTCATGGCTACTTTGCTGCTGAGAGCTCCAGAATGCAGGTGTGTGTTTGAGCTGAATATTTTGGGGTGCAGGGGTCACTGTGCACTGTCTGACTGTCAGGCTGCTGACCTGTCACATGGAACACGTGTTGGGTCAGGCTCAGCCCGTTCTGGGACACAATATTTTAATTTTCTGCAACATCAGTCCCATCTACACAGCAGTCACAGAATCACTGAGGTTGGAAAAGTCCTTCAGGATCAGCCAGTCCAAGCTGTGTCTGATCCCCACCTTGTCCCCCAGCCCAGAGCACTGAGTGCCACATCCAGTCCTTCCTTGGACACCTCCAGGGATGGGCACTCCAAACCTCCCTGGGCAGCCCCTTCCAATGCTTTTCCACCAGGTCTAAAAACAGATGAGCCACACTTTGCCCCAGCCTGGATGTTTTCTGGAGTCCTGGATTTTCCCTTTGGTGAGGGAGAAGAGGTGCTAGAGACAACCACCAGCTCCTGGGATGGTTCCTCCTGGCCTGCAGCTTTCTGGGAGCAGTCCTGGAGCTGATTTTGCAGTGAGAGCCACTCCCAGACGCTTGGGATGCCCAAACTTGTCCTGGATTATAGAGGCTTAAAGTATTTGTTGAAAACACTGATTTCTTTGAGTGTGAAAGTGGTGTTCCTTATGCCCAGCAAGCTTGTGTGAACCCTTTTAAACATTAGCCAGGTTGAGAATGAAAACAACTTTCACTCTCATAAAGCCAAAATCGCAAAATCAGAAATGCTGTTACAAAACAAAAGCAGACAAAATTAGGCAGCAGAAACTTCATGTGTACCTGGATTGGCAGCTGCTGAAGGTGTTACCTCTGAGTGAGGAAACATATTTGCTTTGCCCTGTCCAGCCTGATAGAGCTTGGATTTTGGAGAGGTCTGTTGGGGGTAGGAGTCCACCTGGGGATTTCACTCTCTATATTTTAATTTTCTGGCTACTCCTAAATATAAGAGGCATTTTATAACAGCTCTCAGACTGTCCCTGATTTCTCCACTGCTTTGAAGGACCTGTGTGTGTTGCCAGTTTGGATTTACCTGCCTGGATTTACCTTACCTTACCCAGGAGAGTTCCAATGACCTCAGTTTACTGGGGAATGGATCCGAGGAAATCAGAGGGAATTGGGATACTGCCTTTTTCTGTTCCTTTCAGGAAACACACCAAATTGCAGTAATTTGGTAAAATTTATAAATTTATAATTTTATAAATTATAAATTTATAAATTTAGTAATTTATAAACTAGTTAAATCATTTAAATGATCCCAAGAAAGGTTTTTCTGAGACAGGTAACAGAGAGTGGCCCCAGCCCTGCTTTGCTTCCCCAGTTGCTTCTGTGGGCTGGAAAGGCAGGGAGGTGTTCTGGTGTGTGAGTGGAGTTTGACAGGTTTCCCACAGAAACAGAAGCTCAGATTTATTTTTTTTTTTTGCCAGTGAAGCTGATATCAGTGAGGAGCACCTATCCTGACCTCAAAGGATACAGCCTGGTGTAGATTAGAGTGAGAACTCAGTCCTCTTGTGTCAGTGCACTGATGCGACTGAGTAGCTTGTACAGTCTTGTCTGCCTTAAAATATTTGATTTATATATAAAACCCCCAAATTTGCTTGGTGATTCTAGTCTTTCCTATTGAAATAAATCCCCACTGTGTCTCTCAGCTTGGAGAGTTCAGGCAGGTTTGAAATATTCTGTTGAATGAAGCTTCACTGCTGAGCTCTCTGATCCCCACACATTGCTGTTGCCATCGTGGGGTCTCCAGTTCCCTGCTCGGGGCTTTGAGACCAGTCTCTCTTTCATTTCTTCCCCAGTGAGTTACTGTTCCAGCCTCACAAATTCCCCCAAGTCCCTGCACTGTCTGTCTCTCACAGCCCCGATCCCTTGCTCATCTGCATTCCCTGTGATTTGACAGAACCATCCCTCTCCCAGGCTCTGTTCATTCCCTCATCTGCATCCAACAGCAGCTGCTCCAGGGCCCCATGTAGCTGTAGCAGCCTTTGGTTTGGTGTCTGGTCTAATTTTCCTTGTGCACTCCTCATGCTGCCTCTTTTTTCCTGAAACCTCTCTCTCCATTTCACACTCCAAATCCTTGGCTCCTCTGTGCAACTTCACAGCCCTTTTCTCCTTCAGCCCCATGGAATCGTGGAATGGTTTGGGTTGGGAGGGACCTGAAGGATCATCCCCCCCCTGCCATGGGCAGGGACACCTTCCACTATCCCAGGTTGCTCCAGCCTGGCCTTGGACACTTCCAGGGATGGGGCAGCCACAGCTTCTCTGGGAAATCCATTCCAGGGCCTCCTCACCCTCACAGGAAACCCTCACCCCTTGCTGTTCTCTCATTTCTGCACAGAGAGGGATCACAGGTGTCTGTCCCAGCAGTTGAAACACCTTGGCCCCAAAAAAATATTTAATTTTTTGTTTCCTTTTACCTTCCCTACATCCAGTGTCAAACTGGGTCTAATGAATAGGACTGGGTTTTTTAAAACTAACTTGGCTCTGCTGTTTCCAGTATGGGAATAGGTGAGAATCTCAGAGTCACACCTGGACCAGGTAAAGATGAGTCAAGACACACATTTGCTTTGTGAGCCGTCAGTTGGAAAGGAGCTTTTCCCCAAGCAAGTCAAGCCTTTACTGGTATTTGTTCAAACCAGTTGCCTTTAGAGTCTTTCCCAGGGTTACCTGTGGGGAGGAACAGAGTGAATTATTCTGTGCACACATATGGTAGAATAAATCCAGTGCCTCACTGATCCTGGTTGGGAAATACCATAAGGCATCCCAGAGGCACTGCTGTACCTGGCTGCTGACTAGGAAGAAGTTCTAAAAGAAAGAAATGTGCATGAAACCTGTTTGAAATCCATATTTCTCAAGAATTCTCTCATTCACGTTGTGATACTCATCTCAATTTCCATCCTCTATGCAAACCTGCTTAGTGTGTATTGTGATATCATTTACCTGATCTACTCCTCAGTTATTGGTATGAGAGAAGGAAAAAAAAAAGACCAAAAGTCCCTTTATGAAGTGCTCTGCCAATTTACCATGCCATAAAAAAAAATATGCCACAGTTATTACTAAACCCTAATTATGCAAATTACATCATTTAATAATCATTATTAAATCCCAGCAAGGTTGCTTTCTTTTTCCTTGTTGTTGATGGTTGTCCTTGATAGCAAATGGCTAGTGATGGATATCATAAAATTAATTTTTGTGGGGATTTCACACCCTTGCAGGGGTTGGAGTGCAGGAGCCTTGCAGGCAGAGGCTGCTCAGCAGACCTGTTATCTTTGCAAGAGCAAATGTTGTCCACAAGGATGGCAGGGAGGGGAGAGAAAACTCTCACAGCAGCAAATATTTAATTAAAAGTGCTGCTTGGCCCAACCAGTCATGGCAGCAGCTGCTTAAACAGAGATCTGTCCTTTAAATAACTTCAGCTAAATAAAGGGAGGAGAAGGAGAGTGGAAGGAAAAGCTCCAAGGGCTTGTGCTGTAATTGCAGCAGTGGTTTTCATTTCTACATTGCAGTGTCTTCAGTAGCCATGAGCTCCTTCTCTGCCTCTTTGGAAAACCAGGATGCTTCAAGCTCTGGGAGTTTTACACTGTTGCAAAAAGGAGAAAAGAAAGCCAATTCATCAGCTGGCACCTCGTGTTTTGGGTGTACCAGGTCTGACGAAGAAGGCTCCTGTTGCCAGCAGAATAAACCAGACTTTGGCAGGTACAGGATTAGTTCTTTTCTAGTATTCACTGACTAAATTGTAGGGAAGTGTTGTCCTTGAGAGCTGTCCTGGATGCTTCCCTGCATTTGATATCAGGCTCCTGCTGAGTTCCCTTTGCTCCGTCTCATTCTGCCCCACTGTGACCCAGACCTCGAAAGGATTCATGCTATTTATTTAACATGATATGTTATTTATGATAATATAGTCACTTTTTCAGGGAATACCTGACATCCATCAGGCTTCCAGCTGCAGTTTGGCTGTGTAAGAAATGTTTGCTCCAAGGGGATGTACCTAATGGACACAGCAGTTGGGTTGGACCAGAAGGAAGAGTGTGGGGTGTCCGTGTATGAGTCTGTTGTGGGGACCTGTTTGAAGTGCTCAGATCTGTAAGGAGAGAAGCCATTCAGCTCCTCTTTCCCATGCTCTGGGGACCTTTCCAGGCTGCAGGGAAGCATAAAGAATCAGACATTAAATCAGAGATATTGGAGAGTCAAGTGCATGAAAGACATTGTGCAGTTCTTGTCTTTTTCATGACTGACTCCTCTCTGGGGTATTTTTAGGTTTTCTTAACCACTTTCTGGTTAGTCTTTCTAAGGTGCATAAATGAGTTATGTGAGATAATCATTAGAGGGCAATGAAGTGGATGTATCCACGTGATGTGATACAAATGAGCTAAAACAATATGACCAACAGTACCTACAATTCCTTGAATTTTCAGAATAACACAGGATAATGTGTGATGTTATAAAAGCTCTGACAAAGTCTCTAATGCAGTTTTCATGAGTGTGGCATGGAGAGCACTTTATCCCACCGTGCATGTAATTATTAGTGTGACATTTCCACAGACAGATTGGTGAACAAAAGTCACCCTTGTTCAGAAGAATGTGGTGTTATGGACAGAATGGGCAATGAAGGCCATGATTCTGCCTGTTTGACATTCAACATGAAGATTCTCCTTACAGTTTTACATAATTTGAACAGATTTTAATCATTCAAGCAGAATTTTCCACTGATATACTGAATTTTCCTGATACACTTTTGCCGTACTTTGGATTTAATTTTATTGACTTGAATTTCCAGCAAGGTGCAGTTGAGGTTTATTCCAAAGCTGGGATAGGGGGAGATATGGTGGTTTTGTGTTCAGTGTTCAGAAAGTCACATCACAGGGACCCAGCAGCAGCTCCAGCCCTTGAAACAAGGACCTAATATTTGGTGGTGGGGTTTAGGTGAGTGTTTCTTGCTGTTGCCATGGAAAGCAAAACACCAAAAGAAAGAGGGAGGGAAAATAAGGACCTAAATCACCCTTGTGTAGTTAGTGGTGCCTCTCAATTGTTTCTAAACCTCCTTGTCTGGCCTCAGGAGATGCTTTACCAACCCCCCACTAGCTGAGGGAATGGACTTGGTTTTGCTCAATTTTCTTCAAAACGTTTTTCTCCAGGTACTTGTAAATAGGTGAGTAATGGTATGTTTTTCCAGGCTTTTAGGCTGTTTGGACAAGTGTGTTTTGCTGCACGTGTTGCTTCCTCGTTGTTCTCTGCTCAGCCACCTAGTTGGAGTCAAATTGTATCTCTAAAGATCAACTGTGCCTTAAAACACACCGTGTTTGTGGTGTGTGTGATGAAACAACTCCTGTGATCACCTGAAAATATTGCACTCACCGACAACTGCCTTTCTGCATCCTGCTGGTGGTGAAAGGGATGGTGAATGTGGATTCAGAGAGAGAAGCAGAATTACAAAGTCTTTTCCCTTTCCTTCACAGCTACAGCAGATATATTCAATGTATTGTCAGCTGTCTTCAGTGTAGCTGATGGATGTTTTGATTCAGTGCCCTGAAAAAAAAGGCATTAATGGAGAAAAGTAACTGTTGCAGCTAGAAAATCGCTGGGATTTGGAGCATTTTTGAAAGATGTTTTTATCTCACAATGCTAAAACTACCTGAGCAAGTGCAGGAAACTGCTGCTGTGCTCAGAAATAATTCTCACCTTATCAACAACTCCCCTGAAAGCCTGGACACAAAATGATTTCATTAACAGAAGCTATTGGAACAAAATGATGAGCAGATAAATCGTAGCATTATGCTACTTACAAGAATGTCTCAGGCACTTCCAAATGGGTTATGAACTCTTTCCTCCCTGGAAATCCCAGACAAAAACTTGTCCCATGAGTCTCACCTGTGTGGGCTGGACTTTTGCATGTGTTTTTTTTTCTTTAAGCTTATTGGGGGTTTTAGTTAGCTGTGAAGTTCTTCATGGAAAAAAGGAAATTATTGTACATTCAAGGTAAACACAAGGCAAGTAGGAAATGCAGAATCAGGATGGAATATCTATTCCTCTATTATTAGCATATTGTCTCTAGTGCTTAGTCTTCCCAATGCATAAAATGGGCCAAATCCTGCAATTACTACCCTAAATACATTCTTCTGATAGTACTTCCTCTGTGGACTGTAAATCCCACTGGTAAGTGTGGATCCTGCTGTAGAATCAAACCAAGATTCCCAAACTGAGAGGAGATGCTCCCTGTCCAGGCAGAGCATGTCAGGATTTCAGAGTGATGTGCATGGTGTGTAACTTGCACCCTTAAATTCTTTCCTGCAGTGTCTGGGTTAAATCACCACATTTTACCTAATTTTATTTTTTTGAAGTAATCCTTCGTATCTCTGGTAACCTGAAAAATACTGGAAGCTTAATGGCCTTGATTTATTGGGAAAAGCAAGCGCTGGGGGATCCTCCATGAAGCTGAAAGAGCTAATCTCTCTTATTACACTGAAGGAGGAAAAATCAGAGGAAGGCAGAAAGTACACAGACTGCTTGCTGTGAAAGTCTCCGTGGTCACGAGTCACTGGCTGCAATTTAAATTAGAAACACGCAGTGTCCCAATGACTTTCACTGGCTTGTAGTGCCATTGTGCTGAGATACACAGATAAAAGTGATAGTGGAGATTTGCCACAGTTTGGATGCTTGTTCCCCTTGGGTTTTAAGATTTTGTGAGTGAAGCCTGCTAGGATTTTTCACTCGGGGTCTTGGGAATGCTCTGAGCATCCCCTGAATCTGTGAGGTAGAGAAGCACTGGGAGTGTTCACGTTGCATGGCACACATGAAGCAGTGAGCTCAGATTTAGGATTTTGGATGTTTGCCAGTGATGTACATTGTGAATGAGTTCACCTGGCTGTGACACAGCGGGAAAAGATGATCCTTAGTGGATCAAATGGGAATAATAACTGTTTTCTGCTGTTTATAGGGGTAATTCATTTGAAATTAAATACCCCTTTTCCCCCTCTGTTCATGTTGTCACCTTGTTTCTTGCACAAGGAATTCCCAAGTAAACACCAGCCCAGGCTCTGGGAATCTCCAATGCCAATGGAGCCCTCACTGCCCTGCAGTGGTTTCTTTATTGTCAGATGATTTTCCTGGCACAGGCATTGCTCCTGTTCCAGGAGCACCCCACACCCTCCAGTGAAGCCCATTAGGAGCTGAGTGTGTAAATTTTCCCCCACCTTTCCTACCTGAGAGAGTGCAGGATTCCTCCCGGGGCAGATTCCCGAGGAGCCCTCGGGATGGGGGTGTTTGGAATGCGTTTTGTG
The DNA here is from genome assembly GCA_013390005.1 of Calyptomena viridis. NCBI lineage: Eukaryota > Metazoa > Chordata > Aves > Passeriformes > Eurylaimidae > Calyptomena > Calyptomena viridis. The sequence continues at coordinate 331,550 of WEIV01020572.1, forward strand.
CTGTTTTCCCTGAGCTTTGTGCTGACTGAACAATCTCAGCAGCCCGCAGGCCTGCGAGGAGCTGTGCCTGGCACATCCCTGCCCACATTGCCAAGGCTACAGGGCTCTGCCTGGCTTTGTGTCTGCCCAGGGATGGGGCTGGAATGACTCCAAGGGCTGGGAGGGGGTTGCAGGAGAGGTTTTCGAGGTGAGGCAGAGCTGCTCCGAGGAGCTGTGGCTTTGCTATAACTCGTGTTTGTTTGGATTAACATGAGAAAGCTCATGATTTTCCTATTATTCTGTGCTTTGAAAGAGGGAGAATGAGTGTGCAAAAGAAGCAAGCGCCTGTGCAGATTCATTTTGGGATTGAGGAGGATTTGCATTCCCTCTGTGGTGGAGGCTCTCATTAACAGCCTCATCTGAGCACAGAGTGCAACCTGCCTTCCTTCCCTTTGTGCCATCCTCATCCCACCCATCCAGCCCACGTGCTGCTGTCCCTTGGTTCGTGCTTCATGCTTGACCTATGAGCTCAAATGCTAATGGCTGTTGAAAATTTCAATTAATATAAAACGAGTTTCAGCCAGAGATGGGGTGAGGAGATGTAGTATCTCAAGGAAACGCAGAATGGCAAAAGCCTCAGACAATAGTTGAATATTTAACAGGCTGCTGTGCTTTCAGGTGGATCTGCAAAGCTCAGATCTGTGCTGGTTTGGTGGCAGGGAGGGGCAGTGATGGTCACTGTGTGTTTGTAGGTCACAACATTCCTCTGCTACAGCGTTCTCTCCTTGTGCTGGAATAATTTCTCTGGTTTCATTGGTCAACAGAAAATGAATGAATGTGTGGCCATACCTTTAGGCAAAGGAGATAAAGCAGACACGTGGGGGGATTAGGCTGCTCTTACATCTGTAAATGTGCATATACAAACCTTATTTTATGGTGACTTGTACAGTTATTATGCAAAGTACACTTTATAGTGCAGTGAAGGAATATAGTCTAAAATTTCAGCATAGTATTTTTAATTCCACTTTAAATACCTTAGAAACTTGCTAATTAAATACTTACAGATCTTTCAGAAGCCTGCAAAACATTTACACAAGCAATTTATGCTGCAGGATGTGGTATATGCACCTCAAATACACCATATTAAATCCAGATTTTCCCTGGAAAGAAAGGTTGCTGCCACAGTAGGATTGGAAGAAGGCTGGAATAAGATGAATGTAAAGATATGGATTAGTTCCCACTCAAGAAAAGACTCAAGTTGTGTCTAGAGACCTGAACTTAACTGTTACAGGAGCTGCTGTAGGAGCCCAGTGCTCCCAGTGCTCAGAGGTTCCCAGTTAACCCAGTCCAGCAGTGGACTGGAGAATGAACACTTTTACATGCAGTGAGGATGGGCAGGGAAACAGGACCCAGGACCAAACTGGGCAGCTGAGTTACCCAACCATGCACATGCTCTGGTTAAACTGGTGCTCTGGGGGGTTCACATTGGCAATGGGGATTGCAAAGGGGGGACACTGGGACGATCAGAAGGGAGGACCTGCAGATTGATGTGGAGAGACTGTGAGGTCATTGAACAGCAAGTTTAACACTCAACATATTGAGGGTCTCATTAACTCTGGTGATGGAGGTCAAATATATCATCAATTAAGTAAGAAGCAAAAGGTATTTCCATTCGTGGGAGAGAGGCCTCTTGGTATCTATTATGGACGAAGGGTTTGATGCAACATCTGGCTGAGAAAGTCCCCAAACAGCTGTAGGAGGATGGGAGGATGTGTCTACCAGGACAGGATTCTCCTTCACTCCTGATGCTTATCTATGCCTGTCCCATGAGAAGGGCTGAGCCAGAGCCACTTAAGCACCACTCTCTTTAAATCAGTACAGATGGCACAGACTTAAGAACATCTGTAAGGTGGGATTTGGCTGCCAGGGCACTCAGGTTTTTGTGTTCTAATGGTACAAATGACCACATGGATGGTTATCTCAAATTCCTTGTAAGTGCTGTGTCAATAATGTTATAACTAAAGTTTAATGAGGTTTTTTGTACTGTCCACTGTGGATGTTTATTTCTTTGGTTATGAAGAGGCTAAACCAGGTATTGATTTCCACTCTGGATTTTCTTGGGAGTCCTTATTACAAGTGCTGCTCAGAGGCATTTTGAGGTTCCAGCAGAGTGGACCTGATGAGCTGCTGGCAAACCTGGTCTCTTCATCATCTTTGCAGGGCTGTTGCTTTCTGAGCAGGTTTCTATTATGAATATCCAAAGCTGCAAAAATGAACTCTGTTTTCAGCAACTTAATTTGTATTAAACTGGTGATCTTGCAACCAACTTGTTGCAGGTCTTGAAGTTGCTACCTTTCCAAGCCTTGTGTATGTATTTTTTTATTAATTACATTCATTCTGTCACATTTCTAGGGTAGTTTTGTGGTTTGGGAAACAGCAAAAATGATGGATTACACAACTGGGAAGGCATAATACTTGCAATCATATTTGAAACACATAAATTTTGTGAAATAATGCTGAAGTTGTTTCACTACACTGAAAACTTCTAGTTTAGGTGTGCTGTCCAATAAGGTTTATAAAGTACTTGGCAAGATAAATAATACATAGACTTCTCTGACTAAACCTCCTGAGAGTGGAATTGCATCTAAAAAAATATCTTTATACCTGCTATGTGCTGCAGTCTATTTGGAAATATTTTGCCACGGAAGGAAGAACATCTTTCTGATTCGGATGATTATTTTAATCACCTCAAGCATTTGCATCATGGGCTGCTTTTTTAAGAGCTGACAACTTCTCAAAATAGGTGATTGGGATAGAGTCAAGTGAAGGTTATCTTCTGCCTGGTACTGGCATGTCAAAAAGCTCCCATGGGAAAAGCCATGTGTAACATTGACACCTGAGGTACAATGATGGGCCCTTATGAATATTCCCTCTCATCTTTTCCAAACACTTGAGTGACTCTGCACGTGGGGGGTTTTCAGGGAGAAAAAAAGATCTATAGCTGCATAAATGCTACTGCTGGAGCAGTACATTCAGGGTTTCACTGGGATAAACCTCAACCTTGCCCAGCTAATTAGTGGAGTAGGGAGCTACTCCTGCATGTGGCGTGGAAAAGCACAGGGGTGGTTAATTCCATGTGCTCCCTGAGGCTCTGTCTGTATCCCAAGGGATCGTGGCCTCTGTTCTGGAAGCTGCTGCGGGATCACTTTGTCCCACATGGAGAACATTTCCTTGCCTTGGGAGTTTTCCATCACCCATTTGCTGGAAGGTTTTGCAGTGGAAGGGGAAAACGGGCGTGGGGGGTCCTGGGGGTGGAGATGGAGAATTCCTTGTGGTTACAGGTGTCACCTGCAGTGTCCCCCGAGCCTGGGGGCAGTGAGGGTGGAAACAGGCAGCTGGAACATCCCCACAGCTTCAAAGGTGATGGGGCAGGAGGGATATAGGGGTTGGAGGCTGCAGGTCCAGGCTGACCCTGTGCAGGGATGGAGATGGAGCATCAATGCCCTCCAAGCTCAACCCTGACCATGTCATTGTAACTGAGAAAGTGAGAGGACTTAATTAAGCTCCTGTTGTATAGTCTTAATGATGCTATGATTCCATGTGGTACCATTAAATAACCAAACTTGGATTTCTCATTCCTGGAAGTGCTTTTTCTCTGGAGTATTTTTCTATAACTGGGGTCACGCAAAGGCTGTAATTTCTAATTACAAATGGGTTTTATTTAACGATCCTGTAACATGCATGTCACTGAGAAATTAAACCTGGTTCTAGCTAATGAAAACTTAGCCCAGAGATGTACCAGTGTTCAGCTCTGGGAATCCAGTACTTTCCTGAATGTTTGTGCTGTACAGGACTTAAACAAGGACCAAACTTTATGTATTTGAAGAGGGAACCAAAGAGCTGAGGTAGATGCAATATTTAGTAGTGCAATATAATTTCTCTTGGAAGCAGTAAACCAGTAATCTGGGAATTTTGGCTGTCATCATGCTACTATTTATGAACAATTTTAATGTTGTAATTACATGTAGGGAAAATTGTTCACTAGGTTGACTAGATAAATGGAAGTTTAAATTTTTTTCTTGTTTGGTTGTCCAATATTTTTATTATTTCCTTCTGGAAGCAAGGGGGTATAATAAAAGAATCTGGAACTGCATTGCTCCTTGGAAATACCGATATTTTGAAAGATTTGTTCAGTGTAAGTTAAAGGCATCTCATTAAACAAACAAATGAGCTGTCCTTAGAGCAATCAGTATTTACTATTAACTGAACAGCACAGTAAATAATGAATTGCAGGTAAGGAACTACAGATAAGTATTTGCAGTGAATTCAAATTACTTGACTTAAGCCTGAGGCAGAGAAAAGCAAATAGAAAGATAGAAATGGAGGGAGGAGGGGAAAGAAAAAGGGAGAGGAGGGATTGCGGGTGTAACATTCGTTGCAGCAATACATGTTCATTCCTTGTGTAAAAGAAAGGTTTTCTTTGGCAATCTGATGCCTCCCTTGCTGATCCAAGGGTTGCTGCAGCCTTGTGAGAACAAAGGAGGATGTGAAATTTCTGGGAAGGAGGAAAATTTGGGGAAATCTCGTAGCCTTCAGCCCCCAGGAAGACTGGAAAGGGACTTTTCACAAGTGCATAGAGTGGCAGAGAAAGGGGGAATGGCTTCAAGCTTGCAGTAGGATGGGTTGTATTGGATATTGGGAAGAAATTCTTCCCTGTGACAGTGGTGAGGCCTTGGCACAGGTTGCCCAGAGAGGTTGAACACACCCCTGGAAGTGTCCAAGGTTGGTTGGACGGGTCTTGGAGCACCTTGGGATAGTGGAAGGTGTCCTGCCCACGGCAGGGGTGGAACGAGATGATCTTTAAGGTCCCTTCCAAGCCAACCCATGCTGTGATTCTGAGAAAGGCAGGAGCTCTGATTCTGACCCTTCACACTGCCTTGGAGAGCAGGGCTGATGTTTTTACCAAGGCCAGGATTTTGCAAGTTGCTCTGGAACTTCCCTACCCCCAAACAGAGAGTTGTGCTTTGGCACCAGCGAGACCGAAACCTGCCCACAGCTGCCAAGGGCCTGCACAGCTCCCTCATTTATTTCTCCAAATTACCTGAGCAACTAAATTGTTCATTTGCTAGGAACTGGCAGAAGATGAGACCTTTTGGGTTGGAGTTTAATCATCATAGGAGTGAAAGATTGTGCTGCCTGAAGTTTGGGCACGTGGCTGTGTGTGAAGCCAGGAATGATGGGCTGTCTGGAGGATGGTCTGATATGGCTCGTTTAGGAAGGGGCTTGGGGTTGTTTGGGTGCTGGAGATGAGAGGGAAGGTTGGTGATTTAATCTGAGCTGAGCTTTGGGCCTGGGGCTTGGTGGGACAGCCAGAGGTGTGACAGCCATCCCAAACACCTAAAGCTTGGCAGCCCTGTCTGTACCTCACCTTAACTAAGGTTAATGGCTTGGCCCAGGTCTCTGCTGTGTCACCTGTCTGTCTGCTGGGGACCAGCAGCGTCCAGGACAGGGTGCAGAAGAGTGTGGGGCACATTGGGAGAGATGTGCATAAAGTGTTGGCATTCCATAATATTTGCTATCACAGCCTGGAAAACACCTCTGTACTCCATTGGGAATAATAGATATGACTTGGGAACAGGAGGCCTGTCCTGCTGGATAGTTGTACTTGGTAAATACCTCCACAAGGATACTCTTGCTTGATTCCTGTCACTCCTGGACTGCACCCTGGGAAAGCCAACCCAGAATAAACCAAGCCCAAGTCAAAAAACAGCACAGGGAGGTTTCCAAGGGGCCTCTGGACGTGTCTGCTGGCTGTGCCCAAATCCAGCACCGCCAGTCCCTCCTGTGCTGGCTGCTTCCCAGTGCTGCTGCTGGCAGCCCCTGCATTAGTATTCCAGCCAGGGAAGAGGAGTGAGGCGCTAGACAGGCCAACTAATTACAGCAGCCTGCAGAGGCAAGTCGTGCTGTACCACATGATAAAGGATATCCTGCTTATTTGGAATGTTTCTGCTTTGCTCTATCACTTTATTAAAAAAAAAAAATAGGTGCGAGCTGCTGGGTTTGGTTAAGGAATCAAAATGTGATCCTGGCTTTTTTTTTTTTTAATTTAATCTGAATCTATATAATTCTTTGGAATTTATATAAAAAGAAACTTCCTGCTCCTCAGCCTGTGACCTCAGCAGGCTGCACACCTCCTGTAATCCCAGCTCCCCTGCCTCTGGCTGGCATCCTGAGCTGCCTGCTCTGCTCCCCAGAGCTGTCAGCAGATGGGGGAGAGGAGGATTTCACTGCCACAAATGTACCATCTGCAGGCAGCAACACTGGTCAGATTTTTATGAGCCTAAATTGCAATTCTGTGTCCAGAGGGTTTGCTGTCAGAGCATCTGTTTTCCTGTCGCTGACACAGATCTGGAGCTGAGCCCCTGCCAGGAGCAGGTGAGGGAGGGTGGGAGAGCCCCGTCCTGTGGTGACAGCAGCCATCAGGTGGCTGCTGGCTGGGGCTGCTGAGTGTCCTCTGTCCCCCCCCCCGCTGTCACACAGCCCAGGTTTCAGCAAGCTGAGGTTTGGAAAGATCCACTGCACACAAGTTAGAGCCAGGAGAACTCAAACTGAGGGAAATACTGACTGCCACAGAACAGAACATACTGGTGTCGCCTGATTCTGCCTGATTTTTACCCAGGCACAGCCTGGGGGTGGCAGCTGAGCCATCAGGTCCCTGTCCTGGTGCCCTTGTGCACATCCCCCTCTGTGACACTAAGCAGATTAGTCAGCTTCTTCCATCAGCAAACACTCGGTGCCTCAGATACTTAGAAGACATCTGGTTTTTAGCCTCATTTCTAAACAAATGAGGCTTATGTGATTATAGTGTCTGTCGCTCGCCCCTCGTTGGCCAATTTTAACCTTCACCCAAGGATGTTGGTCTCAAAGTCTTTAACTCCCAGGAAGTTTTCATGACCTGGTGACCACGTGAACAGAAGTTATCCCGGAGGAAAGGCCACACCACGACCTGTTGCTTAATTCCAAGGGGTGGCGCGTTGGGGAAAAGGGGAATCTCTGCTTTGTGCCTGTGGTTTGTAGAGGTCCAGGAAACCAAGGACCAGGAGAAAGCCGTGTGTGTGTGGGGGCTGTGTGGCTCAGCTCTGTCCCTGCTCCAGCTGAGCTGGGCAAGGCCGAGCACCCACGGGTGCCACCTCTGCCTGTCCCCTCATGCCAAGTGCTCTCGGTGATCCCGGGATTGCTTTCCTGATCCGTGGATTAACCGGGTGGGATGTGCAGAGATCCAAGAGCTGTGTGTGAGCCAGGCTTAGGCTGCAGGTGGATTGCCATGGCTGTACAGCTCTGCCTGTGAGCTCGGTGGCTTCAGTCCGAGCTCTGAGAGCTGGGCTGAGGGACAGAAGGTCAGTCCTTTGCTCCAGCATAAAGTCTTCAAATTGCTCACATTGTTTTCAGAATTGCTCTTGTGAAATTATCTTGACTATTGAGTTCTAAATTCTCTTGAGGCTGTTGTGCCTTAAGCATTATGTGTGAGAGGATGCAGAGACACACCTTAGACTGGTCAAGAGTTTGCTGAGATACAGTGAATGAAGCTGGAGACTGGAATTCTCTGTGCACCCTTTTTGGTAGAATCACAGAATTGCAGAATATTTGGGTTGGAAGGGACATTAAAACTCACCTCATTCCACCCCCTGCCATGGGCAGGGACACCTCCCACTATCCCAGGTGGCTCCAACCTGGCCTTGGACACTTCCAGGGATGGGGCAGCCACAGCTTCTCTGGGCACCCTGTGCCAGGGCCTTACACCCTCACAGGGAAGACTTTCTTTCTAATGTCTCATCTAAACCAGACATTTATTTCTCTGTGAATTACACTTAAATGCTCATTAGCACTGGATATGTCTCATTTCAGCAGCTACAAGACATTTTTGCCTTGTAATGAAGAACCTAAAGATGTATAATGGAATGTGTAAAACCTACCTAAAGTAGTTCTGGGATTATGGAGAAAAAGCAAATGTTTCATGTTCTGGTCCTTATTAATGAACTAAATGAGATTGTGTCCTTTTTAAAGCATAAATGAAAGATAAAAGACAGATGAGATTTATGAACAAGGTCATTAGTGTGCCAAAATTTTCTCATTAGATCTGTTACATTACTTTCCAACTTACACAACTCTCATTAGAAAAATTTATGAACTGGAATAATTACAAATATACAGTATTTTAAACCACCTCTAGTTTTAATTGCAAAACAAAAAAAAATAATTATACTTCTGTGGTATAATAGAGTAGTACTTTTGTGCATAAATTTATTTGTAAGAAATTTAATAGGGGACCTTCCCAAAATGAAGGCATGAGGGGAGAGAAAAGGAAATTGGACCACTTAATGCAATTTGCAATTTAGCTGAAGCATTTCTTGAGTTTAGCAACTTTGCTAGAAGCAAGTTAATATTGCAGGCTAATATTGCTGTTTCTTCTCCTCTCTAGATTTCCACTTTCACATCCATATATCTGATTTGAAGTGACACTGAGCAGAAGCACAAGGTACCTCTCATTCTGTTTGGACTCCTTGTTTACAGAAGAGTGATGGAGATGCTATTAAGCACAAAAGGCATCACCATATGCCTGTTTTTCTTTGTATTGAGTTTGGCAGCAGCTATTGAAATACCATTATCAGGTGAGTTGTAGGTATTTGCTGTACACTTTGCTGTTTCGTTTGGTATCCCTTTTTTTTCTTTTAAACTTTCCCTGAAGAAAAGATATTAAATCCTCCTTTGCAGTTGTTCCATTTTGAATTTAATCCTGCCACAACTTGGCCTTTGGGAAATTCAGGTGTGATAAAAAAGTAAGCCAATCCATTTGATCCTGTTTAAATGTAGCAGTAAACTTGTCTAATAACATATATCTGGTGTTTGCCATCCAACACTGAGCTTGCTTTGCTCTGAGGGTTTGGGTTTGTCCTTCACATAAATTCCTCATTTTGACTCTGAATCTCCCTGGAGCTTGTTTGATGTACATATATCCTTCCTGCCATTCCAGTGTGGAAAAGAGCAGGTCTAAAGCTCAGGGGGAATGTTGGTGCTCAGAGAGGTATTTTATATACCATGTACCCCCCCAGGGAGCACCTCCTCCATCCCTCTCTGGCTGCGATGCATCCAAACTGCCTGTTTGACATGGTTTGTGAGCTTCCAGAACACGTGGGAAATATGGGATGAGGCTCATAGGGAGCAATCCAAGGGGAGCCAGTGGCCCCCACTGCCTGGAGCACAGCCCAGACCTCCCGAGCTTTGCTTTTTCCAAACATAAATGGACCAGCAGGTTTGCAAACTGCATTGGAGGGTTTTTTTGGGGTGGTGTAAATAACCCAAATAAAGCAAAACTCAACATCATTGGAGTTTATGAATTATGGTGGGAAAAAATAAATAAATTAAGCTTGGGTAAAAGAAATGTAGGCTTTTTGCAGGGTTTTGAGTGATGTGGCCTCAGAGCAGGACATGAGCCAGTGTCAGGACATCCTGTGGTGATGCCATGAGCTGTCAGCACCCTGGAGGCTGCCAACAGCTCTGCCTGCAAAGGGAAGGCAACCAAGCAGGTTTAGAGAATATTTTTCTAAAGCTATCCAAATTTGCATTGGGAAGTAGAGGGTTTTTTCAGGAAGGTTCTGCAGCAGCTCCTTGTGTTTCAATAAAGCAGAAGTGGAGCTGTGACTGTAAAATGCAGAACAAACTGACCGGGCAACCACTGCTTTTACATACCTACATGAGGGAACCACCTAACCCTTAATTTGCTTTAATAAAGCATCTTATATCTCAATAAAAAGAATTATTTCTGATCAGTGAAGCTGGTGGACTTAGAAGTGTCCAGTTTTGAGACCACATGGTGCAGCAAGACACCACGTGGAGCTTCCTGGACATTAAACAGCAACCAAAGATTACAACAGTAACAACAATTAACCAACAGGTTAATTCTCTTCCTGGCTGTTTATAACAATGTGATGATCCTGTTATTCCCAGCCCTGCTGCAGGGACAGTTCTCCCTGGTGTGTCTCTGTTACAAAGCTATTTGCAACACTTTATTTCCCTCAGAAAAAAAAAAAAAAATAGGTTTGTGTGACCATGTGAGTGGTAATGCCCTGGAGGGGGTATTAAGCCATCCTTGCAGTCCATGGATTTCCTGGCAATTTTATCCAGGGTGGAGATGGAAGTTTGCTGCTTTATGTGTGTTGATCCGTGGCTGGATTAAAAGCCAGTTATTGACTTCACCTATGAATAAATGTCCCTGTCCACAGCCCCGTGCTTTGGGTTTAGCTTTGGCATGGCCCAGCTTCCCTCTGTCCTGGCCAGGCTGGCCCTGGCAATGTGAGCAGGTGATGCCCATGGGCACAGTCTGTGCTGCCACCGAGGCAGTGACAGGGATCAGCTTGAGCAGCAGAGTGTTGTCCGTGCCAGGAAGACGATGATATTCACCTTTTTTTTTTTAAGCAAGCCTCCCTTTTTTCAGGAATAAAGCAATCCTGCCATTGTCCCTTTTGGAGGAAGGACCTGAGGAAGCTCAGTTTTGCTGGAATGCTGTTTTAACAGATACCTCTCTGTGCTCAGTTTCACAGCTCCCAACCATCACAGAGCAATCCCACACACAGGTTGCCTACCCCTTTGATGAGGACTTTACAATTAAATGTGAAGCCAGAGGAAACCCACAGCCCACGTGAGTACTGCTGGGAGAAGCAGCAGAAACTGGGTTTGCTTTTAACCTCTGCCAAACTTTGTTCTGGCTGTGAGTGACTTGCTCATCCTCGTGGTTAAGGTTTGGGTTTCCACTTGTTCCATTCAGCTTTTGTTGCTCCATCACTCTGTGAATAGGTATCAACGTGTTTTTTCTTGCTGGGAGATGTTTCCTTTCTCTGGCACGTGTGAAGTTCACCCCATGATTTCCAAAAGCTTGTCTGGGCTGTGCTGCAAAAGATAGGATGTGTACTGGTAATCAAAGAGATGCTTCTGCCTCCTCCACAGCCACCCTGAAAATACCAAACACATTAAAGTGTGTATTCAGGCATCACATTTGCATTTTATCAGATATCTTGTCTGCAGCTGACATCATCAGGGCCACAGTGATGTTACAAATAGACACAGAAGGAGTTATTCAAATCAATATCCAGAGATAAGCTTTATGTATTTTACACCATGTAGAAAGGAGAAGGATTTTAAATGAAAATGTGATTAACAAGGGTGTAATAATAACACAGTAAAAGCTCCTCCTGAGGCTTTCCACACTGAATGGGCTAAATTAATAGCTGGTTTGCATGTCGTTTTTACTCTTTAATCCTTCCCTTCTCCTTTCTCTGCAACACAATTTAAACTTTAATAAAGGCATTTTTTACTTTATATCAAGGTTACTTGATCATTTTTAATTGAGCTCTGAATGGGGATTAGTAGCATGATAACAAATTCCCTTTGTTTCACAGATTGTCAGTGCATCAATGAGAAGATTTCTGGTCTGTTTTAATGATGTGATAGTGCCTGTTGGGTGAGAGGAACCCATATTCCCTCCATACTGTAGCAAGACAGTTTTGTGAAGTGCCAAAAGATAGTTTTGTTAACATCAATTTATTCTCTTAAAACAATGCTCTTAAAAAAACAGATACATCTTTCACTAAATGTGTGTTACACTATAATTTCCAATGGTCTGATGTTGAATCAGTTTAGCCAAATTTCAATCCATCTGAGAATTCCAGATCCAGGACCTGTGAGAAATCCTTCAGCATTGATCAAAATCACACCCCAGTAGAATCAAAACTACAGGTGATTCTATGGCAAGGAAAACCTCAATGGAATGATCTCAGGTTCTTCTGGGTTCACAAAGCTCCTGTGAGCCCTTGCCAGAGGAGAGCACCAAATTCTCTGCAGACACAGCTCTTTGCAAACCTCCAGCCCCTCTCACAGATACTCTCCCCCATTCACTGTCCTTGCCTTAAGCTCTGTATTCCTGTTTCATGTCACAGTCAGTTTTCCAAAAGCAAAGTGCTGGCAAGGAGAGATGTGCCCAAGAGGCAGCACGAGTTAGAGCAGCACAGTGGGCATTTTGCCAATCAACCTTTTCTTAACATCAAGTTTTTCCCTTTTATTTTGATAAAACATTATTGTTCCCATATTTCCCTCTGTCCTGGGACCTTCCCATTGTAACACTTGTATTATTTTGCAGCTTTAACTGGACTAAGGATGGAAAACCATTTGATTTATCCTCTGACCCGAGGATAGTTACATCCAACAACTCTGGAACTTTTGTGATTCAAAACCGTGGAATCATCAACAACTTCCAAGGGAAATATCGTTGCTTTGCTTCCAATGTGCTGGGAACTGCCATGTCAGAAGAAATTGAGCTGATTGTTCCAAGTGAGGACTTTCCCTTTACTTTTGGGTTGAATTATTACTATTATTATTGTTATTATTGTTATTGTTATTATTTTTTCCTCAAATTAAATAGGAAAGGACCAGTTACTAAGGTGGTGTATGGTAAAACATAAACTGTGGGTTATTCAGTGAATATTCAAAGGAAAAGCTCTTATTTGCTCCCTGGAATGATTAAATTCAATTCCTGGTTCTGAGGACAGAAATCAAACTTGGATGCAGGGTTTCAGACAAGATCCCTGGACTATCAGCTCCCAAATGCAGATACTGACCCTCCCTATAAACTAAATACAAATGCAACTGGGTAGATTATGTATCTATTTTCCCAGATATATTTTTTTTTAAAACATTTATTATTTGCTTTTTCTTTCTGAGTATTGTCTGCCCAACTTTGCCTCTAGAGGGTGGGTTAGTGGGAAAATTAGTATAAAACTTTTTAATAACCATCTCAGGAGAGCTCAGTGCTCACCAACAGAAAATGATTGTTTGCTTTGACTTGGCTTTTAAATCCTTTTATAAAGCATTTGCTTTGCCTTTGCTATAAAACCCTTAAGAATTCTTTTCTGATTTGTGTTTGCTTACTCTTGTGATGCTTCCACTTCTAATATTTTTCTCTTTCTGTAAAGAAGAAAGCATAAATATTGATGGGAGTTGCAGTCTGGTAAATTTGTTTGTGAGCTGGTGCCAGCTCACAATTCATGAAAATATAGAAATTAAAATATTTGGAGAGATAAGGCAAGTAGCAGAAAATATGACAGAGTGGCTATCAAAGGGCAGTACAGTTATTGAAAGATATTAGCTGTTCATAAAAGATAAAAATAATGAGATAGACCAGGAGATAGTGTTAAAATTATATTAAAATTAAAAATGTAGTGGGCAATAAGAGTAGGAAGTCATTGTCAGAGAAAACAAATTGGTTTTGAGTCAGATCACTTTGATGAAAGGTGGTGAAAGGCACTTTGTGAGTTTGGGAAACTCTTGAGTTATATTTGGAGTGATCTCTAATATTGGATAATTTTATTTGATAAAGAATGAGGAATTATGTGATGCTTTCGCTTTTCCAACATTTATTGGAAAGCAAATGCTGTTAAGAGACATCAGACTCCAATATCTCAGCTCAGCAACCATGACTGAGTGCCCAGGAAGTGGGAGGACAATATGGTCCCCATCTCTGGGAACATGGAATCAGGAACTGGGAGGAAGGATGGGAGAAATAGGAGAATTTTACTGCAAAATAACTGATGCAAATGCTTGAAAGCTGCAGGAGAAGTGACTCAATTGGCTGTGAATTCATCAGTCTGGTGTCAGCAGCACTCAGGGGTTGGGATAAATACCTACGGGGAGGATATTAAAGACCTGGAACTGAATGGAAAATGAGCTCAAAAATGTAGTAGTGAAAATTACTGATCGTGGAAACTTCCCTCATTAGCACAGAGGGAGGAGGGCAGAGGGGAAATGAGGGATTAAGGACCAGGTTTGTAGAAGTGGGATGGAATTTATGGATATAAAGTTCAAGGTCCTGGTTAGGACAATATTATGGAATGAAGGAATCATTAAGGTTGGCAAAGATCTCTTAAGATCATCGAGTCCAGCCATTGACCCAACACTGCCACATCCAACTCCAAACCATCCCTGGAATTGATACGACTGGTTTTGTACCGATGCATTCAATCACTTGTAGTTTGGAAGATGAACACAGCTGATCTGAAATTGAGGAAAATAATTCAAGAAATAATCCTGAGAAGTATTCCAGGCATAGCCAGGGTGGGAGAGTCGTGGTGCTGTGGGCACATGGAAAATAAGATGCATAAAGGGGTTGGGAAAGTTCCTGGGAGGGACCTGCTAAGGATCCCATGTAAATGTATTTTATGAGTGCTCTTCCTAAAAGACATGATTTATTTTCCTTCCATCCGGTTTTATGGATTTTTTTTCCCTTGGGAAATTTATTTTCATGTTGCAATGCACAGTATTCCCTGATGCCACAGCTTGAGTTTGGTGAGGAATTACCAAGATTCCATCTATTGCTCTATGGTTTAGTCTCTGCTAACTTGGGATTGTTTTAAGGGAATGTCATCCCAGAGTAGAGGAGAACTGTACAAAGTTTAAGGACGGTTTCTCATAAGCAAAATGTTTCAAACTCATCACACTTCAGAGGAACTGAAGACCTCAGTGTCATGTTTCAGTGAAGGGATGTCACCTCCAGCAGCAGAATATTCTGATATTCCATTGCTACTGAACTAAAAAAATGCTTAAAATGGAAATCAAGGAGGTGATGTCTGTATTTGGGATTATTGAATCTACACTCAGAGAAGATATTTTTTGCTTTTAGTGAACAATTTGCTATACTAGCTTGGGTAAATATTAAATATACTGGGAGTAGTTAGCAACAAATTCATTGAGAGGTTAAAAATATGGTTGTTATCAAGTGCAAGAGGAATTTTAGAGCTAATATATGCAAAGTCCCCAACCCAGAAAATAAATACATGGTACAGATAATACATTAGCGGGATTTACCCAACTCACACATCTTTTAAAGCACATTTACTGTTATTAGTGCTCTTCTGCCACCAGTTCTTTCATTTAGTGGTGCGATGTAGGTGCTGCAAATTAAGTCAGGATTCAGAGAGGAATAGAAGCCACATTTGATTTTCTGAAGAGCTGGATGCTCTGCAACTGTGCTCGAGTGAAAGAGCTGCTGGTGCAGATCCGCTGTAAATCAGGCACTCCCTGACAGCAGGGCTGGGGATAAATCACCTCTATTCACCCCCAGGTTTTGAAGCAGAGACTGGTACATGTGAGATCACTCCATGCATTCACAAGAGTGGTGCAGAGGTGGCAGAGCTTTGCCAGCTGTATTCAGGTCCACTGTAAAGCTGCTTGGCAAGTCACTGTGCCAGGGAAGGGAAGAAACCCCAGTTTCTTTCATAAATTACATTTACTCTGCAGAAGCAGAATACTGGGTCTGTGAGGTTGCTGCTGAAAAGGAGAACAAAAGACTGTTTACTCACAGTAGTTATTGCAGGAAAGCAATAGAAATGTCAGCAGAAATGATCATTAAATCTCGTCTACATAATGAAAATACCCCACCTCCTCTATATAGGATGACATTAAGGAGAGGGGGTAAAATGGGCTCTGAGGATCTTGGTCTGTTTGCAGCATCAACAAAGGCCAGGTTGTTACAAGATACATCCAGCAGGAAAATGAATTTAAATGGTGACAACACAGACTTCAGCTCCCCTCCTCCTGTATTTCGGGAATCTGTTGCTTGAATTGGTGAGCAGGCCCAATGCCAGAGGAAGGAGAAGAAGTACATTTTAAACTTCTTTAATTAACTGTGGTGTAAAAGACTCTTCATGGTAGACTGGGTGAAGATTTATGCTCAGTATTTCTAAAGCTGCTGCTCCAAAAGGCCAGAGATCTGAGGATGGAAATACAGGCTGAACATAAAATTGTCCAGTGATAGGCTGTGCTCTGATGTGAGTTCTAGAATTCCCAAAGAAAGCCAAACCCGAGTTTAGTATTCAAAAACCCAGGGGTGAATATTGTGAAATGAGTAAAAGATATTGAGCTGATACTGAAGTAAGAGGTCTCAGTAATCCACTTTTTGTTCAGCCTTTACAGAAGAGAAAACAAAAGAGAGAAAAGAGAGAAAACTCAGATATACTTTGTGATGGGAATTAAATTTCACCCTCTTGCCTCCTAAATCAGTGTCCTTTACCTATGACAACTTTTCTGGCCACCTAAATCATTGGGTCACTCTGATTCTTGCCAGCAGCCACTCTTTTGTAAAGGGTGACAGATTTACACAGAAAAAAGATTGTCACTGATTCCATCCCACATCTTTGGGAGCAAGTGGACTGACAGACACAGTCTTCAGGGCAGCCAGACTTTGCTGACTTTTTCTATTTAATGCAGCAATTAAAAACCCCATAAATAAGCAGGATCATGTCTCATAAACAGTTCTAAGGCTGCAATGAAAATTAGAGATTTAACTACTGCCCATGTGGATCAGAATATCAATTGAAGCACAGACATGAGCACTGGGAGCTTCCCAAGCTGCATCCAGTGCATTGTGATTGAGGACTGTAAGTCATGTTTGAGATTCTTGGATATGTTGGGCTGTTTGCTGCCCAAGATATAAATCTGTATGAAAAATCACAATTAAATACTAATTAAAGTGTCCAAGGAGCTGGGAATTTCCAGGATGTAGAAAGTTCTTGACTATTTCTGCTTTCTCTCACTTTTATGTTCTTTAAAGATTTAATTGCATGGAAGAACTTAATAATATCCATGGTGGCTCAGGCTGAGCATCCCTGTATCCCAGGACACAGCTGCAGCAGCACCCACAGGGAAGGATATAAAAACAGACCTGATGTACAGTGGTGTTTTCCTACAAGAGTTTTCCAATATATTTGCTAATTGCTGATTTATCATCATTAATTGACTCCCATTTTACACCCAATATTGGTAGAAACAAGACACAGGGATCTCAAGGACAAATTACCTGGAGAAATGCTTTCCCTTCAGTTCAATTTCTCAACACTCCCCAGAATCATGCAAAATACCAGATTGAATGGGATGTATTGTCATATAAACTGGAATAAATTGCCATAATTGATACAGGTATAGTGTGAAGTTGGTGTAGTCAGTTGGATAAAAACCAAGCTGTGGGACAAAGTGAGCCAATAGATCCCTGAGTAAATCTGGAGCAGTGCTGGGGATTGGAATACCCAGCTCTTGTTGCTCTACTTCTGAATTTATACTGATAAACTCAGGTGTAGATTTATACTCCCTCCTGTTTGCTTTTGGTTGAGATGTTGCATTTTCTGAACAGATAAGAAGGAGGAGGGAGGGACCCAGGCTCCTTTCTGAGTTTTCTCCCAGCCCCCCTAATTTGCCAGTGTCTCCAGTACAGCTCAGTCACTGAACTTGGAGTCACCCCAGGGATTAAGCAGAGCCTGGTTCTTGGCACAAATGACTCTGGACACTGATAATCTTCCATTTCCATGGTTCACACGCTGGCAAAGCACTTTAACTCTGGGGTTTGAGTGCTGTACAGCAGTCACTGTACAGCCTTGTCAGGAATAAATACTTGGGCAGCAAAACCTTTTTTGAGAGAATTTTGAGTTTTAGATGTCATGGAGGGTTTTTAGGAGATGTCTTCAGATCAGAAGGGCAGGTTTTGCTCTTCCCCAGGGCTGTTTCACACATGAATGTGTGTGTGAACCATCCTGCTGGCCCTTCAGCAGACCTTTCTCAGAGTCATTAAATAACTGGGTTCTCCCCTGTGCTCTGGATATGTGGGAAGCAGCACCCGGAGCTGTGCTGGATTCCCTGTCCCCTCTCATTACATCTGTGTGTGGGGAATTGAATGAAACATGGATGTGACAGTTTTAATGGCATTGGAATTTCACAGTGTCCATGTGCTGCCTTGATAACTCTGTGCAGAATCAAACACTTTCATGGCACAATTAATCTTGTGTGAGTTGTTGGAGTTTAATTCGGCCGTGATAGTTTCTGTGATCAGCCAGAAATCAGTAGTGACTGATTCTGGAATGTCCCCTAATTAGAACATGGGAACACTGCAAAAAAAATCCCCAAAATATTGCCTGCATATACATCCTGAAGACTCATGTGAAAAAGCCAAAGTCAAATGTGACAGTAGCTTCTTATGTTTAATAAATCAGAATTCAGAAGCAGGTATTTTTCTTGGCTTTGAGACCAACGGGACCCCAGCAAGAAGAGATGTTTGACAGAAGGTTTGGCTGAGGAACTCATAAAATTGAGTTTTCCTCTCTTGCAAAGCTTTGAGGATTCAAAACACTCGAAATTATGCGTTATGAGGGGGAAAATCAATGGTTTTTCATGTTTTTCATGGTGAACTAAGCAACAAAACAGCAGGGAAGAACCCAAAGCTCTGATCACCTGTGGTGCAAGGGCTGGTTTGAGGTGGAGGACATTGGGGGTCAAATTGCTGCTTCCTCCAGTGAAGACCAGATGTCAAATCTGGGCCACACATTGGAGATGAATGTCTGTGCTGCCAGCTAATGACACAGGGACCATGACTTGTCACTGTCTCCTGGTGGGACTCACTATATTTTTGTATAATTGTGTAATTACTGGCCACAGAAACTCCCTGAGAAGACCAGTGGTTATGGCACCCAACTGGGATATTGGAGGCCCAGATTTAGTTGTGCTAAATGAGGCAAAAAATGGGTTTGAACAAGAGTTTCCATTGTCTTAGATGAGTGTTCCCACTATTAATCTATTTCCTGGTCTCTTTGGTTTTGTCAGAAATCCCTTATCCTTCACCTGATCCAGCTTACTTAAAGTTTTGTTGAGAGTGATGTGCTTTTGGGAATAAATAAGCTTTAGATCAAAAAATTGGTGTTTTCCTGCTGGAAAACATTCCACCTCTACAGTCAGCAGATGTGTTTTTCCAGGGCTTGAAGAATGTAGGTTACTGAATGTCCTGGGTATGAATATGCAGTTCTTTTTTTTGACCTGAAATTTCACCTACAGGGTGGGTGATGCTCATTAGCTCCACTTTGCCTCTCCTAAAAATTCATAACATATTAAAAATCCTGCTGGAGATAAAATCTATGCACAGTGTGCATTCAGGCAATCAGCACTATGGTGATTGCTTCTTTTTATGTTTACTAATCCTAAGAGGTATAAAATCTCCTCAGAGTCCTGTCCCTGCATTTCTCACCCTCCTCCTTTGCTTTGCCTCCTCAATGTGATGCTGCAGATCCCCCGTGGAGCTGCTGGACCACTGATGTTCGAGGTTGTTCAGTCACTCTCTGAGCTCCCTGGCGTGACTTGAACACCAGGCTGGTGATATTTGCTGTGCCAGTTTGACTCTGCCCAGCCAAGGCATTTTCATTCCTTTGCTCTTTAATTGCTGTTCATTTTGCTGGTTGGTGCAGTTGCCTGAACTGAAACTTTTGCCAGTTTGAACTTGCCTGAAATGAAAGCAGGAGACAACGTCAGCCCTGAAACTGCCTTAGCTAAATTCCTGTAAGGAGTGGTTCCACTTTGCAGCCTGGTGTCTTTGTGATAATCCCTGAGCTGCAGCCTCCCAGTGCTGCTCTGGGGTGGGCTCAGCCCAGCTCTGCTCTTCCTCTTCTCACATTGGGTTGAGTTTTGGGCTGCTGAGGTTGCCCGGGTTTGCCAAGGATGGTCCAGGCTTTGCACCCTGCTGGCATCAGTGCTGATGCTCTGGGGGATTAAACAAGTCCTTGATTCATTAACTATTTAACCCATATTTCAGCCCAAAAAGTGCAGCCCTTGTGCCCCTCTGTGCATCCTTTGTGCATCCTGATCTTGTAGCTGGGGAGAAACTGAGATAACTCCAGGCACGAGGTGTCCTCACCTGCAGGGAATTGCAGTGGCTTCCTGGCACCCCCCTTGCAGCCACCACTTCCCAGAACATTCTGCCCTCCCAGGATGGTTTCCCATCTCCTGGGAGCAACTGGGGACCCGTCTGTGCCAGGCTTGGCCTCAGGCTGTGCTTCTCTGTGCCTTTGAGTTGTGTCTTCCAGAGACAAATAAAAGAGCTACAGAGAGAGCTTGAAAATAAATGTGTTAAAATCAGGCCTGAGCAAAGCCCAGGGACATCACAAACAAGTGTTAAACATCCCCATTCAGTGCCTGCCTTTCAATCCTACAGTCTGTGCACTTTGTGAATGAAAGGATTCCTACTCTGAGTCAAATGTGTTCCTCTGCACCACTTTGTAAATAAGAACAGTAACAAAAGGCAGGAATCCAAAGGATGATGTTAAGGTAAATATGTTATTATAAACTGTATTAAGGGAGAAAGAAAAGGCAAAATGTCAAAATGTACCAATGAGAAGAGGAACTTTTCTTGTTTGTGCAGGTGTACCAAAATTCCCCAAAGAAAAAATCGAGCCTCTGGATGTAGAACATGGAGATTCTGTGATTTTGCACTGTAACCCCCCAAAAGGCATCCCACCTTTGCATATATATTGGATGAATATCGGTAAGTAAACAATTTTTACACAATTCATATGAGGAGACTCCAGACATTTGTCTTCCAGAACAGTTTCAGTGCAGATTCATAATTGATGGGAATGATAATTGTGCAAGTGCTTGGCAGAAATGTCTGCATATTGAAAAACAAAATTGAAAAACGGAGGATGGAGGTCTGTTTTTATGTGACACAAAGTTAAATTGGAGAGTGTGTTGACACAACAAGTTATCAAATATGAGCTATCAGAAAGCTTATAAATCAGTTAATGACTGCCAGTGATGAGGATTCCTGCATTTACAGGAGGGAGGATATCATGTGTCAATATATTATTTCTATTTTCCTCTTTTCATAAACTAATGGTTGATTTATGAAACTAAGCAAAAAAATAAGCTCTCAGGGATGTATTATGAGTTCCTTGGGGGTTTTTATCCTGTTATTCTGCAGCTTTTGTGTTCTGAAGGAATTAGTGGCTCTCGGGAAGCAAAGTAACTGGGATTGTGTCCATGACACGAGGGGTTTGTTTTGGATGCTGACCAGGTACCTGCAGAGACAGGGTGCCAGATTAAAGCTCTGATCCTTTAAGGCAGCCCCTCTACTCCTGCCATGCCTGTTTAGCACAGACCTGCATTAGGCTGGATCAGCAATGAGGCAGAACAGCAACCTGAGCTCACACAACATCCCCTGCCCCAATCTGTACTTACAGAAGAGCAAAGGGCTTGGGAGACTGGCTGAGGGGCCATTCCAGAATTGGTGTGGCTAAAATTTCCTTTCACCTGAGTGGGAACTTTGTCTTAAATGTTTTTTATTATCAATTTGTCCTATCAATTATTTTTTATCTGTGTTATCTATAGGTAAATAAAAATAGTTATTATCAATTGTACACTGAATATTGGTAAACAACCCATTGGTTATGTTGAGTTTTCCACCTTTTTGCATGGAAATTCCATTCTGTGTCTGTATCTGGAAGGAAGCAGACGAGGGGGGAGCATTAACAGCCACACTGGTGAAGCAGCTCAGTGGCATTAGCAGCTCACAATTATTTTTTCTTGCTAGATTTGCAGCACATTCCACAAGATGAAAGGGTCTCCATGAGCCTTCAGGGAGATCTCTACTTTGCCAACGTGGAAGAAAGTGACAGTCGCAGTGATTATTGTTGCTTTGCAGCTTTTCCAAGGCTGAGGACGATTGTGCAGAAAATGCCAATGACACTCAAGGTTTCCCGTTGTAAGTCTGGGGATGAGCTTGTTTTCTGTTGCCTTTTTTGAACTCCCCAGGCATCAGTGCATTGAGATGTGTGCCCTGTGTGCCTGAGGAGATTGTCTCTCAAGAAAGGGCAGGTTGCTGAGCTTATTTCCTGCATTATTAACCTTATTCCGAGGGCTAAATTCAACTCAGAAAAGCTTTTTTTTGCAGCTGTTGGACCCCAAAAATGCCCTGCTCTTCCTCCTGTTTGCCTCCCAATGATTCATTAGGGGAATCTGCTTCTCTTGCAGTCCAGCAGGTCACTGACAGATGGGTCTTCACTGGGTTTTGAGGACTTTGTGTGGCCACCTCCTCCCTGGGGACAGCCCTGGTTTGGTCCAGCTGCAGGAATGCAATTGGGAAGGCTGGTGCTTTCCAGGCTGCTTGGAATATCAATAGTCACACATTTTCCATTTTCTTTATGAAATGCGTTGTAGAGACCATCACATTTTCATTTATGTATTTTTTATTTGTTTTTACACCTCTGTTTTCCTGTTGAGTTTTGGTTACTGCCCTGCCCTTGAGTCTCACTGGGGTGTTCAGGCTTTGCCCTCCCAGAGAATCACAGAATCATGAAGGTTGGAAAACACCTTTAAGATGATTGAGTGCAATGCTGTGCTATCAAACCCCTGATCCCAGCTGTGTAAAGCCCTGTATGGGCTGTACATCTGCAGTGTGAGAAAGAGGGAAAGGACACAACTACTCAAGGAATAAAATAAAAGCAGCCTTTAGGGCACAGTCCCAGCTGTGTTAAATCAGCAAAGCTGAGGGAACTAAGGCAGCTTAAAGCAGCTGGAGGCCCATCCTGCTCTGCCTGAACCTCTTCTGCCTGCAAGAGTTTGTGGTGTCACTTGTGCCACTCACTGAGGCTGCCTGTGCCCTTCATAGCAGTTTTCTTTCATTAATACTTCTGACCTTTCAGGCTTAGGCAGCCCAGAAAGCCAAGGAAATTTTTTTGCCTTCAGGAATGAAAACCTCATATGTAATATGTGATTCTGAGAGTTTTCTTGTTGGGATAAAAAGATAAAGGATTAATAGTGGCTTTTTTGTATCTTAAGCTTATCTTAGGATAATAATGGTGAGAAAAATATCCAAATGAAATGTTGCTCTCCCTGGGTTTTCTAGTAGGTCCAGTCCCCCTCACATGCACACACAGATTAGAGAAAAATGAGATGGGCTTTGGCTGTGGGGCTGCTGGAAGTGGCCCAAAAAAACCACTTTGGCATGTCCATCTTGCCATCAAAGCCAAAAGACTTAAAGTTAAGCATAATCTTGAATGGTTTTGTGAAGTCAGCTGGACACTGCCAAGTCCCTGGTGAGGGACTGGATTAAAAATATAGACAGAAGAAAAATTTAAGCAATAGGAAACAAGATAATGGATAAATTCTATAACATTTCTTTTTAGTGGATACTCAGGACTTAGTGATTTTTTATTACCTCAGCAAGATGAAATGCTGATTATTTTTGCAGAAAAACACGTATCTTTGTAGAATTTTCATTGTCTTTTCCAAAATGTGTTGTTCATCTGTTGCTTTCCTTTCTATTTTTCTTTCTTTCTTTTATGGCAGAAATTTGGGGAGGTGGGGAGGGGCATGTTTTTGTTTTGGTTGATTTATTGTTTCTTTTGATTCTATCTCAAGCCTGCATGTTTGTGTTTGGTTGTCACTTTTATTTATTTCAGTAAAGCATGCTAATGACTCAGGCTCACCTAACGCTGCTGTTACTAAGGGTGAGTTGAATGCATCTGTTCTTTAGCCTTTAAACTGAGAATCCACCAGCTGAGATAAAATGGGAGCTGGTAAAAAAAAAGAAAAGATTACAAAAGCCTTTTGATTGCAATGGAATGGGTTTAAGTGGTCCATGGAGGACAATTTCCTCATCTTGTATTTTTGACAGAAATCTGCAGGGTTTTTAATAAAAAGGTAATTTCTTTAAAGGAGCATTCACACTCCCTAACATGATGTAAGGAGCTTGACATCCTGGATTTCTTGTGTTATCAGTTCCAAGCAGGAGCCAGAGCTGGATGCTCCCAAGTTTCTGTGGCAGTAAGAGGACTCTGGGATTAGGCAGCCAGGGTTTGACCCCACGAATTCATGTCCAAAGGGTCACCCTGAGGCTGCATCACTCCAGGGTGAGCTCAAGGTGTGGATTTACAGAGCTTGGAGTGAATTGTCCCCATGGACACACTCAGTGTAGGTGGGAGGTGATTCTCTCTGTTACTCACCACAGCAAAGCACTTCTCAGCCTGGATTCCCAACTTCCATTCCTCTGTGTGCCCCTCTTTGTGGGGCTGAGGTTTATGCAGGCACTGTGGATAAGCCAGAAGGCAGTAGTGGCTCTTCCTGCAATTTTCCCCTCAGTTAACTTTGTTACAAATACGTAAAAATGGGAACTTTGGGTTTTGTCAAGAAAAACAAATTTTTTCTTGACAAAATCAAGCATTGATTTCTTTGATTGAATTTCTTTGGTTGAATTGCTTTTGAGAGTCTCTGGGGGTTTTTTTGAAATGCCCAGTTTGAACCTCCTGCAGGAGCTTGTTTTGCTGGACAAGCACTGAGGTTTCCAAAACGAGGGTTCTCCTGGAGTATTTTGGGATGGATAACTCGGAGCACTCATTGCTCCTGAAGCCTTGGCCCGTGGAGGCTGAGCCTTGTGGGCAGAACAAGCAGGGCTTGTGTGGTGTGACAGACACTCCAATCCCAGTTTTTCCCCTGGAGGGATGTCTGAACTCCTGTTGGGAAGGGGCACTGCCTGCCTTTGGCAGCAGGAGGTGGAGGCAGATGGGAAATGTGTGAGCGTGTCCAGAGGCACCAAAGTGTTCTGCTGCAGCTCAGGGCACTCCTGACACACATTTGTAGGGATACAAAGCACGGGGAGGAAAAAATGAAAAATCAGAAAATGGTTCAGAGAGATATATGTGATCTTTTACCAAATCATCCATAACTGAGTATTTTTGAAGAAGTAGCACCATTTGGGGACTTATTCATTACTGTGCTAATTGTTCTGAGACTGATAACTGGGCAGGCATAGAAACTCTCTGTATTTCATCATGAAACCCTTGTTTGCCAGTCTGGAACAAATGGGCCGTTGAAATCAAATGCAGGTCAATCTTGTTTTATTATTTTAACAGTCTTCCTTACAAATTGTAGCTCCATTACTGTAGATTTAATAATTGTAGCAAGGAGGACAATTCTGCGGGATGATCAAGTCAGGAAAGATGGGTTTCATCAGAGGTTTAAAAGATAACACAGTGAATGGAGGAAGGTGTTAAGAAAGATGCTGTGGACCAGATTAGCAACTGAGAGGACCAGTGTACCCAGAGTGGCTGAGGTGTGTGATAGGAAGGGCCAGTGCTTGGAAAACAGGGCATAAAACTATAGGAAAAGGGGATTCACCACTACTGCTGCCTGTTGATATCACTGTCCTTGTCTTCTGACTGTTATCAGGAGAAATAAGAGTGCCCTGGATTAGTCTCAAACTGTATAAATAAAAAAGAAAACGTACAAATCGATGTCTGAAACCTTCTGACAGCAGTAATGTTTGTGGCATTATTGAAGGATAAGCAAAGGCTCTAAGATTTCATATCTAACTTCTATTTTATTTTATCTTTCAGCAAATTTTATCAAGGAAAGAAAACCCAAACTGCTGATCCCTCCTGAATCTGCTGGCAGTAGCTCATCAGTCACTGTCATCAAGGGAGGTGTCCTGCTACTCGAATGTATTGCTGAAGGGCTGTGAGTAATGCACAATGCTGCACCAACTTAATCACCTTTGGAAACAGAAATGAGCTCAGAAAAACCTATATTACAATTATACAGCAGTTTTAAATTGAGTTTTTGTGCAGAGTTGCTTGTGAAGTTTGTGTGCTCCTTGTAAAGCAGCACAGAGTACATGTAACATTGGTGTATTGGTTATTGCTGAGGCTTATAAACAACTAATTAAAATCATATCATGGTAAGTATTGATTTTTTTTACTGTTATATTAAAAAAGACTCCTATTATTGAACTTTTTTCAGTAGTACTACTTTTGAGATGTTGAGATGTGTAATAACATCAGCATCAGCTGCTGTGCTTTGGCTCACAGCCTGTAACGTTTCTTTTCTAGTTTTGTCAATTCAGTTTTTGTTCAATGCTCAAAAATTATTCAGAATTTTCCAGGTGTAAGACCTCAGGTTTTTAAAAGCAAGTTCTTGAGTGATATAATACAGGACATCCATGAAGGAATGGACGTGCCATCGAGTGGAACTGGTGATCCATCTTTTTCTCCCAGTTGCAGCAGCAGATGCTGGTTCAGGTGTATGTGTGAACCTTCCTGCTTGCTGTGGTCCATTCCCCAGCATCCAGAATTTCCTTAAAGGATGTTCATTCCATGATGTTCTCACAGATGACAGAATGCCAAGGGACAAAGTGCCTGAGTATATAAAAATACAGGAACCAGAATCAGCCACATTGGTTTGATCCTGTTAAAACTGACACTAATGGCAAACCTCAAATTTAGTTGCAGTCCCATGTTTTCTGCTTGAGCCCATTCCTGTGTGTGCTCTTGGTGCTTTGTGCTGCACAGAAATCTCAAACTTCTCATTGCACTGAGCATTTGTGTAAGAAAGCTACTCAAGGGGTGGTTGTGGATCTGGCTGTACAAAGTATGGAGGAATATCTGGGTGAGGAGATGGTCACTGTAAAAATATATCATAGAATCACAGAGTAGTTTGTGTTGGAAGGGTCCTTAAAGCTCATCCAGTGCCACCCCTGCCATGGGCAGGGACACCTCCCACTGTCCCAGGTGGCTCCAACCTGGCCTTGGACACTTCCAGGGATGGGGCAGCCACAGCTTCTCTGGGAAATCCATTCCAGGGCCTCCCCACCCTCACAGGGAATAATTCCTTCAAAATATCCCATCTAACCATGTCCTCTGCCAGTCTGAAGTCATTCCCCCTTGTCCTGTCACTCCAGGCCCTTGTAAATTGTCTCTCCATCTTTCTTGTAGGCTCCCTTCAGGAACTGGAAGGGTTAATATAGGGAAGGGTTTAAATAGAGGGAATGTGATGGGAAATCAGGACAATTTTGTTCCTTGTTGTAAATACCACAGGACAAAATAAGGGTAAGCAAGGAAAGGGAAGGTCTAAATGAATGTTCCCTCTCTCAGACCTGTCCCTGCTGCTCTAACTCACACAGACAGAACCCCCACTTGGCTCTCAGGCCAGTTTTCCAGTATTTCCCATGTGCCTGTCAGTGCAATAGTCAAGTTGCCACAGAGGAATGGATAAAGTGAAAACCTCTGCACTAAACCCTCAGTGAAAGCACAGCCCCTTCTGGTCTGTTTGTGACACAACTCTGTGTTGAACAAGCCTTATTGTCTTTTTCAGTCATGAGAGGCAGACCCTGCTTGGCACGTAGATAATTCACATTAAAGGCTCTGCAGTTATATCCCCTCTATAAAATTCCAAAGTCAGGATATTTATCTGCCTGAACAAACATGTTGAGGGTGTTTTGCTTTTCCATGTGGGCTTGGAAGGGCATTGCTCATTTAGGCTGTCAAGATTCTGCCTCTGCAGTGGGTTGACATTCCTGAAAGAAGGTGAAATACTTGTCTCTGTTGGATTCACTCCAAGTATCTGCAGCGAGTTTTGGTTCCCTGTTGCAACACTTCCTTGTCTCATTCACTCTCAATCAACCTAATTTGCAGGCCCACAAACCTCCCCAAGTCCTCAGCTGTGAGTTCATAGGGTTTCAGGGTACTTAATAGGCAAATCACTTTGGAAATACTCAATGTGAATTTTCATGTGCAGGAATTAATATTATATACAAGAAGAGAAAGCCAGAAAAGTCTTTCTCTTTATTCGGGAAAAGGTAAAAGGAAAAGAAAAATTTTTGCTTCACTCAAAATTTTCCAGGAAACTCTTTTAAAAAATTATTTTTCAAACAAAAATGTGGGGTGTTTTAAATAGTCACTTTTGAAAAAATACAGAGTATTTCTTTGTATGATCACCAAACATATTTTCATTGAAATCCTTCAAAAAAGCAACATTTAAACCAAAATAAAATATTCCTTTATTTGCTAACTTCCCATTTTTAGCAGACAAATGATCAGCTTTACCTCTATCTCTGCCAATCCATCCCACCAAATGTTCCCAAACCATGGAAACGGATAGACCAGGCCAGATTTGGAGTAACTAAAACCAAGGGCAACCAACTGCAGAATAAGGAATTAAGTCCATTTCCAATCTGTCATTTTTTGAAGACTTGTATTCTGAGTAATGGCAGTGTCAGGAGGGCAGTGCCCGGACACAACCCTGGTTGTGTCAGAGCCTGGTTTTGGGACAAGAGTGGGATGAGGACTCTTGCAGGAAATAACGGGATATCTGCACAGTTGTGCTCCCTGCTCATGGAATTACAAATTCCTGGGTACCTGGGGCTTTGTGCAGGTCGTGCCTGGGCATCCAACCACGGGAACAGATGGCCACAGGAGTGAGCAGCTCTGCCACTGTGCCCGGCTGGGGCTGGCACACAACAGCCTGTGCCCAGTTCTGGGCCACTGCCACGTGCTTTCCAAGGATGTAAAGAGCACTTGAGCCAACTCCAGGGGTGGCCAAAAGCAGGCAGTGAGTGAAGTCACTCTAATGAAGTCTTCACCTCCTCGTCTGTCCTCATGTGCCCTTCTGACACAGGATGAAGTGCCCTCTCCCAGCCCATGCCAACACACACACAAGGAATGAAGCTTTGGCCTGCTGAAGAACCTACTCATGGGTTCCCCAAAGCAAGAAGCAGTACAGACTAGTTGTATTCTATAGCATAACCCTTATTATAGCCCAGAGTTTTAAAAAGGCTCAAAATCCTAAAAATTCAATGGGTGTGAATTCCAGCAGCTCTGTCACGTGAAACCTTAAAACTTAAAATCTTCTTTTTTTTTTGTCTTTTTCAGCCCAACTCCTCATCTAAGCTGGGTCAAAGTCACTGGAAACATGCCCAAGGATAAACCAGAAACAGAGAATTTTGGGAAGATGCTGAAGATAGACCAAGTGACAGCAGCTGATGAGGGAACGTACCAGTGCACGGCGAGCAACCCCATGGGCAGGGCACGGCACGAGTTCCATGTTCATGTGGAAGGTGCTCAGGACACTTTATTTAACTCATTGATTTATGAGATTTATGAGAGAGGTGGTGAAAGAAAAGGAAATAAGGACCTTTGCTAATATAACTGGATGTAGTGTGAATTTAACCAACACTGTTGAATTTGTGCTACTCAAAGACCCGTCTCTTAAATTCAGGAAGGTTGCAGAAAGTAGCACCTCTAAAAAAAAAAAAAAATATATATATATAAAAATAATGCGTTTTTTTTCCCTGACCCACGAAGGCCTTACAAAGTGATGAACAGGAGTACAAATATGTGAGCAGACTCAATATTCTAAAGATGTGAGTCAGTCAAGCAGAGATATTGATGAAATGTCTTTTATTAATCTGAATGTCAGACAAAAAGATCTAATTATTCTACTGTTTCCTAAAGACTGTGAAAATGGCTATCCTGGGCTGTATCAGAGGGTGCATTTAGCTTAATTCCCTTTCTCGGGCTTCCACAATTCCCAAGGAGGATTGTAAAAATGCCATGAAAAGACATGGTACCACCTCTCTCCTCCCCTCCTTCCCGTGCTCCCTTGGTGTGATTTTTATATAGGGACAACCTGAGCTAAGAGTGGTTTCCATAATCCCTGAAAAATATTATACAAACTTGTGAAACAAAGTAAAAAAAAAATTCTTAGAATCATTTAGGCTGGAAAAGATCACTGAGTGTAACCTGTGACTGATCACCACCTTGTCAACAGTTTCAGAAAACTGAAATATGACCCTTTTTGTCATCCCACTGGGTATCCAAGGCCCACTCCCACCACACCTGTGTGCTTGGAAGGATGACCACTATTAGCAGCACTCATAAATAGTTTTTATGGTAAAAACTATTTTCTTACCCTAAAAAATGTGTGGTTTTCATACCCTTGTTGGGGTGGTGAATCCCTGTGCCTGAGCACACTCAGCCCTAGTGACTGATCCTGGTGAGTGTTGGCTGCTTGTGCAAAACAGAGAACCTGGTGTGTTTGGACACTGTTTAGTTGTTATTTATTTTTGTGGCTCTAGAAGGTGGTAGATTAACAAAGGCAGCAGAGATACCTTCATCCCAGAGTGCAGATAAAGGGATGTGGCTCCATCCTCCTTCTCCCTTCTCCTCCTCCCCATTTTCCAAAGGTGTGAGCCCTTCATGCAAGCAGATGCTCTTTCCCAGGAGCCAAGCAGAGCTCTGGTGAGACTTAAAAAAGACTTACAGAACCCTCCCTGCCCACAAACAACTGCACAGCGAGAATCCTGAAGCACAGCTGGAAAACTTCCTGAAACATTTTACTGATGAGAAATGCTCCAGCCTCTGCTCTGCAGAGTTAAAACATAAAATAAATCCCATCTTCTTCCTCCCTGGTCACAAGGGGTCCTGATGAGGAAAGGCACTTTCAGCTCCTGCTCTGTATTTATTCCTAACTAAGGAAAAGCCTTTTCTCCCAGTGTGTGATGGATCATCCCCATTCACTTGACACAACCTTGTGCCTTTTTCCCTCCCTGGAAGTGTGGCAGAGGGGGATACCAGGGCATGGCGAGTTTTCAGCTGCGATGGAGGGGAAGTGCTGACTCCCAGAAATCATTCCAGATGGTTTGGAGCATCTCTGCTGTAGCTGAATATTTTAACAATCTGGTGATGATTTTCTCGGCTGTGAAAATCGATTCCTTCAAAGAAATTGCAGGAGCTGCAG
Organism: Calyptomena viridis; assembly: GCA_013390005.1. NCBI lineage: Eukaryota > Metazoa > Chordata > Aves > Passeriformes > Eurylaimidae > Calyptomena > Calyptomena viridis. The sequence goes on from WEIV01020572.1 coordinate 361,949, forward strand.
AAACTAAAATACCAGAGAAATAACATTAATTTACCAGTTTAGGATATTGACCTTCTTCTTCTCCAGTCTCTAGAGGAAGGAAAACTTTCTGGCAAGTTTTTATTAAAAAACAAGTACTGAAAAAAAATAAAAGAAGGAAATAATCCCACCCCAGGCAGTGCAATGGAAAAAAATGCTTTTGCAATTGCTGTTAAATTAATTTTCCATGTGTGTAACTAATGATGACTACTGTCACCAGCAGGAATTCTTCCTATTAGGAGTCACCTCCTATCCAGGGTATCAAGGTAAAACTGAGCCCAAATACTGTTGTCTTCTTCAATTTCTAACCAGCAAATGTCCCTGTCATTAATCAGAGATGGACACGTTCATCATTCTTGCAGGAACTCCTGTGAACACACTCAAGGGCAGATCCTGAGCTCTGGAAATGAGCATTAATTCCAGTTGGCTTCAGGGAGGTTGTGCTGACGTAGGGCTTCCTCATACCTGACAGGCTCCTCTTATAGAGAGAAGGAGATTAAACATGGAAGAAAAATTATCTGTTATTAACCACCAACCACCCTCAGTCTAGTGCTGGTGTGTAACTGAGAATTTACTGTCATTTCTCCATTATGCCATGTTTTCTCTTCTTCTTTTTGGTATTTAAGGATCTCAGACCCATACCCCACCCTTCTAAATAACAATTTTAATGCTATTTGTATGCAGCCCACTTGCTAATCCTACTGAGTCTGAGGGCAAAGATTCAGGTAATTATTACCAAGCATATGAAAATATTCAGCAAGCAAATTGCTTGACTGTTTCAGCATTTTAATCTCTCTTTGCAAGGCAAGATGTAGCCTGAAACATTGGAGCAGGCACAACAACCCCATTGTCGTTATTAGAACGAGAGAATTATTTTTAAAAAATAGGAAAGCAAACCCACAAATTGTTTTGACTTCAAATGTTTATTTGGTTCTTGTTTATAGTCCATCAAACCCCAAACAAAATGTACATATAACCTCAAAATCTTGCAGTGTCATAATGCTTGATTTAATGTTACCTTGATCTTGATTGAGGCTCCTAGACAGGGTTTAATAGAAATTATTACAATATAATGATTAATTATAGTAATGATGTAATAGCTGAAGGCCTTTGCAGTTATGTCTTGTAATGCTTTTATTACTCAGCTACAGAAAAAGAAAATAGATGACATGAATGTGAAGCAAAACCAGGGCTGGGTGTTTTAATTGGGCTCAAACCACAGTTCTGTGTTTGGAAAACTGCCTCCACAGGGATGCAGAGCCCAGGGTGGTACCAGCTGAAGGTGCTGCTGATGTTCCCAAAGTGGGATGGATTGCCAGCCTTTGGGAAGATGTGAGGAGAATCTGAAACGATCTTGACAAATTGGGAAAGTGGTCTGGAATAAAAAGGATGGGCTTCAGTAAACACAAGTGCAAAGCAGTTCTCCCCAGGCAGCACTAATTGGCTTCATCAGCACAGGGTGGGAAATGCCTGGTTAGGCTGGTCAGGATGTGCTGGATGGCAGCATGAACATGGCTGGGAAATATTAGTCTGGCAGGAAAGGCAAAAGTCAGCCTGGAAAGGGTAAAAAAAGGTGGTGGTGTAAGAGAAACTACCGAGAAGTGGTAAGGTCTCACCTAGTGTAAGGGATTTTACATCATGGGCTTCATCAAGGCTGGGGTTAAATAAGGAATTTTATATCATGGGCTTCATCAAGGCTGGGGTTAAATAAGGAATTTTACATCATGGGCTTCATCAAGGCTGGGGTTAAATAAGGCAGTTCAGGAGAAGGAAGCAGGGGTGGTCACGGAGCTCAAAATCATGGCATTTGAGAAAAAAATTGATAGATGTGTTTAATTTATTAAAAAATAAATCTGGGGAATGCATAAGTGCATTCAGAAGAATGGAAGTTTCCTCCCGAAGAAGATTTTTTTGGGAGTGGTGTAAGATACAACAGAGTTAAATGGCAGCAAGGCAGATGTTGGGCAGATGTTACAGATCACTCTCGGTCCTGGGGAAAAGCACAGTGCTGTCATGAGACACAAGAGGCTGAGGGGAAGGTTTGGATCCACTGTGGGTGTTTTAGGTGCAGATGATCCTGCACTGTTGCAGAAGGATGGACTAGATGCCCATTTTAGATCCCTGTTATTTTGGGATGTGTCAATATTTTCCCATAAAACATAAATCTCTAAATCAGGAGGCTCACACTGATAACTTTTACCAAGAAGATGGAGTGAAATAGTTGCCTCTCCCTGTTGCTCACACAGATGAACTCTGACTATCCAGCCACTGGATTTTGTAGTTGCTAAAAGTATGTGCATATTTTGTTATTCTTATATTTTGTATACTTCTAAGTAGTATAGCATATCTGCCACATGGAAGAGAGGGTTTTCAGCCTTTCTGTGAAATTCCATTTCATACTTGGCTAAATCTCATTGCTCTGACTTTGCAGCCACATCATTTCCTTGGGGCACCCACAGCAATTCCCATGCTGGGAAAGGAAAGCTGTGACATCCTATGTCTGCACACACTTCCAGAGCGTGTGCACAGATGGAAACAGGAAGGAATCCTTCAGGTGGTTTGTGTTCAGGCTGTGCTTCATGTCTCACCTCCTCCAAAACAAGGAAATGTCCTGAGTTAGTGGCAGATTTCAAGGAAAAATTCCAAACCAACGATTTAATCAGGACTGGTACAAACCTTTCCACCTCCATGCCCTTAACCTGTCTTTTCCTGATGAAAGCATGATGTATGTGAGAGAGAAAAGGAAAAAGACTTGCAAGACCAAAATGTTCTGTTGTTTGCATTTTCCTTAGAGCCAAATGCTAGGAAGCATTAAAAATATGGTCATGTCACTATTGGAGGGAAATGTCAGTGTGTGAGGAAGGAGGTACAAGACATCTGTACTGTGTGAAGGAAATGGGAAGATCTTATCATTTTAGATAAGCTTCAGTGTCTGGAATTTTACTTCAGTCTTTATATGTTGATGAACAATGTCCTGTGGAAACATTGGTCTGGGTGTGGAAGTGTATCACACTTCAGAGGTGGCTTTTTAATATCTGTGTGAATATGAGCAATGATGCTTTGTTTTAGCATATCACACTGACAACATCTGCAGATGTATCACCAGGCAACAGCTTTGTTAATCTTCAAAGCATTTTATGAACATTAACTAATGAATCCTCATGGTTCCCACACATTAGTTCACCTGTGTCAAACAGGGAAGGAGGCCCAGTGATCTGCCCAGAAGAAGGAGTGTCAGGTCTGCTGTTAAAATCTGGAAGTTTGCTGCTTTTCAGGGGCAGATAATGATGAATTCTAGGCTGTGTTTTGGGTGGAAGCTGCCCAAAGGCAGGCAGGCTCAGGGCCCTGTGTTCAGTCAGTAGAGAGTGGAGCATTTATCAGATAAATGCTCTTTCTCTCCTTTTCAGTTCCCCTCCCTCCTTTGTGGACGTGTTTTTCCGAAGAGGTTTGGGTACCTGATGCTCAGGGGGCTGCTCTGCAGAGGGGAGGGTTTGGTTTCCTCAGAGCTACCCCAGTTTGCCTGGAAGTGCTGGGAAAGGAGAGCACAGGGAAAGCAGCAGCACACGGCTGCTCCTCTACCACCACCCTGTGGGCAACCCTTCTGCACTCAGACCTCTCATCCCTAGAATTAGAGTGTGTTTTATCGTTCCTAAATGTATTATGGATCAGCCTCCGATCTGAATACAGGGTGGAAACCCAGAATATTGAAGTGACAATGCGTTTCCTCGGCACAGGGAGAGGAGCAGGTGGAGGTGCTGGATCCTGTCAGGGAGCTTTGTCCACTCCTGGGAAAGGCAGTGGGAGCTGCTTGCTGTGCCAAGTGAGGGGGACTTGAGCTGGATGGATATTTTCATCTTGTTTGCATTCCTTAAATATTCTCACCTCATTTCCTAAACCACAGCCCCTCATCTGAGGGTCCTTGTGAAAATCCCGTTCAGGTTTCCCACCTTCCCCAGCCTCTCACCTCCCATTTGCATTTGTTTTGCAGTTGGATAAACGCTGCCCATTTCTACACTCACCCTGACACTCACAAAGTGTAAAGGACAGAACTGATGTGTGCTGGTGTTAATTCTACCTTTCCTGACGCTGCTTTGCAAGGAATACAACTCAGCGGCAGGATGGGCTGCAAGGATCCGGCTGGGAAGTGTTGGCAGCGTTTGCCATCTCCTGGAGGAGCACGGCAATAGCAGAGTCGGGCGTGTCTGGCTGTGACACTGATCCTGCTCTGTCCCCTCTTTGCAGAGCCCCCTCAGTGGCTGAAGAAGCCCGAAGGCGGTGTGTACAGCGTGGGGACAAACCTGGTGCTGCTGTGCGAAGCGATTGGCAACCCAGAGCCGAGCATCCGGTGGAAACTCAACGGGATGCCCATGGATAGTATGTGCAAGGTCCAGTGTTCTCCCTCGGGTGGTGGCCGGGGGGGATGTGCCTGTGTGGCCCCCCATGGAGGGAACCCACAAATCCTAACACCTGGATGATGGCTGGTTTGACATCTATTTAGAGATGAATTAATATTTATTTCTTAATCAACCTAGTATTTAAATGTGAGCTTGAAGAGGGTAGGGATGATGCTCCCATTGTTTGGGGGGCTGGGACGGGTTGTGTTCATTGGGGGTTTCTTTGTGCTTTTGAATAAGCCCAAGTGACTGTGGCTGGGGAGCACAGGTGTAGCAGTATTACTACTACCACTTAAAAGTTTATGTGTGGATTTTAGTGGAAATTGGTGCTCTGGAGCACTTTGTTGAGGCCACAGGACATCTGGCAAAGGCAGTGCTCTGCAACTCACTCTCCAGCTGTTTAACAAGACCCTGGTTTGACCAGATGTGCTTTGCTTTTGTTCAAGTAAAGACTGTGAACTCCACAGTTGTGGTGCTTCCTCCAGCTCCTGACACGAGTTGAGTTTTTGCAGGCAGGACTTTCCGAGGGAGGATCTCCACGAGGGAGATCAGCCTGACCAACCTGCAGCTGCAGGACAGTGCCGTGTACCAGTGTGAGGCCACCAACAAGCACGGCACCATCCTCGCCAGTGCCAACGTCAACGTCCTCAGTGAGTGCCCCCAGCCCTTCCCCTTCAGGGCAAGAGATCTGCCAACCCACTGTGCTGGCTGAACCTCCAGCACAGCCTGGGCATTGTAACCATGTCATAATTCCTTTGCACTGCCCCCAGATTTTAAGAAGTTTGTCCAAGTTAATGCAGCAAGTCTTAGCGTGGGCAATATTTATATTTAACATAGACACTCATGAGGCTCGATATAGTCTGTATTTTAAAAGTGTAGTTGGGCTCAACATTTTTTCAAAGTACTAAAACAACTGGGGGCTGAATTGTGACCACAAATGTGGTTTTGAATTATTAAGTGTATTGTTAATCTTTAATTTCAGTTGTGATGCTCAGTCTGTTCTTTAAAGAAAGAGAGTGGTGGGAATTTATTTAATAGAAAACATGTCTAAAGGAAGCAGAACTGTGTCTGTTTTGTCTCCTGGAGTACATTGATGTTTCAATTGCTGACATTTCCAGCAGTCAACCACTGTTATCAGTGGAGCTCATGAGAGCTCAGTTGCTCAGTGCAACTTGTTCCAAACAGCAGTAAAATTTCCATTAAGTGCCTCAGACTCTGACCTTTGCTGGAAAAGGGGATGATGCAAGGACAGTGTATATTCCCAGTATATTCCCAGTTCTGAAATGCAGTGCTGCTCATCCGGATTCTCTTCTGCAGATATTGCTCCCTTAATCCTGACCTCTGATGGGGAAAACTATGCTACAGTGGTGGGTTACAGTGCCTTCCTGCACTGTGACATTTTTGCCTCACCTGCAGCAGATGTTAGATGGTAAGATACTGAGAACTGATGTTTTCATGTTAAACAAGTTCATCCAGGCTCCCCAAAGATTAAAAAATCTTTTTAAAAAAAGTTTTATTTGTTTTATTATTTTATTATTATTTCTTTGGGGTTAAGATTAGAAATTTGTAACAAAACTCTGTTTAAGTATTCAGTGTTTAAATGCACTTCGAAGAATCCTCCCCAAGCATTGAAAAATCCCTTATTAATTCGATGGAGTTAAAATTTAATAATTAGTAACAAAACCATATACAAGTACTCACTGTTTAAATGCACTTTTAAGAACCCTGAAGAACCAGTTTATAAAAAAAAACACCCATGAAATTCCTTAATACCTGTGTGAAACAAGGGATATACATAAAGCCAGGCCATGCTGTAACAGCCAAATCCTGCTACTAATCCTTAGTTTAATGTTGTCAACTGTTTGAGTTTGGACACATTATTAAGGTGGAAATGCAATGGCTCACAGAACATGTTTGCCTGGACATGCTTCCACATGGTTGGAAATCACAGGATTGTCACAGCTCTAAATTGGAGATTAAAGACAAACCGAGTAGTTTAAAGACCTTTTTAGACGCTCTCAGTGTGGTTTTGGTTTTCAGGATGCTTGTCATAGAATCATGGAATGGTTTGGGTTGGAAGGCACCTTAAAGCTCATCTCATCCCCCCCCTGCCATGGGCAGGGACACCTCCCACTATCCCAGGTGGCTCCAACCTGGCCTTGGACACTTCCAGGGATGGGGCAGCCACAGCTTCTCTGGGCACCCTGTGCCAGGGCCTTACACCCTCCCAGCCAGGAATTCCTTCCCAATATCCCACCTAAACCCTACTCATGACTTTAATTGCTCAGCCCCAATATTCCTGTGTCCCCTGCAATAACTCCTAACCATGCAATGACAGTTCCTGCAGCCCCAGAAGTGAGCCAGACCTCTTGTTGTCCCCTTTAGGACCAAGGATGACAGCATAGAGCCCCTCTCAACGCTCCGCTATGACTTAAATAAGAATGGCACCCTGGAGATCAAAGGCACAAAGAAGGAAGACTCGGGATCCTACGCTTGCTGGGCTGCAAACTCTGTTGGAAAAAGAGCAATCACTGCCAACCTGGATATAAGAGGTAAATTCCCACTTGGGAACTGAAAAACCTTTCACAGCTGCTAAGGTTTTTATATTTATAAATGTTCAGTAAGTAATTAGTAAATATTCGGTCCAGGATACGGATTTTAAATTAAATTATCTGATTATTAGACCTGGAATTGCCACAGGTCTCATATATATGTAGCCTTTAAATTGCTCTCACTTTTCTGTTGGATTTCTCCGTGATGTTCACATTCTTCTTGACTCTTGCAGGAGCTGCACAAGCCACCAAAACTTTGCAGTTTACATCCCAGATCCATTAACTTCATAATCCTGAAAGGATTTTCCCTCCTTTTTTGCCATCAGTCCTGTTCCACTCAGAGCAGATTCTTGGCTGACCCTCCAAAAAACCCTCCCTGTGCTCATGGGCTTGGGATCCTCATTAAGCCAGACAGGGTTCCTGCTTCTCCCACAGCCTTGGGTTTCCTCCTTCCCTAAAACTACTTCCCATCTCCTTCCCTAAAGCTACTTCCTACCTGTTGATCAGAGGGAACATCCCAAATTATTAAATTCTAACATCTAAATCCCCAACTGAATTAAATTCTAACATCTAAATCCCCAACTGAATTAAATTCTACAGTGCACACCCAGCCTGTTGCAGCAGGATGAGTTGGGGGTGCTGCTGGTTTTAGGACTTTGAACTGGGCTTTTGCCTCTTTCTTGATAAATATTTGTAAATAGAGCAAAAAAAAATCACTGAAATGTGTTTACTTATAAATTTTAAATCCATACCCAGTGCTCCAGTTCTGTTTTAAGGGATTTATGTGGTTGGTTGGCAGCAAACAGCTTCTGTTGAGCACATAGGTTGTATTTTATACAAATTTACTTAGGATTTAGAGCTTGCCAATAAAAATCCCCCCTTAAATACTCAGTTAGCAAAGGCTTCAAAAGGACTCTCCAATGCAGTTTTGCTGTGACAAACTTGAGGAGAAAAGCCCACTCTCTTTGTGTTCTATTTCCACCCCACTCCCCTTGCTTTTTAATTTTTACTGTGACAATAAACATGAAAATGTACAATGAAATTCTCACAGAGCGACATTTCACTGCAAAAATAAATCCAGCTAAGTGCTTTCTCCTTACTTATTCATCTGTTTCTGAATTTGGATTACAGTCAATTAAAAGAACAAACTTGATTGCAATAATTTTTTCTCACTTGACTTTAATAAGCTTGTAATTTTTCTTGGATCGTTTCCAAAGCTTATTTCAAATGGCAATTAGACATAAAAAGTCATATTCAAGCCTTTTTTTTTTATCATCCATTTCATGACAGTCTGCTAACAAGGATTTTCACCTGTTACTTTTTTTTTGGTGATTTTTTTGTTTCAGGAGCTGTTTGGTTTGGAGTGAACTGACAAATGCTTCAAGATAAAAAAATAATATTTTAAGTTAAAAAATAAATCCTGGCAAATATCTATTTCAAACCCAACCATCCTTCACTTGAAATGTTTGTATATATATAACAAAAAAAAAAGATGTGATTGTTGCTCCTAAGGTTGATTTTTATATATGAATTGTGTGGTGAAAATTTGATATAATAGTCTCTCTCTCCCCTAATCAAAGTGTTTTTCTGTGATCAATCAGATGCTACAAAACTTGTTGTTACTCCGAAGAACCCCCGAGTGTTGAAATCACATTCCATTTTATTGAAATGTCAGGCTGAGTTTGATTCACACTTGAAACACAGTTTTAAATTATCCTGGAGGAAAGATGGAGATGAGCTGCCAGTCAACAGCACGGAAGGTGGCAGGTAAGAGAGGGGGAAACAGGAGTTTTCTTGATCTCAGCTGAATAATGTGCAACATGAGTTTCATTAAACATGAGCCTTAATAGCTTGAAATGCAAATTTAAGTCTGCAAGAATTCTTAATGTGATGTGTGAATAGATCTGCATTTTATACATATATAAATATAAATGCAACTGTGTGAGTTTTGAGCCATGAATGGTAAAATATTTTGGTTTTTTTAAGTCTTTCACCATCAAAGTAGACTATAGTTATATATTTTTATATATATAATATNATATTATCACTCAACCTCAAAAAACAATCCCAGCCCCAGTGCAGTCAACTGGGGGGTCCTTTCTCCACTTTATTATTTTTATTATTTTCCTGTGTTTTACACCTGTTTGACCAAAGCAAAGTCCTTTTAATGTTGAAGTGACTGGAAAACAGGTTTCTGGGATTCTGCCTAAAATCCTGTATGTTAAAAGCAATGAGTTTTTCCAATGTATGAGTTTAGGACTTATAAGTCCAGGCTAAATTCTGCCCTATTTTTATGTTTCTATTGACCTCAAGGGGATGGAGCTCAGCCTTTATTCCACAGGAGTGATTAATCAAATGTCTTTATTAATTACCACAGAAGAGCAATTATTCCCTAAATACTGCAGTGATGGAGAGGTTGAAGGTCCTGCTGAGCCCATGGAGGGTGGGGAGGCAGTGCCAGGCAAATTCCACGTCACCCCTGTGCCTGGGACAATGCCAACCTCCCCACAAGTGGGTTGGGAATGCCCAGTTTTCCCCAACCCTTTCAAAAATTCCAACATAAAGCCCATGTATTTGCCTCATTAATAACGTGCCAGAATCCCGTGTTCCAGACACTCATACAATGCATAAAAATGGGGTTCTTTTCAGACCAGGACTGACACCCCAACTTCCAGCCATGGGGGCTAAATTACTACAAAATACAAATAACAGTCCCCAGAATTATACAGTATTATACACAACTACAATCAAGTTGAAAGTAATAGGCCTCCTGTATAAGTATGTTATTCAAAATATCCTGTTACCAAGTTTTTTTATGAACACATTTTTAGAGAACAGATTTTTCTCTCACAGATTTTTCTCATCCTTCTTTGTATTTTCCTTTTTAATTTTTGGCCCTGTAGGATAATTCTGGACAGGGATACACTCTTCATATCCAGTGTGGTGCTGGAGGATGAAGGAATTTACACGTGTGTGGCCACCACTTCCCTGGATTCTGCCACAGCCGAGTCACAGCTGATTGTTCTTGGTAAGGACTGATTTTCCTGGTGTTCAAACAGCTCCAAATACCATTACAGCACTTCTGCTTCTTTGGCCCAACTTCCAGTCCCCCAACAACCCAATTCCACAGCCTCTCACTCCTTGACTCCAGCTGTGCTGTCCCTGTATCTCCAGGAATGCCAAGGGTGACACCAACTTTATTTATATTTAATCTTGGTTATAATAAGATGAGGCAACATTTTTTTCTCAGTTCAGGAGTCCCCCACAGTGGCTGGAGGAGTTGCCCAGGTTGGAAGGTGTAACAGCACGTTAAGAATTGCTCTGCTGCTGCTTTGGTGTCCTTGCTCAGTCCTTCATCCCCCTTTACTGGAAATTTGCACAAGAATTGAACTGGGTTTTGAAGAAGTAAAACGAAAGGCCAGGATTTAGTTGTCCAGCTCCTCTGAAGATCAGTGCAAGTTAAGCATATAAATGGATTAATTATCTGTGTGAATCTGAGCATAAATTATTGTCCAGGGACCAAGAGCAAGTCACCCAGAGGCACCAGCCAACAACTAAAATTCTGGTTTGTGGTCAGAATTTTGACCAACCTGGTCTAGTGGAAGTTGTCCCTGCCCATGGCAGGGGGTTGGAATGAGTTGATCTTTAAGGTCCCTCCCAACCCAAACCATTCTGTAATTCCATGATTCTTTTGCAGGTTTGTATCATTTTAATTACATTAATTTTTCCTTCATTTTACATTTTTATTTATTTCTGGCAGTGACTGCAACAAGAAATAAGTCAATCTGCCCTTCAAGATGTTTTTACATTTTAAAGGCGTGATATTTTTCAGTAAACAATAAATTAAGAAGATGCTGTGCACATTATTTATGGTACTGGGTTCTTCAGTGCTGTATAATTCAAAATGTTTGTAGACTATTCATTACATTCCTTATGAAAATTTCATAAAGCACTTTATTCCTTTTTTAAAAGGTGGTTTGCTGACTAAGAAAAAACAGTTTTGTGCTCTTTTCTCCTTGTTTATTGTATATAACAAAGGTCTTGGTGGTTAATACTATCTGTTATTTTCCAGATGAAAAATTCAGGTTTCTTTTGCAATAAAAGACTTGTGAAATGACTAAAGAACTAAGATGGAGACATCAAAATATAGGCAAAAGAAATATTCAGTTAAAATATTTCTAAGTATTTGTTGTATATTTGATGAACAGGTAGAGGGTTGAGTATCTTTAAGATTCACCATCTTTAAATTAATATACTGAATTTTAAATGGATATGCTCCAAGAATAGATGAGCAGAATGCCTGTAGATTTAGCTGTGCCTTCCTGTTTTTTCCCAGATATTACAGAAATAGGGGAAAGAAATCCAAAGAATGATTAAATAGATCATGGTGTTGATTTGAAAAGAAAACTCTGTGGCTGCAAGCACAGTAATGAGAGCAGGTGGGAATGAACTCCTGAAGGATATTGTGTTTATAGGGGAAAAATCAGGACCAGAATCACAGAATGTGCTGAGCTGGAAGGGACCCACAAGGATCATCAAATCCAGTTCCTGGCCCATCCCCAGGAGTTATCCCATGGACCTGAGAGGATCATCCCACCCCTCCTGGAGCTCTGGCAGCCTTGGGGCTGTGCCCACTGCCCTGGGGAGCCTGAGATCCAACCTCCCCCTGCCCTGACACGACTTCAGACCATTCCAGCAGATTCTGAAGATCCAGCCTTGTTATCTGTAATAAAAAGAATTTTCAAAAGCAGTTCCCACTTTGCTCATTTTGTCCCTTTTGAAATCAAAAGGTGTTTTACCATCACCTTCACTGACTGCTGTTCCAATCCTTTGGAAACCACTATGACAAACACCAACATTTTGCTGTGCTCCTGACACTTCTCCATTCTTTCTCAGATGTTCCTGATCCACCAGAAGACCTCGAGCTCTCGGAAAACCAGAACCGAAGCGTTCGGCTGTCCTGGAAAGCTGGGTCCAGCCACAACAGCCCTATTAATGGTATGGAGGAGTTTTTAGCCCCTTCTTTCTCTGTTCAACATTCTGGCCCATCAGGGTTGTTGGAAAGAGCAAACCTTGCCCACAGCCATGATAATCCATTTGGTGACAGTTAATTAGTTGTAAATTGTAACCGCTCACCATTTCTAAGCTCTTCATACAGGCTCTGCCTTTTGCCTTTTCTTTGCCTTCCCAGAGTCGATTGTAGAGTTCGAGGAGAACCGGTGGGAGCCTGAGAGGTGGCAGGAGCTCACCCGAATCCCAGGGAATGACAGCACAGCCCTGTTGTCCCTGGCTCCGTACATGAATTACCAGTTCCGTGTGGTGTCCGTCAACGCCGTGGGAAGGAGCCACCCAAGCAAACCATCCCTGCGCTTCTCGACTCCTCCAGCTGGTAAACCCTGTTGCTTGGTTCCTCAATATTACCATTCCTAGTGGATTTGGGGATGAATCGTGCCCTCACGTGTTTTAGAGGGGTTGGAGAAATCAAGGCCACTTGTGCTGCTTTTGGTGGCAGCTCAAAGGATTATTAAAAGTGGGTCGTTGTGGTGGGAAACACCCACGGCTGGTTCAGTGGCCTTAAATAACCCTCAGCACTTTTGGTGAGGCAGGTGACTGCTTTAATTAACTTTATTAATTCAAGCAGCACTTTTTCAGAGAAGCAAGTGGAAGATGTCTCACAAAAAGCCATTGTCATACATTGATTTTATAAATTCATGTTAATCAGCTGGGAACCCTGCTGGGATGAATTCTCCAGAGATTGGTAAAACACAGTAGCCCAGCAGTTGCACATTAAAGGTCCAGGCATAGTTTGAAGCATTTGCTGTATAGTTAGAGGAAATCTAAATTTTAATGACCCAACTCGTGCTACATAAAATTCCAGAGGATGCCAAAGGGAGGAGTCCAGGCTGCTGTGTTTTTCCTACCTGTAGCATGTTACTCTGCTGATTTTCCACCTTTAAAGCCCTTTCCAGCCTCATGGACAAGCAGTTGCTGGAGAAGAGCTGAGTTTACAGGGAGCCTTTCAGTAACACTGAGCTTGTCAAAAATCTCCATTCACAGAGCATTTCATTGTAGCAGAAAATGTTTTCTCCCTGAAAGTCATTTTAGAGGCCACCTGTTCAGCACAGAATTTGCATTCCTTGGCATTTTTCTCTCATTTCCCCCCCCTTTACTTCAATTTCAGGTCCTTCTTCAGCTTTTCAGCAGTGTGTGTCCCACTAATGATACACCTTCTGTTTGCTGTCCCCACAGGGAGGAAAATCTCTTCTTCATAATCCCCCTACATCTGGTGCTTTCAAATCCAAAAGTCACAGTTCCATGTTAGCTGGTGGCTCCAAACAACAGGGGCACTTAGGAATCAAAACTGCATAAACAATGTGTTTTGGTCACATCAGCTTTGCTGATCCAAGTAATTAATCTCATGGATGTTTTTTGTTTAGGTGTCTTTCACTAATAGAGACATAAGAAATGTGTTTGGATGCTTGTTTTGAATTTAAGCACTAAATGCAAATAAACCTAATATGCAAACTAACCTTATCACTTGTGTGGTTCCAGCTCCAGACAAGAACCCAGAAAACATTCGAGTTGAAGCTTCTGAACCGAATGAGATGGTGATGAAATGGGAGGTGAGACAAATGTGTCTGTAAATGTTTCCATATTGGAAACAGGTTCTGTCCTCAAGCAGCAGTTTCTAAAGCAGCATGGGATTTATCAGGATGCTTTCTGAGCATAATTACATTTAAAAAGAAATAATGGATCCCTTCTCCCCTTCTCCTACCCCTATTTTCTAGGAAATAGCAAATTCTATTGGTAGGATCCTTCATTCTTCTGAAGTGAAAGGTCAATTTGACTTAAATGTGTTCTGGACTTTCTCCCCAGTATCATTTTTTGTTGTTTTTTTATGTCTAAAGGATATTAAAAAAATGTGGAAGCCCTATAAAGCACAGTGAGAATTCCCCAAAATTTACTGGTCTGTGCTTCTTGTACTCAAGAGAGTGCTTCAAATAATTGGGGTCTTACCTGCTCTGCAGGAGGAGCAGCCAGGCCCAGGGAGGGGATGGGTGACTTGTGGCTTCTGCCCTTGAGCCTGGAGGTTTAAAAATGCCACAAATCACTTGGCCAAGAAACAAGAAATTGAATTTTTACGCCAAGAACTAAAGGCTTGTGGATAAATCATGTGATGTGCATTAAAAGAATTCTGTAAAATCTGGAGGGTGGTTTCCAGTCTTCAAATTTCCTGGTTTTTAAGCTTACAGCTTTCGTGCCAACAGTTGAGAAAATAATATATTCCTTCATTTAGCACAAATTTCCACAACTGTGGAAAGAAGCATATTTGTGGCTGGAATTACACCCAATTTACATGAGATTTGGTTCTCAATCTGCTGCTCACAGCAAAGAATGATAAATGTTTCCCCAGTGTGAACCCATGGTTTGGGCTGTAACTGTATCAAATAGGAGAGGCCCCTCTATCCACTGACTTGGACTTAAATGGGATTTTTGCTGTGTGACCCAGCCCAGGGTCAGGGAGGACAATCCTGCCTCTCAGAGAGGGTTGGACTTGATGATCTTGGAGGTTTTTTCCAACCTTAATGATTCCATGAAATGCAGAGTGTATCTTTACTGGGAAATGCTGGTTTGGCCAGTGCTTTGTTGAACAGAAGCAAGTGCTGCTCCTCACCAGGAAGCCCTTAATCACTGCTCAGAGAGGGCAAAAGTGGAAGTGAAAGCTGAGACTGAAGGCAGAGAATGGGATGGAAAGGCTTTGTTAAATCTTGTTGAATCATTAAAATGCTGTAAACAGGATATTCATTTATTTATGGCATTTCCTATGTGCTTTTCAGAGGAACTGCTGGGCACCGAACACGCTATTTCTGACAGACAAAAACTGCAAAATGATGTTAATCTGCCTATTTTGGATTAAGAGACCAGCTGAGCATTAGTGACTAGATATTCAGCCAAGGATTTGCAGCATTAAGGGAGATGAAAATACGAGTCAAGCAGTGCTGCAAGTTAACTCTAAACATGAAGTGATTTTTTAGTAGGAATTTTTTTACTTCTTCAACTTCTCTTGCAAATCCCATTCCCTGGAATCTTTGCCATGGAGGTGATTCTCACAGTGGTGCCTGTTAGGAAGCTGCCCAATCTACCAACTCCTTTGCCACAGTCATCCCAAAGGCCATTAGAGCAGAGCAGGGGGAATTTTTGCAGATCTCCCAGATTTAGGTCTCCCTGTGCATGAGGAGCATCAATGGGGCATCACTTTCTGCTGGTAATTGATGCCACTTCATTCCAGACCTCTGTGTGCAGCTTGGATACAGAGCAGCTATTAGATATTTAATATTTACAATCTATAATTTAAATATTATTAAAAGTAGGCTCTATGATGGGAAACATCCACTGAAATAACCCTCAGCATTTTTGGTAGGGCAGGTGACTATTTAACTTTGTTAATTAAAGTAGGACATTTTCAGGGAAATAAACTCGACTGGAGAATGTCTCACGACAAGCCATTTTTATACATCTCTTAATACTTGATAAATTCATGTTAATTAGGTGGGAACCCTGCTGGGATGAATTCTCCAGAGATTGGTAAAACACAGTAGCCCAGCAGTTGCACATTAAAGGTCCAGGCATAGTTTGAAGCATTTGCTGTATAGTTAGAGGAAATCTAAATTTTAATGACCCAACTTGCTGTGCTACATAAAATTCTAAGAGAAAATGCAAATTTTATCTATGCTAGAAGGCACACACAGCCTTTTGCCAAAACATGCAATTTAGTTGTGCTAAAGGCATGTGGTTTTACATCACACAAGAAAACCTGTGGCAAAACAAAACCTGATGTTTGTAGTTTACAGAAATATGTCTCCCAGCAATTAATCTGATTTTAAGAAAACTGTTTTCTCTGCCTTTCACCCTCCTTTCTCTTGAAGCCATGCCATTGTTCTTCTGGTCATCTTCAAATGAATGTGACAGCAAAAAGTTAAAACCTTGGTTTTTCTCCTTATTCTCTTCCAGTGCTGTAAAGAACTCTCCCAAATTATTCCCCCCTCCCCTCAGCTGCTGTTTCATGATTGCTGTGACAAAGGCAGAGAAGATTTTTAACTTTTAACTTCTTTCACAGCCATTGAAGCCCATGGAAAGGAATGGGCCGGGGCTGGAATACAGAGTCAGCTGGAGACAAAGGGGGGTCAGGACAGACTGGAACGAGGAGATGGTGAAGAAACATTCCCTGACCGTGAGAAACACTCCCACCTTTGTGCCTTATGAGATCAAAGTCCAAGCAGTAAATAATTTAGGATCTGGCCCAGAACCAAACGTTACCATCGGATATTCAGGAGAGGACTGTGAGTAGGGGAAACTTTCATGTAAAAATACACATTTTTGTGCTGCAAAATGGGCAGATTGGAGGGATGGATTAGGCAGCCAGAACTTCGGGAATGCCAGAGCATGATGGGCTACATGAGATGTGGTGCTGGGTGCCTGGATGCCAGCTTGCTGGAGTGGGAGGGTTTTTTGGAAAAGTCACTTGTGCTTTCATTCATCTCAGTTTGTGGTTCAATCTGGGCACTTGTTTGAAGGCCACAGTCCATAAGAAGTCTGTGAAGTGTAGCAGTCGTGTTATACTTGGTGGGAAAAAAAATCTGTAGGTTGTCTAAAGTCCAGCTCACCAGTTTAACACTGTCAGAAGTTAAATACTCTGGGAATTAGGTACAACCTCTCAGGCACTGGCTGTTGTAAGGGAATTTATAAATGATGCTGGGTGTTACCTTGTCCATCCAGTCCTTGAAGGACATGTCATCTTCTCCAGCCTGTGTTTCTGTGCAGTGGCTTTCCATGACTCCCAGGTGGAACAGCCCCCCTGTGTTCCACCAAGACATTTCAGTGTTGGGCATAGATCTGATGCTGTTCAGACAGGAAAATTCCCACTGCACACCCAGATGTGGGAACAGGAAGGTTTGGTGGTGCAGAAGGACTGGTGAGAACAGGGAGAAAGAAACTCCACAGCATGTTTATTTGCTTTGACTGTGATAAGTCTTATTTTATATCTGCCAGTGGAAAATGTTCCTTGCAATTCTGTTGTCAATGGATCAAGCCCTCTTTTTTTCAGGCTCTGTAATAGCTCTCTGTGTTGTGCAGTGATTAAAATCCTACTGTTTAATGAGCTTAGTTGTAAAAATGAAATTGATTATAAAAAAACATTTATGATTGCTTTCTTGAGTGCTGTGTTAATAATTTTTTTACTCTGCTCAGTGCTGTAAGCATTGCTTGAAACAGGAAATCATCAATACTGGTGTAGAAATTCATATGTCCCAGTGCACCTATATTCCAACACCCAGCAGAAAACCCTGGTATGGAAAAATAATATTTATTGGCCCATTTCAGCCACTGGATGCAGGTGGAATGTCTGTTTTCTTGCCTGTAGTAAGACTGCATGGACAGCCATAGTTTGAGCTGAAAAGCCAAGCCCTGTAGCTGTGAATAGGGTGAGTTTGGGCTCTTGGAAGTGTCTTTAATACCTGTTATTTTTGTTTTTACAGTCCCAGATGCTGCTCCTTCGGGCGTGTCGGTGGATGTTGTGAACAGCACGCTGGTCAAAGTCTTCTGGTTTGGAATACCAAGGGACAGAGTTCGTGGGCATTTAAGAGGCTATAAGGTTAAAAACTAATCTATAAATATTTCTATATAGCTGAATAAGCTACTAAATGAATCCCACATCAAGGAGAGTTTGCAATCTCTCATTTTTGGAAAGATGAGAGAAATAATTGTCATGTTCAGCCCCATACAATGTAATTTGTTACCGAAATCCCAATCTCCATGCAGGTCAGTTGGTGGAAAACAAAAAGCATGTTGGATGGAAAAAGGCACCACCCAGAGAAGCACTTCCTAACGTTTGTAGGAGACAGGAACTATGGAATGATTCCTGGTCTAGATCCCTTCAGTGAATTCCGCCTGACTGTTCTGGCCTATAACTCCAGAGGAGATGGCCCAGAAAGCTCCCCTGTGGTGTTTGAAACTCCAGAAGGAGGTAAGACAAAGCAAGAATTTGGGATGGAGGGACTTAAATTGAAATCACCAACAAGGTGAACTGGTTTCCTTCTTTAAAGCGATTGCAAAATTCCCAATATTCATAAAACCCTTCACTGGGTGTAGGTGTGGCCTCGTTTAACAAGTGTGTGTAGGGACAGAGCTGTTCAATCCTCTCTGAAAGTTTATCCCTGTGCCTTCCAGTCCCTGAACAGCCACGGTTTCTAAGGATCCTGAACTTTGACAAGGACTCTGTCACTCTGTCCTGGGGACTTCCCAAGAAAGCCAACGGCCACCTAACAGGCTACGTTTTGCAATACCAGATAAGTATGTGTTTGCTCTACATCGAGTTAGGAATTGAAGCACGATTAGCTGAAGGAAAGTCACCGATGTGATGTGCACACAGGCTGCTAGAGGGCAGCCTGAAGTCAGCTTCCACAGCTGAAAGTTTTCCATGCACTTTTCCCATTAAGCTCCCATTGCTGCTGTGCCCTATCCCACATTTACAGGCTAATTCAGTTATTTCATATTTGCAGTTATACTTAATGTAGTGGTTAAGAAGACCCATAAATTGTAGGTGCATTTTGCCGAAGTGAAACTCATTCAATGCAAAATAATTTGTAATGAGAGCACTTTATAAAGGCACATTTATACAGATCTGCACAGGATGTCAATGAGCTTCTCTCCCCTGTAAAGTGCCTCAGCAGAAACACAGACAACAACCACTTGAGTCATGTTATTGAGTAATCACTGAGAAACAATCAAATACCAGCGATATTTCTTTCTTTCTTGCCTTTGAAAGAGCTGAGAAACAGAGCAGACAACCTCAGACAAGACCCAGTGTTGTCTCATAACACCAGCTGTGTGGTGTGGTGACAATTCAGGGTATTTTATATGTTCTTTGAGAATTAGACTGTGCCTTATTTACAAAAAAAACCCCTCAAACCAACAAAAATAAAACCCCATGTATTTTCATTTATCCCTGTTCCAGCGCTCAGTCACCCACATAGTGAAGAAATTCTTCCTCATGTTCGGGTGGAATTTCTGTGCTTCAGTTTCTCCCTGTTGCTTCTTGTCCTATTGTTTGGTACCACTGAGTTGCTTGTAAAAGTTTGCAGATGTTTGGAAGCAAAGCAAGAAGCAATTCATATATATTTAATGATCAAGGAGATGGTAATTTTTACTTCCCACTCAGGATGTGCATATCTGGAATCAGAAAGCTTTTTAAGAACAGTAATAGCTCATTGAGTAGTTGGGAGATTGACATGGAGGATATAAATCCCACTTAAGCCCTTGTCAGGAAGGTGAGAGATGCTTATTCAGGATTTATCCTTCCTCCCTCACAGGAGTGTTCGTGGCACGTTTTGTGCTGGAAACAGGCTCAGTGAGGGAGGGGATTGTCCCACTCTGCTCTGCACTGGCCTCACCTGGAATATTGGGGCACTTTTGGGCACCACAGTATAAGATCTAAAGCTTTTGGAGAGCATCCAAAGGAGGGAAGGAAGGTGGGGAAGGGCTGTGAGGGGAAGGTGTGAGGAGCAGTGAGGGCACTTGGGGTGTTCAGGGGGAGAAGAGGAGCCTGAGGGGAGAGACCTCATTGCAGGGACAACTCCCTGGGCAGGGGCAGAGGAGGGGCAGGGACTGAGCTCTGCTCTGGGGGACCAGGGCCAGGAGCAGGGAATGGCTGGAGTTGTGTCAGGGCAGGGGGAGGTTGGAGCTCAGGATCCAGGGAATGGCTGGAATTGTGTCAGGGCAGGGGGAGGTTGGAGCTCAGCACCAGGTGGTTCTTTGCCCACAGGGTGGGTGGGCACTGCCCAGGCTCCCCAGGGCAGTGGGCACAGCCCCAAGGCTGCCAGAGCTCCAGGAGGGGTGGGATGATCCTCTGGAGACAGGAGGAGACTCTTGGGGAGGGGGCTGTGCAGGACTGGATGATCCTTGTGGGTCCCTTCCAACTCCACACATCCTGGGACTGTGGATCTGACCCAGCTGCCTCTTCCCTTTCAGTCAACGAAACCCACGAGGTGGGAGCCGTGAGTGACATCAGTGTCACCAACCACTCCACGCTGAGCTGGAGGCTCTCTGGGCTCAGCCCCAGCACCAAGTACAAGTTCTATGTGAAGGCCTGCACAGCCAAGGGCTGCGGGAAGGCAATCACGGAAGAAGGACTCACCATGGCTCAAGGGAGTAAGTTCCCAGGCAATATGTTTTTATGTGCACAATCTCTAACAATAATGGAAAACCTATGGAGAATATTCCAGGCTTGATGTTTCCTTTGTAATTAGAGGAAATAAATCTGGTTGTGTTTCCCTGAGAACAATCAATGAAGGTTATAATGTAGCCATGCAGTTCTTCAGAAAAGCTCATCTGTTTCATTTTGCTGTATGATCCTGTTTCTGTTCCCACCAATCAACTCTTTAAGCCTTACTAGGAAAAATGAGTTGCATTTAGTCCCAAACAGAAAACTGAAGATGCAGATAGTCTGTTCTCAGTAATAGTATAAAAACAGATTCTGCCCTTTTCATGAAGATGGGGGACTTGCAGCAACATTAGGGGCAGCTGCTTGGCATGGAAAATGCAGATGAACATAAAGTTGATTGTAGTGCATTTGATCCGTTATTTATTATTATTTTATCCAAGACTGGGAGTGAACATTTGTGTGCCACTTATACCCTATCCTGAAACACTGATGTTCAGTGATTTAAAGGAAAATTGCAAGCACTGTGTGATGGCTCATCTTTCACATTCAGCTGAAACGAAATAAAATGTACTGTGCTCAGCAAGTCTGAGAACTCCTCAATACTGAGGAGCAGGTCTTTGCTATTAATCAGAAAGCATTGCTGTGCACTTACCATGGGGAAGGAGAAAGAGAATGTGATAAGCAAAAGAGTCCTGGCTTCATCATTTTTAGCAAAGATAACAGTCTGCAGCAATGTTGATATAAAGTAGAAAAATGGTCCTTGTTGCACTGTTGGATTTCTAACTTGCAGAATTCTCTTCAGTTACTGGTAAAACACATCAGAAGTACATTAAACTCATCATACCCCAGTTCAGGAGCCAGTCATGAACTGCCATTTGTTTTCTAAGTAGCAAAACTCCTTCTCAACTTCCTTGTAATCTCCAGTCTCACTGTAGTATACTACTAGTAACTATTATTCTAACTATTAATCTAACTACTAATAGTAGCAACTGTTAATGAAGATGATTTAAAATTTATTCTTCAGTAAAGAAAGCAAAAGATCCTTTTTTTAAGCTGAAAACACCATTTCCCCTCATTAGTTCCCTTTTCTGGCCTTCATTGGGCCACCAGAATTATGTGTTTTGACCACTGGAAATTCTATAACTTCTTGGAACAACCTTGTCAGGGTTTATGAGATTCATCCCTGCCTGATGTGCTTAAAAGGATGAGAATGTTGCCATTTATTTTGTTCTCATTCTCTTCTTTTCCAAGACTTTTTTTCGGCAGTGGCAACAACTAACTCTTGTGAAATGCTGTTAGAATAGAGAAGTGTAATTAATAAAAGTTGCAAGGGTCCAGTTCTGTGATTTTTGTGGGCTCTTGGTGGTTCTCAGGGCACCCTGAATTAGGGCACTGCATCTGTCACTGAGATGCCATTAGAGTTCTGTGTCATTATTTGCTGCCTAAATTGTTTGGGTGTTTTTCAACTAAACATGATAGGCTGGAAAAAAAAATCACTCTGTATAGTGACCTTCTGGGGGTTTAAAGCTGTGGTATGGGAAGTGAGGCAACTGCTCAAAAATTAAAACAATCTCTCTTTTTGAAGAAAGGGAGTGATTTCAGAAGTCGAAGTTATCGTTTAAAATGACCCACATAAATGACAGATATAAAATGTGGTGCCCTCTGAAATGAAACTCTGGGACAGAGCACTCCACCTCTCTTTGGGGTTTGGCTCAGGGATTCTATATCCATTATGTTCCAGTTTAATAATAAAACCATAAAGCTCTCCTTGTTCATTTGAAGGCTTTGAACAGATTCCCCTGCTGTAATAGAGCCTTTGGCAGGGGTATTTCAGAATTTCACAATACTTTCTGCCAGGAAAGTGAAGATGTTGAGGTGGAAGCTCTGGATTCACTCACATTTTATCATTGATATACTTGATCTGCTTCACTGCTGTTGATTTTATTTATTTAGAGTTATCCCTGTCATTATAGCCTGGAAATAAAAATCCATCTCTTTTTTTAAGTGTGTACACATGTCAGTTTGAATGTAGCACCACTAAAAACAAGGCTGTGCAGGGAAAAGTATTTTGCTCTAAAAATGATAATTTTGCCAGCCCATAACTTATGCACAACCCATTTCCTGACAATGAGTTTGCAGTGGCAGAATGACTGAATTCAGCAAAAAAAAAAATTTATATCACTTAAATTAGTATAATTATCTGTATAGATAAACGGGTAGAATCATAGAATCGTTTAGGTAGGAAAAGTACTCTGAGGTCATTGAGTCCAACTGTTCCCCCAGCACTGCCAAGGCCACCACTTTCCCATGTCCCCAAGTGTCACATCTGTCTTTTAAATGCCTCCAGGGACCCAAGTTCTTTATCATATGTTGATAAAATACTGTGGACAACCATGAAGAACCTGGGCAAAAGTGTATTTGCATTGCACTGCAAAATAAATAATAGTTTAATATTTGTGGTTTCATTCCACAGAAGAAAGTGTGGTATCTTTAGAAAATGAGTTTTTTCTCTATCTTTACATTTTCAGGCAGTATTTCTTAAATGACCTACAAGCTAATTAGTTTTCCCCTTGAAAATGTCTATTTCCCAAAGACCATTAGCCCTCAGAAAAACAACACAAAATGATGTTCTTATATAAGTGAAAAAAAGTAATTTAGTATATCAAACATCCTTTAACACAAAGCTGCTTTTAATACAGTTACCAGTGGTTCCTGAGGATTACTAAATACGTATTACATGTTGAGAATTATCATTGTGGGGCCAGAAATCCAAGCATTAATGAAAAATTCAGTCCGAGGAAGCCTTAAAATTGTAGGTTTATTTTCCAGAGAAGCCTTTCACCAGTTCCATTATATTTTAATGGCAGTTGGCACATAACTCCCAAAGGCTTTTTGGAAATCTGAGCCAGGGGGTGTTTTCCTTCATGACCAGAGTAACCATTTGGAAGAAGACATGTGGGTTTAGTTCCCTTTTGCTATAGGCATTGTGAAAAAGGAATAATACAATGATTGGCCTATGTAACCACTGGTGCTGTTACCAGCAAACCCTATTTGCTCACAATCAAGAGAAAATGATGAAATCTTGATGAAATTTTCTTGATCACTAACTCACCTCTCCAGTCTTCTCAATAGACTTTGTGTACAACAGGCTGACTAATCTCTCTAGTTTAAAATAATCCCAATTTAGCACGAATTACCTCTTGCACTAAAGAATCCCAGCAGATGAAGGATACTTGTGGTACATTTTTATACACTTTCAATAGCCAAGCAGCAGGGGAAAATAAATGAAAGTCCAACTTTCCATGGATTGCAGCAGTTGTATTTAGACAGGTATGGTTATAAATTAAAATGCTGCCCACAATTAGTATTTGGCCATTAGACTTGTTTTTTCTGAGCATGTTTTATAACAGATGTGCTAACTTTTGGAGAACTAGCACTCTTGGAAGTCTTCGGGGGTGGTTTCTATTGTTTTTCCCTTTATACCATAAGCTTCTCTAAAAAATACGTGTTCTGTTGTTCTCATAAATCTTGAAGCCCACCAGGAATACTGTAAAATTGCAGTTCAGTGTTTAATGTTCATGTGAGTCCCATGGTGTGGCTGATAAATAGTGGGAGAAGATGAGAAGTCTGGTGATATGCCTTTATTACTAATGCTCCTCTCCCCTCTTGTAGATTAAAATCCTCACCCAACTGCTTTCAATTTTCTGAAGTTAATTCCTGCAGCTCTCTGCCCTTTCAGTATGTGGAGCTTTTCCTTACCTGTGTATCTTTGCTTTTATTTGTCAGGATCCTACCCTGCTTTTTCTATTCCAATCACCCAGCCTGCCCCAATTAGCAAAGCTTTCTTCTCTGTAGGTCCTGTATTGAGAGTTTAACACAGACCAGAAAGAAATAAGCTCCTAATCACTCAGCACTGGACACGTGGTCTGAGTTTTAAAGGAAAAAATCAGTGTTTTGGGATGGGTGATGCCAAACATTCTGGAGAGCCATTGGTAAAGCCCCAGTCCCAGCTCAGGTTGGGCTCAAATCCTCATCCCAGTATGTTCATCCCAGCCCTGTGCTGCTCCCTGTGCCAGGGCAGTGGCACAGCTGAGGGACCTGGCACAGCTCTGCAACAACCGGGCAGAAAAAGGGGTATTTTCCAGCCACAGCAGCTCCCCTTTCTGCTTCCAAAGCCTCATCATTCAGAAAGAGGAGACTGGCACAAGCTGGAGATAAATAAGTGGGAGATGGGGCCTAGTTAAGCTGCTTTAAGAATATGCACAACAAACCCCAGCTGTGGGCTACCAGTGAGCTCCAGGTTTAGCACATTGGTTCCCAGGAATTCAGCAGAAATGCTTCCTAAGGAGGGTGGTGTTGTCTACACATTGGATCAAGTGGTTGTCATGTGATAAACAAGTGTTATGTGGTATTTAATAGACACTGGGTTGAAGTTTTAGGTTCATTCTTGTTACTTTATGGATAATATTTCCATGAAATATGTTTTTCTGATGCCTTGATTTTAGACTATGTAATTAAAATATACCTGTGGTGTCCCGTTGCTTAATTTGCAGTTTGATTAAAAATTACAGCTCGGTTTCACATACTTCATTTAGCAAAAATTACCAATAGATGGATTAATTTCTGCTAATGAGCTGTGCTTCAGTATCAGCACTATTTCAGCTGTGTGTGTTCTCTCTGGGTCCCAGTGATCTACTATTTAACTGCTTATTGTAATACATGTAGAGTTGCCTTGGAAAACTTATCTTGAACTGCTGCTTTGACTGTGCTTGGATTTGTCTTAATCTTTTGGGTTTTTTCCCTTCAGTTTTCTACTCAGCCTTAATCCCAGCAGCTTCTTGCTTTGCTTGTTTACTGGTTGAAGTATTAATGAGCCTTGTTTTACTGTCAGTGCTAACTGGCTGAGTAGTTTTGTGTGCTCAGTCCTTAGTTTAGATGACTTTGGATAAAACAGGCAAATTGGGCATTGAGAATAATTAAAGAATTAATTGTATTACGTGCAGCCCCCCCCCCAAATCTCTCTCCTGCCATGGAGGACAGGGGCACTCCCATGTTTTACCCCTAAAGAGATCCCTCCCTGTCACACACAGTTCTGGATTTGCTGGTATGAACAGGCTGCTCATGGTCAGGCATTATGTCCTTTTTTTCGCTCTCCACAAATGCTATTTTGGAAAAACATCCTAAATACCCCCCAGTCTGAATGCAGTCAGGGGTTTCAGTAGTTTTGCAGGTAATAAAGCTCTAAAACTAGAGCTGCTGGAATTCCCCTTCTCTTAATCAAATACTAAACTCATCAGAACATTTAAATGCATAACTATCGATTTAAAAGCAAAACTCCAGCTATATCAAAACCAGTGCTTTGTTGCAGGCATTGTGGAATATAAAAGGACATGGAAAATCACTGTCAGGAGAGAAATGAGTACAAATCCCAATGTTATTTTGTCTGTGAGACATATAAGAATCCATATCCAGATAACAAGCTGTCTGTGCTTCCCTGCTGAGCTCAGTTCAATGGGAGAAGCATCAAACCCCAGATTATCTTTACACAGCGAGCCTGTTTGCAAGTTGTAATTTTTTAAGCACACATTAGTTAAAGCAGATCCATAATCCCCCATCAATATTAACTTTCATCCTGGGAGATGTACCAACCCCCTCACAAACACCAGGATTACTCCAGTCAGCTGTTTATTTCATCTGATGGAATACTAAAAATTGAACAGGAGGAATATTGGGTTTTTTTTTTTTGCTTTGGAAAATCAGATTGCCTGATGACAAATGTTGAAAATCCTTGTGTGTTGTTTGTAACTGCATTTCACAGGCTTTTTGTTGGATGAATGCTACTAATCAATGTGACTTGAATGTGTACATTCCGTAGGTAAAGGGATCGGCAAGATTTCAGACGTGGTAAAACCCACCCAAAAGTTTCACCCCATTGAGGCACTTGAGCCTGGCACTGACTATACAGTTCGTCTAGTGACTAAGAATTGGGTTGATAACAATAGCATTTTTGAAGATGTAATTGAGACGAGGGGGAGAGGTGAGCCATGAAACCCTTCGAGGGGATAAACACTTCTTTTGAATGTGCCTCACTGTTGAGGTTCCATCTGATGTTGTGCAGTGAAAGTCGTCCAAAATCACCATTTTGCTCTGTCGACCCTTGCAGTTGAATCCCATAGGAGCACAAACACATCCCAGGTTCTCAGCTGAGTCCTGTGTGTTATTTGATGCATTGGAACAATCCCGAACCTTTACAAAGCAGTTTTCCCTCCCATGTGGTTTTGAGGGGGTAATGCCGTGGCATAATCCATTTTTAGTGGTGATTTGCATGTCCTGGGGGCACTTTTAACTCTCTCTCTTTCAAACTGCTTTTGCATGAGAGGCTTAACCACTCTCTGCTCAGCTTTCCTGTGTGGTGTTAATCCCGTGAGTCAACTGCTCGCTCAGAATTACTTTCTGAAATGTCTGTGTCGTGCCTTGTACACTCTGTGTTCCCTCAAATGTCCCATTCTGGACATCTTTCTGCCTTGCATTTAAGTAGCACACCATAAGCAGTGATAGACTGGTTCAATTAGGATCCAGTGAAGGACACGTGATGTCTTTGTGTTACCAAAGGGTGATGCCCTTTTCCTCTGATTAATTGTCTTCCTTTTAACTCCTCTTCCATTTTCCAAGCCTATGCTGGCATTTACGATGGGATTTCCACCCAGGGGTGGTTCATTGGGCTGATGTGTGCCATTGCTCTGCTCACCCT
The DNA here is from genome assembly GCA_013390005.1 of Calyptomena viridis. Taxonomy (NCBI): domain Eukaryota; kingdom Metazoa; phylum Chordata; class Aves; order Passeriformes; family Eurylaimidae; genus Calyptomena; species Calyptomena viridis. Next base: position 388,883 of record WEIV01020572.1, read on the forward strand.
GCTGCTGCTCACCATTTGCTTTGTCAGAAGAAATAAAGGAGGAAAATATTCAGGTAAATGGATTTATTGTCCTTTTGCTGTTTTCACATGTTAATAACAAACATCCTTCAGACTTTTCTCTCTGGGGGCTGCAAAGCCTCAAGCACAAACATCCAATTAGGATTTGGAGCTTTTGATAAATATCTGCAGAAGGGATTTTAATGAATACAAGTGGAACTGTGCTCTCTGGGTGAGACAGTGCTGTGTGCTGGTCACAGAGCTGGCTAAGGCCTTTGATAGTTCTCCTTGAATCTTCCACTATTTAATCCAAGCTTAGAGTCAAGGGCTCCCTGCTTCCTTCCCACATGAAAACTGCTGCTGGACACACAGACAGAGCTTCCATGAGAAGGAAGCTGCTTAAAACCAGAATATTTTGCTAAAAGTAACACTGTAATTTTTAAAGCAGTGGGTAAGAACTTAATTATAAGTATTGCAGGATAAATGTGGGTGCCCAGAGAGGTGGATGCTCCATCCCTTCCATTCAAGGCAAGGTTGGACAGGGTTTGGAGCAACCTGATGTAGTGGAAGGTGTGCCTGTCCATACCAGGAGGTGGAATGAGATGATATTTAAGGTCTCTTCCAACCCAACCCATTCCAGAATTCTATAAATACTTGTTAGCTTTTAAAAAATTAGGGAATGGCCCCCAACCCTTGATGGAAGTGTGCTGGTCATGTCCAGCCAGCTCCAGGTCAGGCTGGAAGTGATGAAAGGTGGTTTTCCCATTGCCCCTGGGAGAAGGAAAGTCCACGTTGGAACACGACACACAGATCTGTCCTTTATTTTATTTGCACAGTGAAAGAAAAAGAAGATTTGCATCCAGATCCCGAAGCTCAATCAATAAAAGATGAAATCTTTGGGGAATATAGGTAAATAGGACCTGCTTTCACAGGCCTTTGTGTTTGTTGGGCTTTTGTTTGTTTCCAAATGCCATCTTTATTTGGGACATTTTTCTGGCATGCAATTAATGCTGTTTTTCATTCTCAAAGCAAGCTTCATAAGAGTGGATAAGAGTAGGAATACAAAGGTGTATCCACTATATTTCAATCCATCCAAGCTGGAATATCAAGAAATGGTGATGAATCAGTGGTTATTTTTCACCCTTTTTTTTTTTTAATTAGCATTGTATGAATAATGTAAATATATATGATAATTTGAGTTCCTGCTGTAATGCCCGTTGAAGTCAATAGAATTAATTCTATGTCTTCAGTGAGTTTCAATCCCAGTCAGACCCAAATCATGTAATATGGGAAATGGTCATTTTGTGGGAGAAAACAAAAGTTTGAAATATGGTAAAAAATATCAAAACCCCAAACAAACCTCACTACAGAATTCTCTGTGGGAGAACTGAAATAACCACTTTGGCTGCATTAAAATAACTAAAACTTAAGAGTAATATGTAATTGTGGTAAGAAGGAAAATACATCATTATAAGAACCATGCTGGAAAACTGGTGTCATTGGCCTTAAGGGCATAAAATTGCTGTTGAAATCCCACTTATATATACTACATTATTTGTACTGGAAGAGGGCTTTTTTTCTGCATAATTTCATCTTTATTTAATTTTTAATGCTTTCTAATGGGACAAATATTTAGAAAGGTAAGAAAGTCCTGAGGTTAATAACTCTGACCCCCTCCTTTCCCTTAAAATCCAAACTTGTCTTTTTTAGAAATAGAAATGCCATGTGCAGAAAATTAGCAAATATTTTTATGTGTTAATTATACACATATTGGGTCTGTCCTGAAGAAGTGAAGTTCAGGCTCATTTCTCTGTCCTTCCTTAGATAACATTGCCAAAGCTTTGACACTGAGTTGGCATCAGCAAGGGCTGTAATTGAGTAATTATGTACCTAATTCAGAGGCCTAATTTAATATTTTATGTAGTCTTTTAATCTATGTTCCCAATCCCTCCAAATGTCATGTTCAGACAGGAGAAATCAGGCTGTTCTGGTTCTTCTGTGGTGCCATTAGGAGGAAGAGACAGTGGAATTCTATTTTTTCCTTGAATTTTGGTCGTGGGTCTGTCTTTTTTCATGGAATTTTCCTTGAACATAGACTGCAGATGAGCAAATCTGCACTGATCCTGCTTTTGCTTTTCCCTGTTCCTCCTCTTTAACAGAGAGAAACTACAGTAAGATAAACTACAGTAAGATAAAGTGACAGCAGAAAAAAAGGAGAAAAGCACTTTTTTTAGTGACCTAAACTCAAACAGATGCTCACAGCAGTGAGATAAAACCTCCAGTTGATGTCTCATCCCACTTTACATCAGTTCACCCACCCACCTCAAAGGAAAATTAAATAAATAGGCCTTGAATATTGCCCACTGCTTTGTAAATTGAAAATGTCTCTGTAAGGTGCCCGAGATTTGACAACAGACCCCTCAAATCCTTTCCAGTATTTCCTTTTTTCCCCCTTCCCATTCTGCCCACTCCTCTGTCTGCCCAAGCAAAAAGGGCAAACCCCAAAACACAGGGGTGGTTTTTCTTGATTTTAACCAATTAATTTGTGGAATAACGACAAAATCCTGGAGGGGGGGAGCTCAGGTGGGTGGGAATTCAGGTGTGAGGAGCACAGAGCAGGACTCAGGGGGTCACATCATCCTCAGTGCACCACCCACACAGACATTTCTCCCTCACTCTTCCCTCCCGTTGCTTTCTGTCCCAATAAAAAGAGCGGTTCCCACGCTCGCCATTCACAGCCGGATTTTTGGAAAGGCCTTTCTTTATTTTGTAGTGACAGCGATGAAAAGCCACTGAAAGGCAGCGTCCAGTCACTTAACGGGGACATTAAAGCCACTGAAAGTGCTGATAGTCTGGTAGATTATGGAGAAGGGGAGCATGGGATGTTCAATGAAGATGGTTCATTTATTGGAGCTTATTCTGGATCTAAGGAAAAAGGATCAGTGGAAAGCACTGGGAGTTCTACGGCAACTTTTCCTCTCCACGCCTAAAATCCCAGCAGGAATGGTTGGTGTTTAGTTGTGGAATTTATCCTGATTAGCACTCACATGTGATTGGAAGCAGGTTGCCAATTGAGTCAGGAACAGCCTGACATCCAGGTAATAAAAAAACAAGTCACTGCCACTAAAAGATGATTTTGCATCCTGATTTCTACGTGTTTTCTTTGAAATAAAGCAAAACAAATAATTATTTGCTGTACAAAATGTCTCAGTCTTACCAAACCTGAATTTCTTGGTGTTACATCTGTATCCTTAACTGCTACTCTGTGTGTTTCTTAGGTTTGGAATATGTTTCTCTGTACAGATATTTTTTCCTGTATGGCTGTTGTCACTTTGTACATACATTTATATGTAAAAATTCCCACATGTCCTTGGTTATAACCTAGAAGTTATCACAAGAAAATCACATCACAAAAATCAGGTTACTCTGCAAAGTGACACAATGATCCTACTGAGAAAAACGCTGATCTAAAATATCGGAGAAATATATTCTATATATTGTATAATTTTTCCTAAAGAATTAAAGCCCTTTGTGTATGATCCTCAAAAATTTTAGTGGTTACAGCTGACTTCAGTTACCAATATTTAGAGATGCAACTTTATCCACAGGAAGGTGTGGATGGAGCTGCTGCCCAGTAGCTGGCACTATTTCCTTAAATAAGTTAAGCTGCAGCATCTTTCCTGTGGCAAGGCAAACAGGGTTCCCATCCCATCACTCAAAAGTGTTTTAATTTGTTTTCCCCAGTGTCTGCAAGCTGCATTTCTAAGCAAAATACTTGTTGTCTGTCTCATATCTGTATATTTGTGAGCTAGCAAACACTTCCTGGAGACGTTGTACATATGATATTAATATTGACACAAGTAAAAATCAGCCTTGGTTTATTTTGAAATGAAACATGTTGCTAGCATGGGTCTGTATAGCTGTGTAGGAATGAATAGAATTGCTTCTCAATATGAGTTTGGACCAGCAAAACTAGTTTTCAGAAGGAGTTTTGTGTGTACCTGTCATCCCAATCTCACACCTTTCCAGTATCACCTAAACTAGACCTACCTGACTTTCAAGAGATCATTTATTTTCAAGCTATTTACTGTTTTAAAAAAAAAAAGGCAAAAGCAAAGAGAAAATATTATGGTAGAGTTTCTTTTATATTTTATTTGACTGAATGCTGGTTTAAAACCGGTTTTTCCTTTGCCTCTCCAACACTAACTCAGCAAAGCTGTACAGCACATTTTCTTGGTCTTTTTGTATTGGAATCTCCTGAATCTTTTTAAAAGCATTGGTATTTTTGAATCTGCTTATTTGAGTAGGGCTTCACTTCTTCTTGCACTTACTGTCACTTCAATTATCCTGGTTTTAAATAGTTACAGCAGGAGGAATAGATCCTAAAAGCTCTTTTGCATCCTGATAGTAATTAAGCAAATATCCCCAATGGCTCCTTCATGGGCTCCATGATTTCAGTGGAAGAAAGAGAGGAAGCAAGAACTACTCACATGGTGATGAGTTTAAAGTAAGGGCTCCAATTAAACCCAGTTATTTGCCCTCAGAAATGCAGGTTGATCCCAGTGGATCACACACAGCTCCCCTTGGGCTGGAGCTGCTCCTCAGAGCTTGGCAATTTCTGGAAGCTTTTGGTGCTCAATGTTCTGCATATCCATGCCTATTTTTTGGTCTAATTTTAGTTTTTAAGGGCCTTTCATGTAACCTCTATTTGGGAAAAGCACCCCCCAAAGAGCCAGCCCCAAACCCCCCATACGGTATATGAGTATAAAAGGATGAGAGGAGACCTGCCCTGAATCAAAACTCACCCACACCGTGGCAGGGACCCAAGTTACTCACTTTTTATAATTTATAAAGCTTTCTTTTCTGTATTTTTCTCAATCCAAATATGGAAAAATTCTGAAGTCCTTTTCATTTGGGGAAAAAAAATTCTTCCTTCGAAAAAGGGAGTGCACAATTGGAGAAATGTGAAAATTGGCATCTTGTCAACAGAGACATTTCCCAGCAGCATCTTTATCTGCTGACTCGTGTCTGCTGCAGCTAAACCAGATAAAATCTAAGAGCTGATCAGGCTTGTGACAATCTTTGCTGCAAGCTTTGGGCTGCTTTTAATGTATTTCCTTTAGGAATCATCTGCACTGGTCAGGGGTCTTTGAAATAGGAACAAAATTAGGGAATAAAATTGGGGTGGGCTCCCCCAAATCCTTGCTGACCCTCTGGGCTTTACATTTACATTTACATGGGGCTGCTTTTCCTATTAAAATTTTAATGCAGATCCTTAAATCTCAAGGTTGGTGTTCCACGACGCCTCAGGGCCTAAAAATCAGTGAGGAAAAGATGTGCAATGGAAGCTGGGCAGTGCACATGGATTTTTGGAGGAATATGCCTGATGAATATTAAACAAATGGCTCAAACTCCCAGGAAATCTCACTCACCTGAGCTGTTTTCTTTTCCCCAATCATTTCTTTCCCTGTTTTTCCCCCCTCAGTGGGATTTTATTTTCTGCTGTGAGGGTCCCACTCATCCAGTGCAGGACACTAAAGGTCTTTTAGAGATTTGCTTTCAGAAATAAATGAACAGAGCAAGGTGACATTTTCCTGAGGAGTTTTTTTGTCATTGTAAGGAGTTGGGCTGCATTTTTTCTAGGTGTGTTACAGGTGAGAGGAGATGTGGACATGTCAATAAAAAGTGTCACCAACTTTAGAATCATGGAATATCCTGAGCTGGAAGTCAGGATAAGGTCACTGAAGTCCAAGTCCTGGCCTTGCACAGGACAACCCCCAAATCCCATGTTCTGAAATTGCACATTAAACCATTAAATCCTTTGTTTTTTCCCCCTCTGGCCAGGAGTGTTTATTAAAATTAGCTGATGGAAATCTGTGGTGATTTCATTAATTAATACCTAGCAGGGAATTTCAGGCTGCCTGCTGGGAGGAGGGAATCCAACTGTGTGAGCTCACAGACAGTGCTGGAAAGGGAATTATTAATTATCCCGTGACATGGCTGTTCTCTGGTTCCACTTGGTTATGATACACCTTTATATTTTGCCTCAGGTCAAGTGTGAGAGGGGAAATGACACTTTCAGATTTGATATCTAAGTCAACCCAGGATGTGATTCCAAAAAGCAAGGGGGAGGCATTTCACTCATCCAGGTTTGTGGATTTAAGCAGCCTCTGGAACAAGAGAGGGATGGGTGTTTCTCTAAAAGTTGTGCAGTTTTCACCCTGCGTAAGATTAAACAAATAAAATCAGCTTTTCCTAAATCATGGGAAAAAACCTCCCTGTCCTTTCTCCAAGTAAAATGTTTGGATTCACAGATTTGATATGGATTGTAATCCCAGACCTGATTTCTTTTCTAATGAATATATATACATATAATGTAATTACACAGTCAAGAACCTGTAGGAATGACCTCAGCTTCCTTCCCTGGCAAAATCTGAGGATCCAATCTCCAGAAATCCCCCATTCCCTGCAGTTCAGCAGGAAAACAGCACTGGGTATCAAAGCTGGGGGTGGATCTTTAGGAAGAACAGAATTAGGAATCAAATCCGAAAATGACTTTCCCCTCTGGATAAAATTGTGTGTGCGTGTATAAAAAATTAAAATCCTTCTCTGTAACTCACATCTTAAATGGCTCTAACTAGAAGATCATTTAATGATTGATATTTGTTCATGTTACACAAATTTTAATGAGTAGCTCTTTTCCTGGTAACTACTTCCATTGACTGAAGGGTTCGATCCAGTGCATGAGAGGTTTTAATAAAAGTTTTCAGGCCCTTGTTATTTTTGAGATGAAAACAAAGAGTAGCACAATCTTTCTATATAAAAAGGTGGGGGTTTTTAAACAATAATTCCACATTTTGTAAACAAAAGTTAGAATAACATTCACTGATCCTCGAGCTTCTGAAAGGAAACCTCCTCCTCATTTTTTACAGGCATTATTTTGTAGGTGAGAGGTATATTTAGATTATTTCACCTTTAAAACCAGATACACAGAAAGGAAATTCTTCATGGAGAATTTCCTTTGTTTGCCAACGGATCAAACCCTCAGCTGCATCTCTGTCAATGTTTAGTATTTCAAAATCTAAATGTACAAACCACGTTGGAATAGCAGGACATGTTTACATTGCAGCTCTGGATCCCTCCTGTGGAATCTCAAGTGATCTGCACTGATTTGTTCTGTTTCCAGGCAGGAACCCCTCGGTGGGTTGGAGCCAAAGCACACTGTCTGTTTCATTTTTTTTTTTATGATTATTGTTATTATTATTATTATCGTTGTTCTTACTTTGTAATTTCACGAGAAAAAGATCAAAGCAAATGTGGTGTCACCGTGGGGACGTTACTTTTTCGGAGCTAAATGTTGGTGTGCATTGATTCAAGTTTAGAGGAATGTGTTGTACTGTAGTTGCTGTTTGTACCACGCAGGTGTGCACGTATGGTTTGAAAAGATATTTTCATTTTACATGAAATACAACTTTGCTAATAAAAGTTTGACTTGGTGTAATCTCCAAAAGCTCTTGGTTGTGAGCAGCTCTTTTATTTTGGTTGGGGTTTTTTTTAATCCTGATGACTTTTATTTGTTGGGAATCTGATTTAATTGTCACTCGCAGCTTTATTAAGTCTGTGGTGGGGTTTTTTGGCTACACACCGAGGTTGGGAAGCTCTTGGGTTTCACTGGGAATGTTGGACACCACGGATCAACAACCACCTGGATGCAACATCAAACAGGATGAACCTGACCTGCAAATACCCCAAATTCAAGTTCCTCCTTGATTCCATGCTCTGATCTCCTCCTGGATCCAACTGTCTCTACTCTCTTACATGTTTTAAATGGTCTGTTAACAACACAGAACCTCCCAGTACACAGAGCTTTAAGTGCCATGTGAAATACCCACAAAAATAACATTATCCAGGATTAAAATACACTTAGCCATGAAATGGAAGACAAAATTCCTTGAGGTTTGAGCTGATGCAGTTACACGTGGTAGAAAACACCCAGAAACATCAGCAGGGTGATTTTCTACTCCTTTTCATTAAAGATCACCAGAATATTGGCAATTTTATAAATATAAATATAATTTATTTTATATTATAAATAAATATAATTTAAAAATGTATAAATACCCAGGCACCAGAGAACCCAGCAGTACTAATTTTATTCTTCTTATCCCTTAGTTAGGGAAAACCACAGTTGTGCTTAAAGTCTAAAATCTTTATGTATTCTTTGTATAGAAATATAACAATTGTGCTTTGTTTGACAAGGAAAATGGGAGAAGAGCAAAATACCTTCCAAGGAAAATAGGATAAGAGTGAAATACTTTAGTTCTGTTGTTACAGAGTATGAAAATGGTCATCCTGGCCCTCTCCCACAATATTCAGTGTTAAATGACTTCTTTAATTCTAATCAGATTATGCAGAGAAGGTTCTGTATGTGATTCACCAAGATACACCCACCTGATACCTGAAACAGCCAAACTGAGGGGTCAGTAAAAGGCAGCACATAAATTCATGGCAGCCGATTTTGCTGCAAAATCAAATTTTTAATGTATTTAACAGGAATCTGAAAAATCTAGTTGGTGCTTAAGTGTGAGACAAATTGTTCACACACAGAATAATCCCAGGTTTCCCACCCTGGTGTGGTTTCTGTGCTATTTTGGGTGTATTTCACTCAGTGAAAGACATATTCTCTTTTTGGCCCATGTTTTCAATGCACCACTTTAGCAGGAATGTTTCAGGACTTTTAAAATGTTTTTCCCCCTGCAAGAACTCCTGGATATATTCAGTAGGAATGCAGAACAGAGCAGGACTGTGCTAACTGGAATTCACCTTTCAGCAAGGCATCAAGGGCATCCCAAGTTGTTTTTATTGTTATTCATATTCTGAAATAATGAGATTTACACTTCTCTCAATAGCACAATGGAGAGGGAAAAGTCTTACAATCATGTGCTTCACTGGAGTGAGAATAAAGATGCTGCTGCCACTGCCAGGGGTGTGGGTTACAATTCCAGCTCAGCTCATCCCACAGCCTCTGCTGACACCCAGCTGACAGAAGTTTAAGGATAAAATATGGGACCAATAGATTTTTAGTTGATATTTTGCTTGTAATACAAAGTTGGCATTATCAGAACTGGTTTGGGGGCAGAGTGTTACTTCTAATGTTCAAACATTCCATTCTGTTCCCCGGTCTTACAAGGAAATGTCATTGCTTTCCCACTATTACCAGCTGTTAATAAGCTTGGAATGCTGAGGAGTCAGTCAGTCATGCAGAGGGAAACCCCAGCAGTCCCACTCACTGGGAATGTCTGAGCTCTGCAGATTTCTAAGCCTCATTTCACAAGACTTGGGTGTTGTTTTTGAAGCCCATATGATGTGGCTAAAGCTGCCCAGGAGAGCTGTCCCATCCCAGCCCTTCCTGCAGAAATCGGTGTTTTTGGAAAGAACCACCAGTCTGCACTTCAGGGTTTTTTTCTGCAGAGTTTGTGCTTCTGTGCTGCACATCAAGCCCAGCCTGAAGGTTGCAATATGTTCCTCTCCATCTATTTGGGGTGTAGGGGCAGGAATATTCCAAACCACAAAACAGGCAGCAGGATCCCATGTTTGAGTGTTTTTACTTTTATCCCTGGTCTTGTCTGGGAGTCCCATGGCTACAGATTACATGTTTTTTCAGCATGTTTGCAGTGCTTTTATTGACTTAAAACTCGAAAAATTGATGGCTTTGAGAGCTGTGCTTACCCAGGATGGAGGTGAGAAGCAGTGGGTGTCAGGAGGAGTGGGAAGGTGGGAAGCACTGGCAGCTGGGGCTGGCACAGGACCAGAGGGAAACATGAGAATTGCCTCATTTGCCATTGCTCCTCCCAAAGGAAATGACATACAGAAGGAACTTCTTCACTAATTATCCTGGGAGCCAATCAGCCTTTCCTTCCAATTTGGGATGCAAAAATCCTCATGACTGTAAAGTGTTTCCATCAGCCTTGGAATCAGAGCCCTGCAGCTGTGGTGTGGGAACAGGACTGGGATGTGAGGCCAAGTTTCCCATGTCCTTCTGGGCTGGGAATGGAACTGGAACTGGAACTTCAGGAAAACCCTTGGCTGTGGAGAGGTGACCAGGAATCCAGGTGAGAATGCACCAGCAGTGGGAAAATGGCTTTGGGACTGCCTTTAGCTGGAAAATAAAGTGAGGAGACCTTACTTGGGAGGTTAATGGGATGGTGATCCCAACCCAAGGGTTGTGGGTTCTCCACTCTATGGAGTGTTCCCAGTGCGTGTAAAAGGTTTCTCCCTTTTTCCTGTGTTTCCTCTGTTGTTATCCCTGAGGCAGCACAGCTTTTTACTTTTCTTCTTTCTCCAGGATTTGTCTGTATTGATCCCTCAACTTCACCGTCCCTGGGCATGGAAAGTTTCCAGCCTGTTTTGTGTCTGTGCTGTGTTGAGTTTTCCTCACAATGAATATTTCTCACCACCTGTATCCTCCCTCATCTCTCGGGGGTGGAAGGTGTGTTTTCCTGATTGCACCTGGAATTTTGTATCTATCATCTTTTAAGGTGTCTGAGTTGTTCTGGACTTTTTGGTTCTTTAAAATAAATTTTTCAAACATTTTTGAAGTTGAAAAGGAAAGGGGTGAGATAAATTTTCAGGGTTTAAGGCTCCTTGTAATAAATTCTCATTTCTGGGAGAGACCCAAAGGGGTGTGTGACCTTTGCCACATCCCCAATTCCATCACTTGGAGTGTGTGAGCCAGGGAGTGTGGTCGGGCTTCCAGGGAATGTGGTTCTCATGGGAAGGCTGAATATTTAACTGCAAACACAATAATTTGTCCCAACCAGCCCCCACGTGCCCCTCTGGGTGATATAAGGAAGATTTGTGTAGATGTTGAGGTTCTCACTGGGTGGACACTTTCCTGAGCCTGGTCCTGATGTGGGATTTAACCCTGGAATTACTTGTGTCCCTCCCTCCTGTGCAGGGGACTGAACACATGAAACTGCTTTTAATGATTATTTATTACAAAATTCAAATCATAAATGCAGTTTCTAACAAAAATAAGCTCGCTATGTAAGAGAGATCTTATCCTTTAGGACTTGAGGCAGTAACTGTTCTGAGCATTTATTTTCCTCTCAATGGAAATTTATAGGAAACATGCACAGAAGAAAAATTACTGGACTGTTTAAACTGGGAGTGGAGTAGTAATTTGCAGTGGAGCAGGAGTCCTGGTTAATTACTTATAATTTTAAAAAGAGTGCATTTTCCAAACCAAGAAACCACTAAGTAAAATAAATTTACATGAAGTGCAGTGAAATCAGATAATTTGACACAGTAATTCCCCTAATTTAAAACTAAGTTCTTGAGGAAAAAATAATTATTGCCAACAGCAGTGTCAGCACAGGAGTCTGGAAGTGGCAGTGACTGGGAATAACTCTGGAATGTGGAGCTTTGGGAGATGGGGAACGTCATGGCAACCATTAAAGCCACTTGTTTTAGTTGTTTCCTCATCAGGAGTAATTTAAGTGGGTTTTGCCAGAAGTTTTTTGGAGGAGGAAGTTATTTGCTTTGTTTTATTTCCCACAACCATCAGTTGTGGAGCATTTTTAGTTCTTGAGAAGTTTCTTGAAGTTTTTGTTTTACGAAAATTAAGAATAAAAGCAACCCAAAACTGTTCCTTTTTTATTAATAATTTATTTTTAATGACTTTAAGGATGTGGATTATCTTAGAGGTGCCTTGATTTGCTGCCTCAGTACCTCCTAACTTCCAGGTTTTAGACATTTTCTGGCTTTTTTTGCACATGGTTAGAACTGAGTTTTCATTCTCCCAAAGCAGCAGCATCTCCATGAATTTACCTCAGTCCAACTTTTCTGCACCTCCCAGTTCCAGGGGTCCCAGGGCTGCAGAATTATGACTTAGAGAAAGAATTTAACTGTTGTGTTTTCAGCTTATTTCAATAAGGAAAAAAACTATAAATTCAGTCTGTCTCAAGGAATAAAAGACATCAGGCTGAATATGTTATTTATTGAGAATTTTACACTGCAGATCACATTATTTAATAAAGAAATAGTTCCAAAAAACTCTCCTGTTAACTTTAGAAAGCCATGAGGGGAATGGAAGGAGAACATTGTTTAAATATACAGTGACTCTGCCTTTGAAAACTGAGCATTTAAGTATCTACAAAGCCCATATTTTACTAATTTTGGCAAAGCTCTTAAAAATCTGCATTTCTCAGTTCTATCATACATGACTTGAAATATGTCCCCATCTCACCGTGCTGAATGTTCGGAATATTAAATTTTTCTCACATCTGCCATTTAATTTCCTAGTTAAGGCAACTTGAAACTCCATCAGCCCATTTTTGGGGCCTGTTGTACCTGCAGGGTTGTGTCAGGTTGACAAGACAGAGCTGAATCCCTTTCTTCTTATAATCAAGATAATAACTGCTAAAAATGGATGGGTTTTGCTGCTGTTGAAAATGCAGACTAATTCTTGCCATAATTATCAAGTCTTTAAATGGTAATTGCACACTGTTACCATCTATCTGCTGTCAAATTTATTTCAGTAATTGACCTCCTGGTCCAGGAATTAGAGACAGCCTTTGATTATTGGTTCAATTAGTCTTAAACATCATTTCTTTGTCTATCTTTTTGTTTCTTTTTTAAGGTGTTTTAGCTCTCCAGCCCCTCAAAGGAAGTACCAAGAATGTCACTGAATATTTCTTACCTTTCTCACTATTAGGACCTGCTGTGTCTCATTTTATTGAGTGTGTACAGATACATTGATGAGATTTTTTTATTACAAAGCATTGACTTAGTGTTTTTTCTTGGCTTTATCCTTTAGTGACACATTTTGGTGACAAAGCAATGTGACAACAACATCCCCAGTGCTCCCCACCCATTGGAGCTGGTTTCTTTCCAGGGAAAAAAAAAATACAGAGGATTTGGTTGTAGGTTCTGTAGGCTCTGTTGTACCCACATCTTCAAATACGAGGAAGGCAGAGAGAAAAATACATGTTTTCTAGGATTAAGTGAGGCTTTTCAAGCAAAATGACCTTTTTGGCTTGGTTTGGGAGAATGGAAGAACAGAAATATTGTGTTCCCGTCACCCAGGGTCACCTGGAGATGGACAAACATGTGCAGCTTAATTTGTTCCTTACTTTGTGTAAAACAAGAGTAGTTCCTTGGATTTCACCACAACAACTCCTGGGCTGATTTTACTCATGTAAATGAAAGAAAATGAATGTCAAAAAGGGCTAAAAATGTGTGGGTCTTCTCTCTTGTAATTCATTAACTACTTAGGTAATTTTTTTCTTTCTTTTTTCCTTCTTAAAGAGAAACTGAAGTCCTTTGACTCCCTAACCAGAGATCCCGGGGAGTGTTTTATGGCAGTGTTTATTTTGGAGCTGCCAAACTCCCATCCATGTTTGTATAAACACTAAAATTCCAGCTCAGACTTTGCAGCTGAATTAGGCACTGACTGTTTGAAGTTGTGTGTGTAAAGGTGGAGTTCAGACAAAGCCATTCCTGAGGAGCAGCTGAAAGGGCAGAGATTTGAAGTGGAATTAAATCAGTATATGGGGGCTGATCTTGTCGTGAAGGGAGGGGGAAAAAGTCAACTCTAATGGTCTAAAACTTGCTCTTCTTTCCTTTCTCCAAACTCATTTTCCCCATCTTTACACTGGGGTTTTCCCCCTTGCCCATTTTCCCTGTGGAAATTCAGCATCTTTCATCAGGGGTTTTTGAGGAATGTATTTTTCTGCTGCTGTTGCAAGTACAAATGAGTATCTATAGAGAAAGGGACGAAAACATATAACATAAAACAGAAACCCTAAGATGAGCAGTAAAACAAGATTAAAACCCCTTCCCCTGCACATGACAGATGATCCAGAGCCCATGCATGTGAACTAGAGTTTTTATTGCCTCTCAATGAGATTTTATTCAGGTCTACCTTGATTTTAACCATTAGAGTGAGGCACCTCAGGTTAAATTTTGCAATCCCCATCCCTCCAGGTTGGTGGTGAGAGCAGAATAGCTGGTGATGCCAAGGCAGGTCCCACTTGGCTTTTTAATTCCCAGTGATCACCACTCTAACTCTTTTCATAAGAACAAATGGCGAAATAGAAACAAATGCAGTCTGGATTTTCATGTTTGCACTGTTCACCTGGTGTTTTAGCTCTCTGCTGTTATCCCAAATCCCTCCTGCTCTCCTCTGGAGCAGAGGAGTGAGTGTTGCTGTGGTTACATGGGGGAACAGGCAGATGCTGCAACGTGCATGGGGCTCTTCCAGGAAATGTGTCAAGGTAATTGCAAGAAATGTTTGTGCCAGGGATGTTGCTTGTTCCTGTGTCTCTGCAGATAATCACTTTTATAACCTTGGCTGTGTCCTCTGGAAGGATTTGGGTACAGAATGATTGTAAGGAATCACCTGAAAGTATCATTTTGCTGTGTCTTCTCCCTCCTGCACTGAATGAAAGGTTTCCCTGCACCTCCAGTTCTTGAGCTTTAACTGTATCCCATCAACTACTGGGTTTGGGTTTTTTTAATCCCAGAACTTCTGGTGCTTTGAGGATTTAAGAATATCAGACCAACTGAGTCCAGTGCTCAGCTGCTGCTGGACCTGCAAAGGCTTGACATCAGTTTGTGCCTAGTTAAGCTGTGTTTTAACACTAAACTTCCCCCCTTCCTTGCACCTCCTGTCCAGGATGTGTGTGTTCCCAAAGGCCTCATTCCTAATCATTCCAAGCACCTCGTGCAAGAGCTGGGGAAGGGGTTTCCAGTGGAGTTTTCCCATATCCTCATGGCTTCACTCCTGCAGGTATGGAAAGCCAGACCTAACTGGGCACTGGGATGTTGGTTTTATTCTCCTCCAGCAGACCTGAGCCACCTGAGGCTGGAGGATCCCTTTCCAAATAAATGCTGAGCAGCAGGAATAGGGAGCTTGAAGTAAATCAGTCAATCCCATAGCAAAAATATCCCAGTCAAATGCAAAATTTCCTGAAAGGCTCAAGATTTAAGACATCTCAGTGTTCCCTGTTTACTGGGACCTGGTCCTTACTGGGCAAGGATGTGCCTGGATCTGTCCCAATGTTTTTAAGGAGTCTAAACATTGTATATAACCTTGGGAAAACAGTGGTGAAAGAAGCCCAAGTCATCTCTGAGTGCTGGCCTTCAGTCAATCCATTAATTATGTTATTAAAGTATCGTAAGAAGTCAGGGAATTCAGAATTCCCCCTCCCTGTAACTTTGCCACCACATCAGAGTTGCCAAATATATGTAATTTTTTTTCTTTCCCCCATACAAAACAACAAGCTGAGCTACTTCTCTGAGACTATTCATTTTCGCCACATCAGGAACTGATTAATTCTTGATGAGAATTCAAGCATTAATCAATTCTTGATTGAATTCTCCCCAGAGGGAAAGAGGAGAAACTGGGCCAGATTTGCCTTTTGGCTGCTTTGAGTTCTGTCTCCGACTTAGACATGGCAGCAGTGGGATAATCAGTCTGCTCAGCTTCAGCTCCATATCAAATGCATCTCCACAGCTAATGGGGCACTCTGAGGACAATCTCCCTTCTGGAGGTACCATCTGAGGTGCAAAAAGTGGCCAGAGACCCTTTACTTTGCAAAATGCTTTAAAACCCACACAGAAAAGTGATTTATAAGCGCCACTTTAATTATTTTCTCTCCCATTGCAGAAAAAGAAATTCAGACATAATCTTATGAAAAATAAGTGAAAACAGTCTGTGATTGTTCCCATTAATTGCAAGAGAGAATCAGTTATTGAAGTCCCAGTTGGTGGCAGTGCAATCACAGAATGGTTTGGGTTGGAAGGGACCTTAAAGTTCCTCTCATTCCACCCCCTGCCATGGGCAGGGACACCTTCCACTATCCCAGGTTGCTCCAACCTGGCCTTGGACACTTCCAGGGATGGAGCAGCCACCACTTGCATTGCTCAGCAGCAGAGCAATGAGCAGCCTCAGTGTGTGGTGCCTTCAGGGCTGTTCTGTGCTCTTTTAGAGCAGCCAAGCTGCTCCTGCATTCCCAGACATTTGCACTGGAGCTGTCCAGCAGCACAGGCATCCAAAATGATTCCTGAGCTCAGGCTTTGAGGATGGACCTGTGCTGCTCAGCCCCAGTGGCTTCTTCCTATCTCTCTTGCTCGTGGAGTTGAAAATTGTGTTTCATTTTTATTCCTTCCAGCCTTCAAAGTCAACCTCCAGTGCTTTGAAATAATTGGACCTGGGAGCAGTAACCTCACCTGTGTTAGTGTAACTCACTTCCAGCACTGCCTGGAGGATGTGAGGGCTGTGGGAACTCTCCTCCCAAATCTAAAGAAAAGACAAATTTGGAAGGGAATGAGAGCTTGGGACAAGGACAAAGAATTTGGGCATTTTCTTGGGGTTCAAGCAGAGAGCTGCAGACAGAGCTACTGAGAAGCCACAAAAGTGGAGGAGGTTTTCAGCTTCTTGATTCAAATTTTCAGGTTTCTGACTTGTAGTGGAAGTGTGGTCCTGGCTGCCCTGGGGAAAGCAGAGGGAATGGGATGAGCTTTAGCCCTGGTGGTGGGGTGAGGTGAGAGAAGTGGAACTGGAGGGCTCTTGGTGGCACAGGGAGACCCAGCTGCCCACAAGTCAATCCTTTCTGCTTTGGGGCTCAAGGTAGAAGGATGATTTGCTGTTCCTTTGAGCTTTTGCCATGCTGGGGCATCACCAGCAGTGCCTGTCTTGGCAGGATTCAGGTACCCACCATGGGTATGAAGGTGATCTCTGTGGAGGATGTTGGCACTGCCACCTGATTTCATCTATGGACGGCTCTAGTGGATTTGGATAGCTGAAAAAAGAGAAATACCTAAATTTTCTTCTCAAACACACTTCACACTTCAAACATGAAGGGTCTTTGAGAAGAAATGTCTACCAGGAAATACCCTGGCAGTGCTAACACTAAACGGGGCTTATGGATTGCTTTCCTGCCTGCTCTGGAAGGAAAAGAGCTCTATTTCAACCAGTCTCAGCTAGGACAGCATAAATAGCTGGGCAGGAAGGGTAGAAAACAGCTTTAAAAGGTCAGTAGGGAGACTAAGGGAGCACTTAAAATGAAGATGGCAGCAATGAAAAAGAGATTTATCAATTATAGTGACCTGTATAAACAGATGAGAAGAGTTGTAGCTGGCCACTTATAGCTTTATATAGATTTAATTAAATCACTATTGCTTGCAGGAAATAGAGAGTATTAAATATAACAATTAGTGGCTTTTTTTGGAAGAAGCAAGTAGGGCGCAAGGCACAGGGAATGGCCCTTGGACCACAGGGCATTGCCCTTGTCAGTGCCAGGCAATTAATACAAATGAGCCATCAGTGTTAGAGTTCAGTTCTCTAACAGCTAAAATACAGAATGGGGCACTTGGTCATGTCTGCCAGGAAAACAAATCCCACAGGATATTTTACAATGTTCCTCCTTATGGGAGGAACTGGACAAGAACCTCAGCACCACAGGGTTCTTTCCCCTGAGAAACCAGTGCAGAAGGTCTTGAGCAGCTGGTGTGACATTCTCTTGTTTCTTAAAAACTGTCATTGACATTTCCCTGACTCGAGGTGTATCCCACCCACCAGGAAGGAGCTCTGAATTAGATCCCATCTCCACAGCAAGAGAGGAATTGGTCACTGAATGGAAAGTTAGTGGTTGCTCGGTGCAGGGAAGAATGGATGGATTGTGTCCAGTTCATGTAATGTGAAAATCCCAATCATTTATTTATTGTCCTCCAAAAAGTCCACTTTCACAAAGGTAATAATAAAACTTGCCTAATTCCTCCCTCCATCCTTGCCCCTAAAATGCTTCGTGATGACTGGACACGTAGCAGAGAATAAAAATAAAGAATTAAACAGAGTAAGACCAAAAAAACCCTTGAAAAAATATATGGCCAGTGAGTTTACCCCTGTTTCATAATGTTCTTTAAATATGACAGGAGTGAAAAGAAGTTGAACAGTTGCATCAGCACATTTGCAGAAGGACCCAGCTCTGTTCCTGCCTCTGTCCTCTCCTGGCAGGGAGGGAGGAGGGTGATGTTCAACCTCACAGGAGGGAATAATTTATATCCCAGCAGTGATTAAGAGGCAGTTAAACAGCAGCTCCTCTCATCAGACTCTGTTAAATCAGTAAGTCTGGCTAACTGGCACCTAAAATTTTTAAGAGCCGTCTGAGCTACTCTTTGGATCGTTAATGTTTATTTTTAATAAGTCCTGGATCACTGGGGAAGTTTCAATAGGCTGCAAGAAAGCTCGTGTTCTGCCATTATTTAAAAAGGGTAAATGGGATGACCTGAGTAATTACAAGGCTGTCAGATGAGCGTTCAATCAATATGTGTTTCATAGCACCAAATGTAGGGCCATATATCTAAGAATAATGAATGCAGCTGATACAGGCAGGGTAGGAGATTTTATCCTGGGAACTACAACAGGAGAATACTGAGGAGTTCTGGGGACAATCTCTCTGTGTCACAGGGGAGCTCCATGTGGGGATGCTGCTGTCCTGTTTTTGTGTCTCTGATTCAGTCACCTGGAAACTCGGATGGGTTTCAGGGAAAATTCACCAGAATGATTAAAGCTTTTGCAATCCAGCCATATAAAATTGGAGTTTGCTTAAGCCACAGAGGAAAGGGGAAGGACTTTCCCCAACAGATCCCTAACGATCCATGCTGGGATCATAGTGCCAGAACTCAGAGTGGTTGGACCCTGAAAGCTCAGCTACGAATGTTGTGTGTGGTGCTCATTAATTACTGGCCCCATTAACTGGGATTGTGGTAAATTTCCACCACTAGATTTCTTTGGAATAATCTCAATTTGTCCAACCATTGTTTGGACTGACCTTCCCTGCAGGCAGGCTGTGGTTTGGTTGGTGGCCAAGGTGGGTCAGAAGGCTTTTTCCTTTGGCTGAGGATGAGCAGGGTGGGCACAGGAATGGGCAGTGGACATCTGCAATAAAATTTAAAATTGATAATCCACCCCTTAACTTGCCCAGGTGTGTTTGACCACTGAGCTGGGAGGTGATTCCCACATAAGCTCTTCCATTATTTATAGATCTCTAAAGAGCCACCCAGGCTACAAGGCTATTTTTCAAAGGTGTAGTGGAAATCTAAATTGAAGCCTATTTTTAGCAGCTCTCCTGGAGGTCAGGATGTGCACAGGTGCCTTTGGACTCTGCAAAATCTAAAAATATTTCCCAGATATGCTTTTTTTTTTTTTTAATTCTCTTCAGAAACTCATGAACACACTCATTTTTAAAGCAACCTTGTACTCTTCTTTTGTAATTTCCTTTCATCTCTTAATTAACTGACAAAATTACCAACAATATCTGTCCTCTTTTCCCCATTTAATTAGTTGTTACTTCTTCTGTATGAAAATCCAGTTGTGTTTTTGGGACTTGAATTTTGCATTACCAACACAATTGGCACATTAGTGTTGGATTTGTGAATTGTTTATGTTTAGAAAGAAACCACCAATGCTTTNTACAATCGGCACATTAATGTTGGGTCTGTGAATTGTTTAGAAAGAAACCACCAATGCTTTTAGAAAAGAAAATCATAAAAATCCTGAAGTCCAGCAGGAGCTGGGTATGGAAGGGCTTCTGGAGACTGCAGAGCAGTTGGCTTTTAGGTGTTCCTACCTTGATTTCCCACTGAGAGTTAAGGAGATGTGGAAATAAATTGGTGTGGTGGGAATAAAGATGCCTTTTCCAAATTTCACTGTTAAAAACATGTATTTTTAGAGTGTAATTTGACTTTCTGTTTAAGTGAAGTGTTGCTTTTCAGGGTTTAAATGACATTTCTACTTGGAATTTAAATCAATATCCCATATTTTGGGAAATTTAACCCGAAGGAAGTCCATCAAATCATTCACTAGGGAAAAAAATCCAGGTTGCAATTTTTGCAGTCCACTTCCCCACTCCATTTTCCCATTGTCCCCCAGGTTAAGGCTTTAGCCTTTCATTTAATTCCTAGGCAGGTAAAATTTGATATTGATATTTCTCACAAAATAGGTCAATATTTATTTCCTAGACCCAGCTCTGAGTAAAATCCACTTGGTGAGGCCGAAGTCCCTGGTGCAGCAGCCAATCCTTGGAATAAACTGCTCTGGATGTGGGAATGGCTCCTCAAGGCTCTGCCATCCCACTCCTCTCCCACCTCCTGTGCTGAGCCTACATTTGCTGCAGCCTCCAGAATACAGTTGTTTCCAGAAATTCACTTTCCTGGACTCTCCTTGACTCTTTCATTCCCTTTCTTCCAATTCCAGTTTCCCCCCTCTCTGGGAAAGGAAGCCTTTTAAAGTTTCCTCTCTTTATTCATAGTGAGATTAGTAAAATATTTATTGGGTACCTTCCTGTATAAATAGTCCATGAGGAGGGCTCCAAGCATTAGCATGGATTTGGGAGTCTGATTTGGTTCCTCCTCTTGATTGATAAATCAATTTCTGCTCGTTTGAAGCTGATGACCTTGATTATCAATATTCCAGCTAAATGGAGTTCTACGGATTTGGGTGGAGCCATGTGAGATTTCTAAGTGAATTTATAATCAACAGAATCCAACTTAATGGGATATAAATGGTAGGATAACATCACTTTCAACCCCAAACCATTAACAAACACCTTTTTCTCAGTGCTCGCCATCCCAAAAATCTTAGTTTAATGATTTTCTTAATTTGCTTTATAGCTCTTTGCTATTAAACTAAGAAAAGAAGCATTCTTTTAATTATCTAACAGTGGTTGGTTTGCTGGTTTTAATGAGTGTTTATTTATTTTTATCACTAAAGAAACTACTGAGAGAAGGAAGTGTCCTTGCAACTTGTCTGAGACCAGCAGTGTTCAAATACGATTACTTCCCAGAATTTGGTAAAAATTTTAGTTAGTGTGGGTTAGTGTGGACAAAATTTTGTTCTCTGCTCAGCTGACACGTTGTCCTCAGCTTCCAAGATAGAAAAACACTCTTTAAGTCTTTTAAAAGTTTGCAAACCCAGAATCAACGAGCAGCTCACATCCCAGTTTTTATGAAACATATTGAAGGCACTTTTTATAGGGTTTCTAATGAAATTTTCATTATTGTAAGATGCACATATTTTGAGTGTTTCAGGTTGTCTTTCATTGGTGTTAGTGCTAAAATGCAGTAGTTGGCAAAGGACTATAAATTACATGGAGCTGTAATTTTGTTTAGGAATTCTGGTTCCTACTTGAGTCCCTTGGGAAGGAATTCTCAAAAACTTGATGAGAAATTTTGATACAACCTCAGTTTTTGTTGTTTTGGGGTACTTTTTTGTTGGTGTTTTTGGTAGGTTTTTTGCATTATGGGGAACTACAGACGAGAAATAAATAAAATGTAGATTTCTTTACAGAGTGTATTGACCACCAGTAAATGACTTTCTAAGGAATGTCAATTCTGCAACATCTGTGTTGTGGCTTGTGAAATTGTGACATTTTGGAGCTGTAAATGGGTGATTAGGAGAATGGGAATGGAGGAGCTGTCACTCTGAACACTACAGAAAATTCAAATTGGGGTCTTTGTCATGCAATATCTATTTGTGGCCAACACAACTGCAATGAGGGGGATCATGTGAAGAAAAGCTTTTTTTTTTTTTTGATTTCCAGTGCTGTTCCTTTCCCAAGTTGTGTTCTCAGGAATCTCATGATGAAATAATGACACTTGTGATTTTGGGGTGTTCACCTGTGTGTTCAGAGGGGTTTTATATCCCAGGACAGCAGGCTCCCAATCCATGCTGCCATGAAAAACAGGGATATTTTGTGGAAAGCCTGAGGGGAATGTGGGTTTTCTTGGCTGTGCTTGAGGTTGGACTGATCCTGCTCTCTTGTCTCCTGGGTCAGGAACCACTGGAAACTGGTTGGGACAACCCAAAAGGGCTTCAATCTTCTCAAATACCTAATGCAGAGAAAATAATTTTACAACTTTACAGCTATAATTTTCAGAATATTTCATGTTTTTTTTCATGACATGGGGATGTCATTACAAGGCTCAGCTGTCACCTCGATGTGGATTTAGCACCACAAATGTGGGACAAGGAAATGCCACTCCTGTGTTTCCAGCCCCTTGTTTCCAAGAGTTAAGCTGAGATGTGCTAAAGGAAATATTATTGATTAGCTTTCAGGGTAAAAAATTAGGTGTGTTTGCACAGATATGTTCAGCATCATTGTACATTGATTAAATGTATGAAAGATAGATAAGATACAATTGTGATGGGCACATCTTGTCTGGAGCAATGGCTTTCATTAACTTTCATAATAAAGTGAACATATTAACACTCAAGTCCTAGAGCCCTTCTGCATACCTGTGTGATCAGCATTTGAATCACATTTACTGAGATCTAATTTCAGTTTTCCAACAGTATTATTAGTGTTATTATTTTTTTAAAATTTATTTTAAATTTAGAGTATTTATTTTAAAATTAAATAT
>WEIV01020572.1:411319-444213 GCA_013390005.1 Calyptomena viridis
TAAACAAAAATATTTAATTTTTGTTTAAATTTAGTTAATTTAAAATAATAATAACATTATTGTTATTATTATTAGGTAGAACATGTTTCATGCTCTTCTGAGAGACAACTCAGTCAGAGAAACACAGCATAGAAGGAATGAAAACACCACCCCGAGCAATTTTGACTAAGCATCAGAAAAACCTATTTTTTCATATTAATTATTGAGTTTATTTTCACAATGGGTTTTAAAAATTGAAAATCACTTCATTTTCCAGATAATCTGATTCATCTGCTATCTACAGTGTATTGCCTGAGATCCAAAAATGTCTATTTAAGCAGAGGGGATGTTGTCACTGGGAGAAAATAAGAATGTGCTCCTGCTGTGGTTGGATTTGCTGAGGTTGCCTGGGCCAGCTCCATTTATTCCAGACTTTGGGTGGAGTTTGACTTGTTATTGTGATGAAATAAGAGGCCAAGAAGATGAAGTGCTTTAATCATAATTGCATGTTCATGAGCCACATTTCAAGGCAAGGATTTAATATGTTTAAGTGCAAGAGATAATAATAATAATGGCAAAAGTTACATTGTAAGGAGTAATTTCAGTTTCTAAAATAAGTGTCTAGAACAGCTCCTAAAATAATACTCAAGCAAGTAATTTGTGTAGCTACATAAATACTCCCTGTGTTCCTTAAAGCTTTATTTTTCCTCTTCCAGTCTGCAAATTACCCTTTTATGAGATGCTGTACAAACTAACTGCTGTATCTATTCAGAGTATGATAATATCTCCTTGCCTTTGAATGAAATATTTGGCCCTTGAGAATCTGCCAGTAGCTTTCCTTACAAAATACCTGGAAATTGAATAAGATCTTAAGCTTTATTATGTACATATACTACTGGAACCTGTGGGATTATATGTAGTAACCTTATTTACAAGACTCAAAGATATATTTGCAGAATATATTTTAGGTTGGGACAGCTCTGTAACACGTATTTATAACCTCTTCTTTTTATGTGACTTGATCTCAAAAAAATGCCAAAGGTTTTATCTCAGGAAAAAAAAATTAAGGGTCCCCAGTACAGTGTGAGTGTAACTTTAAAGTGCAACATTTCAGAGTAGCAGGAATAAAATCTGTATCTGCCACAATAATAATAAATCAGTTTCTAAATCCTTTTTGCTCCAAGTGCAAAGAAATTTTAAAGGAGTGCAGCTTTTCTCTTGTAAGAAAAGCTCATGGATGGTGTGTCCACACAAATTCTTCTTTTGAGACTGGGATAGGGCCAGGAATTTTCAGGTACCAGAGAGATAATATTGTAACCTCATACTGATGGAAATGCTTTAATTTCTTCCAGAAGTGTGTTCCCTCCACTCTGCAAGCAGGAATTGCTCTAGTAAAGCCTCAAGGTGAAGCTGCTCCCCCAAATATATGCAATTTCCCAACAAGAAATCCATTCCCTTTGGAAGAAAGGAGGGAAAAAAAAGGATGCCCCCTTCAAATGAGAAAATGGCCTGTATTTCGAAATTGTGAGTTTTAAATTCTTATTTTTTGTGAAGCAGCTGGGAAAATGTAGAAACATTCATTCACTTGTGAGGAGTATCCACCTCATCTGCTCCGTGTGCAGGAAATTCTTGCCTGAAATGTGGACTGTGTTGGGGCTTTGCAAAGCAGTGATGTGGTTTTAGCCATGGGGAAACTGATGCAAAAGGGCTTTATAGAAACTTTGGAGAAGTCAAAACACAGGACAAAACAACTTTTTATCTTAGTTGAAGGAAAAACAGAGATTTCCAAACACTTTTTTTCCCCCCGATCCTCTTAGCAGTTCCTTCACAGATAAATAATTCCATTACATTTCTGTTTGAAACATGCAAGCACGATCACTTTGGTGGGTTTAGTTATTCTATTTTTCTTTCCTAAGCTGTTCTTTACAGGCCTTTTAAGGCACTGGAACTGAATCCATGTCCAATCAAACTGATCAGCATTTTTGGGCATGACTTTTCAATCACAGCGTGATGTGCAGTCATTTAATGTAACTTTATACACCAGAGCTGTTTGGATTATTCCCTAAAGATTATCTGCAGGATCTTGAAGAGCACTTTGGATAGCTCAGAAGTCTCAGCACTATATATATTTTTCATTACATTCCTGCTGCTTTTGTAATGTTTCCAAAGTGTCAGTGTTGGGTACAGTAACAGAAGAGTTTGCAGTTTCCTTCCCTGAGACAGCAATGCTGTCTAAGGTGAAATTAAAATAGAATCCACTTATTTGTGGAATTAATTATTAAAATGTGCTCAGCAATCACTCACATCAACTCTCTTTGCTTACAGGGCTTTTTTCCCCCTCGTGCAAATGCCACCAAAAGAATGAGAGGTGGGACAGAGTTGCTTTGCATTGGTGGTGGCTGTCCCTCCTCTGCTTGTTGTATTATTTAAAAGGTGGCTTTCATTAGTTATTCAGTGCAGCACGTTTTGGGGAGACAAAATAAGGCCTTATTCATGTTCATCAGCATCTAAATCTGGAAATCTCAGTTTAAAAAAATGCTTTGATTTATGGACTGTAATTTTCATTTGGTTCTTGCCAGTTGCCAGCTGCTGGGTTAGGCTCAACTAATTTGATTAGATACTGTTCTTAGGCCTGACTGGTTTTCAGGACTCCTTCTGTATGTGAGGGGGGAATCTTGGGTTGTCCTGCAGTGGATAATTTAGGAAGAGCCCCGTGGTGTCAGCAGGTAGTGCCCTCATGGCTCATGGAATGACAGAATGGTTTGGGTTGGAAGGGATTTTAAAATCAACTTGTTCCACCCGTGCCATGGGCAGGGACACCTCCCACTGTCCCAGGTGGCTCCAACGTGGCCTTGGACACTTCCAGGGATGGGGCAGCCACAGCTTCTCTGGGAACATCTGTCCTTGGGCCTCCCCACCCTCCCAGGAAAGAATTCCTTCCCAATATCCCATCTAACCCTGCCCTCTGTCACTTTGAAGCCATTCCCCTTGTCCTGTCACTCCAGGCCCATGGAAAAAGTCTCTTTCCATGGTTCCTATTGGCTCCTTCAGGTCCTGCAAGGCCACAATGAGGTCACCCCAAAGCTTCTCCTCTCCAGCTGAACAATCCCAATTCTCCAGCCTTTCCAGAGCTGCTCCATCCCTCTGAGCTCTCTCCAGCAGCTCCATGTCCGTCCTGTGCTGGATCCCAGAGCTGGAGCAGCTCTGCAGGTGGGGTCTCACCTGAGGGGATCAACCCAGGGCATGAGGGAGGTTTCTGAAGATGGCCAAGGAAACATCATCAGATTTTCCTGAAGTTCAGTCTCATTAAGAATCCCTGGAATGACTTGTGTCAACGATTCTCAGAAATTCCACCTCCATCACTGGGTGCCTTCATTTAAAAGTACCTCTGTGTTTGTGAGCACATTCTAAAACTGAGGAATTCGGGAGTGGATGTGAAGCAGGACATTTAGGAGGCTCTCTCCTGTGAAGAAGCAAGTTTAAAGGTCTGAAGTTGTGGTTTTGTTTTTTTTTTTTCAACAGAGATGATCTTTGAAATCTTTTCCATCAGTTCTCTCCACATTCCAATTTCAGTTTTATAACACCCCTCACTGTGCACGTCTTGGCAGGAAACTTGCCCATCTTGCAGAGCCTTGCATGAATAATTCATTGGAGTGTCATGCTGATTCTCAAAAGGTTGGAATATTTCTTTGGAGAAAGTGTTTAATAAGATTCTTCCAAACAACACGAAGTGTAGCTTTGTATGCATTTTATGGGGCAGTAACTCTTAAAAGGTTTTGCATGATCAAGGATTTAATGAACTGAAACCCCAAACATCTGGTAGTCCCTTCTACCTATTTGTTTCCTGGGTTGAAGAATGGAGATAAAGCTGCTTAATTGGGGTCAGAAACTTGAGTCTGTCAGATCTGAAGGCACAGACAGAAGTTTCAAGAAATAGGGTAAGGCTCCCATTTGGCTGCTTATATTTACATCTTTATTTGGGTGATATTATATGACAAAGACAGAGAATGAAGCAGCTTTTACACTGATTTTTTTTTTCCAAGCCAACAGCAAATATCACACAGCTCCTGCAAAATACAGTCACTAAGACTCTCCCAGCTGCACCATGTCACAAAAATTTTGTTCAACCAGGTGTTGTTTAACCCATCAGATAGAGGAACTGAGGCATTTGGGGTCTTGAAAAGAAGAGTGAGTTCCATGACAAATTATGGCTATTTAGAAATTCCTGAAGCTTTCTACAGTTGAGGGTGTTTTGCTTTGTTAATTTTTCCTTTTGAAGATGACTTTTAACCAGCCTTTAGTGATCTAAGAGGCTCTTTTGAAATGGGAAGTCCCTTGAAATCTTTCAAAAGAACCCTTTCGATTTTTTCCCCCTTTTTTTCTATGGTATTTTAGAATAATTCTGCTTTTTAATGGGTATTTCTTTGCCAGAAAACAAAAAAGCAAAGCCCAAGTCCAGACTCGGAGAGTGTAGTTAAAATACAACACCCCATCAATCCCACTGGTGTTTGCAGGAACATATTTCATGTATTTGGCAGCTATAAAATTGGATAAAATATAGTGTGGTGTTCTGAGGATGGGAGACCATAGGATATTTGTTGAGAAGGAAAATAACTCACACGGGAAACATTTGCGTTGTAGCATTGATTCTTATTATTGAGTAAATTAACTGGACAGGTATTATAGTGGTGTCATTTCAAGCCATTTCATCAGAATTTGGCCTCAAATCTAAATTAAGGAAAGGCTCCCACTGGTGTTGGAGAGGTGACCCAATACTTGAGCTGAGGGTTGGGGCAGGTCTGACCTTGTCAGCAGTGAGGGAAGACAGCCAAGCACTGGGACATTCCCACTGGGACTGTGCCCTCCAGGCTCTGAGCTGGACTGAGTTATAGGATTTCTTGCAGCTCTCCAGTTTAAGAAAGGATGAGGAGCCCTTCCTCCAAATATCCCTCCAGCAGTGCTGGAGCTGGATGCCCAGGGAGCTGCAGGAGCTCCATCCTGGAGGATTTTCAGGACTTAACTAGAAAAAAGCTGCAGTTGACTTAATCCAGTACGAAGAGCTTTACTTGGAGTGGTGAAATTGTGATCCCTTGTCGTCCTTCCTGCCGGGATTTCTATGAGTCTATGGAATTTTCAAGGCAAGAGTCCTTTAGGATTTCAGGGAGGCATTATAAAACATATCTCCTTGAATTCCAGTGCAGAGTTCCAGTGGAGCTGGATCCACAGCCTGGCTGGGTGCAGGATGTGTCTGGGCCCCCACCTCCAGGATCCAGCCTATTTTATGGACCCAGCCTCGTGTCTTGACAGACTTGCATGTTCATTACTGCTGGAATGTATTCCTACATGGATATTGCTCCCTGCAATGCCTTCCAGGGAGCTCATTTAAAGATTCCATTGGTGATTGGTGGTTTTCAGTGTTTGTGAAGTAGTTTTCATAACCAGGATCTAAGAGAACTGAACTCCTTCAACTAGCTAATTTTTTTTATTCTTTCCTAGTTGTCATTTGGTTGAAATTAATATTGTAATTGCTTTCTCTGGAGACTCTCTATCTTCATGCACTCTAATTTATGCAGAGAAGTATGGATGATGGGTGACTAATGATGCTTAGTTAGGCATTTTTTAAAAAATAAATACAGAATCTGTCAATCCACTCTCTGTCAGAGAGAGAGAAACAGCTCTTGTTTTCACACAGTCTCTTCCTTCAGGGGATTCTGTCTTGGGAAGCACTGTAATAGGGAGAACTGTGTGGGGTTTGACTTTTTTGGCAGTTTTTACCCTTTCCTTCCAGTTTTCTGATAACATTTATGGGGGCTGAGAGTGCATTGCTGCTGGAGAAGGGAGAGAGAAGGTCTTTAAATGACTTTGACCACAGCAAGTCAAGTCCATATTCTCTAATTTTATAACTAAGGATAGTAAAAGTTGGACAAACAACATCTTTAGCCTGAGGAACTCAGCTGATGTATTGAGTAGGATGTTGCTGTGTGGAATTAAATTAGCTGAATCTGTCTCAGTGCTGCAGACTGGTATGTCCAGCTCTCCATCTGCCTCCTTTGCCAGCTTCTTGCTGACATGTCTTTTTTTCCTTCCCTATCAATAGTGTGGTGATTCATTAAGTCAGTTCAGATTCCTCTGACTGCAAGTTTCAAGAGGACACATTCTCTTTTTACTCATAAATATACAGTATTTTATTTCCTTTGCATTAACTCCTCATTCTTCAAACATTCCTTTCTTATGTTTTCCTTTCTGTTGAACTGTCTTGTTTCCTGCTGTTTAAAAAAGCAAAGGAAACGCTCTACTTTCCAATTCTTCTTCAGGGTCAACCTCCTCTCTTTTTAAAATTAGCTGTGGGCTACAAGGTGCAGGGGAGCACAGGCTGGAGTATGGCACCATGAGCAATCAGCTTGGATCCAAACAGAAAAATTCATGACCTAAATGATGTATCTCCCTCCAGATGTCAGAGCAGCAAATAAATGTTTCATAAACTTTGCTTTCCAGGTCAGCTCCAGACCATGATTTTATGTTTGTGGTTTAACCCTTGCTGTTTAGAGAAAGCATGAGATTGGACAGGAAGCAGGGAAGTGTTCCTGGATATCTTTATTTTTGGGAGCACTCGTGTCACTAAAGCCTTCAGCCAGGAACAACAATATGCGAGACTGATACCATAATCTTGAGGATGAGGATTAATATCAAATGGGCTTTCTTTTTAGAACAATCTGATGAAATTATGAAAATGTCAGGGCAGGTTTAACACCCTGGGGCAAGAGCAGAGGCTGCTGATCCTACAGGAGCCAAAGCAGCCTCTGTGAGGTCCAGCCCACCTCCCTCAGCACAGCAAAGCTTCTATTTTTACAGTGTGATAGAGGAAAGTAGATGGTGGTTGACTGAATTGACAAAGTGAGGGCACAAAGCCCAAATTATATTTGTAGGGTGACCACTTCTCCATGGACTCGACCCTCCCAGCTCGTAGAAGCACTGGGGGCTTCTCACCTCCCAGGGGAGGGAAAAGCCTGTTACTGCTGCTGCATCCTCAGCACCAGAGAAACTTTGATTACATGTGCTAATCCTCCTCTGCTGAGCAGAGATGCCTGGCTCCAAGGCCCTGCTGTGTGCAGGATTCAGCTGTGTGCTCCAAATTGGCCCCTGCACTTTCCGTGGAGCAGGGAACTGTCTCATGGCAACCTGGGGCTGCAAGCCCGGCCTAAGCTGGCTCTGCCTATTATTAGGAAGCCAAATGGGACTGCACACCACGCAGTTTTAAATAGAGCATGGAGATTGTCAGCAAATTC
Source organism: Calyptomena viridis (assembly GCA_013390005.1). Lineage (NCBI taxonomy): Eukaryota > Metazoa > Chordata > Aves > Passeriformes > Eurylaimidae > Calyptomena > Calyptomena viridis. The sequence goes on from WEIV01020572.1 coordinate 418,585, forward strand.
TGTTAACAAGTGGCAGAATTTATGTGCTCGTGGGCTAGTCCTACATTGGAGATTTATGGTGTTCTCCTCTCCTGCTGTGCTGCTGCTGCTGCTTTACAATTAGAAGGAAGCTGGCATTAAAAACATCTGCTGCCCGTGTTGGCCTGTGGTTGCCAAACTTTTTGCTCTCTCCCTGCCAAGTAGTACCTTGCCAGCAATACCTTTGTGCTTAAATGTGAAATGTTAACTCCCGAAAGTGCTGCTGCTGCCACTGAGTCAGCGCTAACACTGACATTTCACTTAGGGAAGGGGAAGGATTTGGGAGGAGGAGGCACCACCAGGAGCTTAATTAGCATGGAAGTGCAGAAAAAATAGCATGTTCTACAAAAGAGCACGGCAAGAGGCTATTTCCTGTGTTTTCCTGAGATTTCCCAACATCTGTTCTGGATCTGTTGTTTGGCAACTGGTGGCTCCGTTCCAGGATCTGGCCCTGCAATGAGGTTCCTCCTGCTGGAGACAAAGCAGAGCACACAGAGCCCCAGGGTGGCTGTTCCAGTAACTACCAGAAGTATAAGATTCCCTTTGTGTTTTTTCCTGGTGCTGGGATGCTCCAGGTGGGTTGGAGGCTGTGCTGTGTGATGTACAACCACACATTGAGAAGAGCTCCATGTCCACAGCAGCCCAGTGTCCTTTCCACATGTATTCCTTGTATTTAAAGTGATTACTGACAGACAAAGAAGATGTCAGCTCCAGATTTCCACCCCTCACTCTAACAGTGATATTTCTCTGATTGTTTCCTGAGCAGTAGAAACAACCCCTGGATTACCCACAACAGCTTCTCATGACACACAAAGAAAAACTTGTGGAGTGCTAAGAAGAGGAGAGCTGAGCTGGAGTGGCAATGCTCATGAATAACACAAATTCAGACCCTCTCTACCTTCTGGCTGTGTTTTGGGATAGAATTGTGGAATTGTTCAGGTTCAAAAAGCCCTCCCAAAGTCAGTGAGTCCAAGTGTTCCCCCAGCACTGCCAAGCCCACCCCTAACCCACGTCCCCAAGTGCCACATCAGCAAGTTTTTTAAATCCCTCCAGGCATGGTGACTCCACCACAGCCTGTGCCAGGGCTTGACAATCTTTTTGGTGAAGAAGTTTTCCCTAATATCCAATCTAAACATCCCCTGGCACAACTTGAGGCTGTTTCTACTTGTCCCATCACTTGTTACCTGGGAGAAGAGATTGACCCCCACCTGGTTACAACCTCCTTTCAGGGAATTGGAAAGGGCTTATCAACTGAAAGTTCAGCCTAAAAAGAAGGAGGAAATAACTGTAAAGAATATCAATAGATTCCAACGATTGCTGTGTGTGTTTCTTTCTATTCTTCCTGGAGTAATATCTCCTTTCATCCAGGTAGTGCTTAAACTCAGGCTGCTCTCAAGTTTGGAGCTCATTATTGGAGCTTTTTTATAAGTGTTCTGCTTTCTTCTAGTTACTTTTTAGGGTGTTTTTTTTTTTTTAAACTAATAGTCTCTGTAGTTTTCTGTGGCTTTCTGCCTTTGTGACTTTCAGTCAATAGCAGGTAAGACCCTCACTGTGAGCATCCTCAAGCTCTTTGGAGGTGAGACAAAGTTCCTCTTCCACCTATATTCGCTGGATGCAGTGAAAGTTAACAAATCTCATGTTTTGCCCTTTTTTAGCACATTGCTTATTAGCTGAACTAGGCTGTCAATCTGATAATATGTGTACAACAAGTTATAGATATGAAGGACAGTGCTCATTGTTTTATCTTTTAGTTCATTCAGCATAAGAAGGGCTTTGAGACCAGGTTTGGAATAATTTCTTTATGAATCTGTGGGTTTGTCTGTGGCAGTTTTACTTATCTAAGAATTTCTTTGCTCTTTGAGTGTGTCATGGGTAGTTTGCAATGTTTATCTCAATATACAGCTGCAATATCAAAATTTAAATCACTGTTTTTAACATAATTAAAAGTATTTCACTTGATTTGAAAAAAGAAAAGGACAAAATTTAGCAGCAGTTCAGGAAGCAGAGGAGGTTTTGTGTCTGTTGAGCTACAGGAAAAATACACAGAGAAGCTTTAATTTTTAGGCAATGTTGTCAGTATAGGTCATTGTTGCTAAATTTCCCTGTTTTCTGTAGTTTCCCTTGGAAAGATGGTGTTGAGGGTGTAAATCCTTGCGGGGTGTCTCCCTGTCAGTGTAAATCCAGACTCTGACTGTGTTCAGGAGTTTTGGAGCCCTTTGCTACAGCAGTGGAATGATCAGCAGAGGGCACTGATCTAACAGGAGTTGGGGAAAAATTGTCATTTTACTTCAGTGCAGCCTAAATAGACCCAAGATTAATCTGTTAATATCCTCTCATTCCTTTCCCTCCTATATCAGTGTTAATTGCCAAACAAGTGACAACTTTCTCCAGTATATTATACTGGTCCATTATACACTGTGCTGTAGATATGGTTATTTGCAAATTTGCTACAGACTCCTCCACAAACTCCAGAGGTTTTTATGTTGCTCCTGTATGTATGAATACAAATAAATAGGGGCTGCAATTCCATCTATATCAAATTTAATCTGCATGCTGTTTAAAGCAATCTAAATATTAAAAACAGATTATTGGAGCTTTCCACAGGAATAATTTTGTTTTTCGTAGTTTACTTTCCACTGAACTTGTCTACTTCCTATGGGTTGATTTTCTTCTGGAAGACTGCAGTGTTTTTTCTTTGAAACTATGCATTCACAAGTCTATTTAAGCAATGGTTTACATGTGCTGTCAGCTGGGCTGATAAATGCATCCACCAGTGAGGCTTGGCTGCAAGAATCATAAACTTGGGTGCAGAAAAGTGGATGAAATCCAAAGGAAAAGGGCAGCACGGATGTGTTGGGGTGAAGGAGAAGGCAAGCAGGGCCATGAGCTCCTGCTGGTGTTTCCCAGCTCCAAGGGCAGAGCCCTGACAGGATCCTGGCATGTCTGGGAATTGCTCTGACAGCCAGGGCCCCATAAAATTTTAATTTGAGAAATGAACCTGTTCGAAACTTTGCGAGTCAAGCCCTGCAGCTTTGACTTGGGCAAGATTTTTGTGAAGATAAATGAAAATAGACTTAAGGACTCTGACAGCAGCCAGTGGGCAAAGCCCTGCCTTGTGTCTGCCCCGACCTGTGTCACGGGATTGGGGTCAATAAATAAATATCAGTTGGTGGAAGCGTGTCTGGAGTGTCACAGCTTTATTAAAAGCCTTTCAGGTTGAGTAAAGGACAGTTTTGTAGCCTTGAAGTGCTGGGTTCCTGCAGATGGTATTTTTATTGTCTGCTATGTATTGTCTTTCTGAGAGAATTATGTCAAATATAAGTATATCCTGCAGAGTTTCCTGAGCAATTGGTTTGTTCATTGTTTTTAGAAGAGTTTTGAATGAAAAAAACCCTATTACTGAAGGTACAAATTGGGTGTTTACTGGGTATCAGGCCTTTAGCCAGAAAATTGATCTCACTCATCTGTTTGGGATAGAAACCCAAAATGAAACCAAAATGAAGACACTTAAGTGGGACCACTAAAGACTGCACCTCTTGCTGTTTCCTAAGCATCGCCCTGTAACAATTAAAATGGGAAAATCTCTTGGGAATATACTAACTTTCCAATATATGCTAAAAGCAGCATGTTTAGTACTTGTTTTGGGAAATTCCTCTCTGAATACAGGTCCTGCTGTCAGCAAGTAACTGTCAGTTAAGGAATCATCTCTCCAACTTTGTAGTCAGCTTCAACAGAACACCAAGTTGGTGCTACCTAACTGAAAACAGACTTAATATGTTCCAACAGACATTATTTTCCAATATGGATGTGGCATCTTCCCAGCTGATGGGCAGTGCAGCTTTGTGAGCACTACCCACTTTTTAAAATACACTATTCATGTTGCATGGTCATTTTCCTTTTTTTTTTTTTTTAAAGTAAACTGGTTTAAATTTAAGTTTCGAGCTCATTCTTCTGTCCTTTCCCCTACTGGGTGATGTCTTATCCCATCAATATGAAGGCAGCTGGATTTTGTGCTTAATTGCATTTTAGATGTGGCTTAGCAGTGCCCATTTGACAGAGGAAACTTATTCATGACTCTGAATGTCAAGCAGAATCTGGCTTTAGTTCAATCTGAGAGGCAACAGGTCAGACTTAATACGTGGTGGCTTTGATTTGTTTGATTTAGCCTTGTTTAGCAAATGCCAAAAAAGAATTTCCTAAACTGAGTTAGATCACCTCAAGGGAGGTCACTCCAAGTGGGCTGATTGAAATCCCTGATTTTTAAGCTGGGTTTTAGCTAATTCATGGCAAAGGGATTCAGCCCAGGATTTTCTGCCTACAGCTGTTGTTGGGCACTGGTTCTGTCCATGAATTGCTTCCCAGCTGATGTCCTACTGCAGGATCCGGGCTGGACTTGCCAAAAGGGAACGAAAGTCATCTCCTGACACCTATTTCCATATTACATTGGTGGGGGTGAAGCAGTGAGACCACATGTATAATGCCTGAGCAGAAAAATAAATGTAAACCTGGACAGTCCTGCAGAAAGAGGTGCTTGGGAGGTGTTGAGCAGCTCTCACAGGATTGTAGAATGGTTTGGCTTGGAAGGACCTTAAAGGCCATGTATTCCCACCCCTGCCATGGGCAGGGACACCTTCCACTCTCCCAGGTTGCTCCAAGCCCTGTCCAACCTGGCCTTGGACATACCAGCTACTGTGGAAAGAGAAGCTGTGCTATGTGTTAGAGTCCAGTAGTGAAGAAAAAATCAGTTTATTATGATCCAAAGAGGAGAGAGGAACTGGGTGTTTCAGGTGTGGGAGCCCATCCCAATGGAAGAACCATATGGGAGGCAGAGCAGCTGAGTGTGGGTGGAAGTGCCCTTCTCTCATATGCTCAGAATGTCTGACAGGAAAGGTAAAAATGAGAAAAAAGAAAGAAAAAGGGCATTTTACAGCTCTTGTACTAATGTCACTAAGTTAGGGAAGTATGGAGATGTCCAAAGACTTGTTCTTGGCTCTGAGGGTACTTTGCTGTGAGCTCAATGGGCTGCCCAGGGAGCTTTGGAGTGCCCATCCCTGGAAGTGTCCAAGGAATGACTGGATGTGGCACTCAGTGCTCTGGGCTGGGGGACAAGGGGAGGATCAGGCACAGCCTGATGTTCTTGGGGCTCTTTTCCAAGCTCAGTGACTCTGGGATTCAAGGGGAGGAGTGTAGCATCCATCCTGTGCACTGATCAGTGCAGAAAATTCACCAAAATCTTCATTCTTACTAGACTTCCTTTCCTTAAAAAACCCTCTTAGTTTTCCTCACAAGCCATACTGTCATTTCACAGAAAAAGATATAGCCAGGAATAATTGCTTTAGCCTTTAGTTTTGAGTGGAATTTTTTCTTTTCCTCTGCCAAACAAATAGAAAAAGCACTTGTACTAGTTTAACATATACTCCTATCTAAGAAGAAGAAAAATTCAATAGAGATGAAGATAACTTTATTTTTGTCAGCTAAGAAAAATATATATTTGATCCAATCTATGCTAAACTTTTCTTTGCAGTTTTTGAGAAATACAAAAAAATCTATATATTACATTCTTGGCCAGTGCTTGATGACATTACCCTTCAGGTTTTCCTTCTGTTTTCTTACTAACTACAACAAAAAAGGCAGAGTGTAAGCTCATGTAGCAGTAAAGGTAGAGTAGCAGAATTTCTGTGCTCCTCATTTTACAATTTGCTTTGACATGAAGTGAGAAATAACCGAGTGCAACCTTTACTACAATAATTGGATTTTTGCCATCAGGAAAAGCTTGTTACATTTGTGTCCTCTGAGAAATCATACACTTTTTAGGTTTAGTTTTATAGACTCGATTCTCTGTAACCTTAGAGGGCTCAAATTCCAGTGAGAGGGATGTGATGTGCAGGGGCTGGATCCTTCCAGCCTGAGTCAATAGTCTGTCATCGTTCTGTCAATAGTGTTGGATGCTTTACACCACCACAGCCTAAAAATCATTTGGTGAGACATGGCTTAAAACACAGACTCATTTTAGAGCACTCTCCTTTGTCTTCCTCTTTTTACTTTGGTTTTTTTTTTTTTTTTTGCTGTTGTTTCAAGTCGTACTATTTTGCAAGTTTTTCTCCTTTTGTGCAATTTCCGTGAAGAATTACAGGAAAATATAATTAATTATAAAATCTGCGTGGCTATTGCACCTGAAAACCTCAGTTAGGTTCGAAACCTAAGGATCAATGGGCTTTTTGAGATGGAGATGGGAAGATTCTTTAGTTTCAGCATCTTTGGAATTCCCTGTGATGTTTCTCTCCATCATACCTGAGCTCCCTTAATCACAAAAACTGCTTAATTATTTGCACCTCATTAAACATGTAAGTAATTTCAGAGATTTCATTAGTCCTACCAAATACTAATTTACCATAAATTTGGTGATCATCCAGAGGTTTGTCACTCTCCAACCTGACCATGACATTGCTCCAGAACTCCAAGTACATGAGCAGTAAATAATCAAACTGTATTAAAAATCCATTCTATTAAGATTGTGCACTAGAATAAAAGAAGCAAAGAGCTCCCATTGGCATTAACAGGAACAGGACTGGGCCCTGAATTATTAACCACAGGGATAACAGATCCTGGTTTATTTAAATATAACCAGTGTGAGATGGGAAGTGTGAGGTGGTGCTAACAAGCCATTTTAGTAGTGGGAGATGGATATTAAGTTAAAGTACCTTGTACTCAGACTCAATTTGAATTTACTTCAGACTTTGCATAACCTTCTCCTCAGTGCTATACAAATGCCTTGATAGACTCATTAAAATCTGGAAAATGGGAGAGAAAATCATAGGATCACAGTGGAAATAAAACTTTCTAAGTGAAGTGTGAAGTTAGAGTGGATCAGTGAGAATTTTAAGTTCCAATTTCTTTCACTTTGTGGCTTTATCACACACTAAATGTTACTTCAGCATTTTTATGTAGCGGAACATACACATTACAACTTATTTATTTAAATTTCTCTTTGTAGGGTTGTCTGTTTGTCATTCTACTTGTATAGATCATGGTGAAGACCCTTGTGATGTCTTTGATAGAAGAACCAACATAGTGAAACTGTGAGAAATAATGATTCTTGTGTGCTTCTTTTGTTACCTTGGAGGGGAAAAGAGGAGAGATTTGATGAGGAGGAATAGTTTACAAGCTAAATGTCCATCTCCTCCTCCTAGAAACAAATTGCAAATGCAATTTACCTCATCAGGGCATGTGCATAGATTTGTTTTCCAGAACACTCTAAGCACCACATGTATTTCACATGTATTTCAACTACCTGTTCCTATCTTCCTCCAAATGGAAGGTACAACTGGCAGCATTTATTTAGTCACACAACCAAGCCAAAATTGTTTTCTCATATCTGCTGTTCCACTGAGGCTAAAACTTGGCTCTTGTCCTTAAAGATACCTTGAAATGTGACTCATATTCTGATGAAAGATTTTTGGTTGAAACTCCCATTTACACCCCAAATTGAGAGAGAAAAATCGAGATTTTCTTTATCGTGATTGTACAGTATGAAACAAATTGCTTCAGATTATGATTCCCTCCAGTTGAAATTGTTCCCTAGTTTGGACTGGAGCTGGCTGACAGGTCCTTCATTTATCTATCATAAACTGATGCAGCAATGGACACATTTGGGGTATTAGGCTGGTGCTGGTTTGTCAGCCTTGCCCTCCTGCCACATTAACTCATTGCACTGACACTCTTCATTTCTCAGCCCTAGGTTTTGGGCTGAGCTCTCTGAGCCAGGATTAGCCACAACTCTTTGTGAAAATTATATGGACAGGCATCAAAAGCCATCTGAGAGTGTTTTCTTTCATTGGATCCCTATTCACCAGCTTGTGTTCTGTGTCACAAACATAGATCTCATTGTTCACACCTCAAAACAAAATTTGATTGCTATTCATCGTAACTCTGATTTATTTTAGAGACTTGGTCTGGCTTAATAGCAGCTTTTACACAACAGAGCACTTAAAACATGGGCCACTCAAATTAGCTGTGAGTTCTTGGTACTTGATGATCACAAGTTGCCTGTGATGGAAAAACTGGTGGTTTCTTCTAAAATTTGGCTTTGGTCAATTTGAATATAAAGTTTCATTTTAGGAAAGGATTACAGTTATTGGAGCTGAAATCTAAAGAACCACGTTTCCAGCAAATACAAGCATAAAAGTACTTCCAGCAGTTCTGGGAGTTGATTCCATGTTCACTTTAAATTGGATAAAACTACCCCCTGTTTCAAAGCCACCTGGAGTGGCAGCCAGTGTGGTCTCAGCAGCTTCTCCTCTCCAGGAAGGTGGTCTCACTTCTTCACTACAATTTCTTGCAAACTTTGCGTGTTCAAATGCTGGACCTCATCTTTGCTCCTAATGGGAATTAATGGCACTGGGAAGTTCTCACAGCAGTTTTCCCTTTTGAGGGATTATGGTGTGACTCACTAAAAGTTGCCTGTCCAGTTTCTTTGCAGGTAGAAACCCATAGGGAAAAAACCCATTATTTAAGAAACAAATAAATAAACAAATTCCACGATGCCACTTCTCACAGGTAGGGACAGGAACTCCCAAACTGGGTCATTTTCATCACCTATTATAACTTGCAAACCTTAAAAAAGGGAAGGTCTCGGGTTGTGCAANTACTCACAAACCTTAAAAAATATCTCTGCTTGAAGGGAAGGTCTCGGGTTGTGCAAACCCGAAGCATTTGGGAATCAGCTGCTGAGGGAACGTGGAAACAAAGGTGCTGATCACAAGTAGTGGGAGAATCGAGGTGAACCTCATCCCATCAGGGGGATTTATCTCCTGGATGAAGAGCAGCTTTTGGAGAGGCAGGTCTGTGGCCCCTTTGCTCATCACTGAGCTCCCACAGCTGCTCAGCTGCCAGATGTTCTGGATTTGATGGGTAAATCACAGCTGCAGCACTGAAAATGCAGCACTTCAGACTCCAATCCATGCTGTTCAATCCTGATGTCTCATTTCCACTTTACAGATCATTTCTCTTTTCAGTTCTTTATAATTTTTTAAGTCGGTTCTTTTTGTTTTTTGGGCCTGTGTTTGCAGAGCTCTGTGAGCCATCAGACTTGTGTGTGGTTATTCAAGTAGAGCTCTAGAAAATAGTTGAAGTAATACAGTCTTTAACTGAACAACACTCCCACTGGTGTCAGTGAGATTTTAATATATTTAAATGCCACAGAATGTAACCCTAAATTCAATTAAGTTGAGGATTGCAAGAAACTTAAATCAGCCATCTAGGAGGTCTTGGAGGGGTTTTCTTCCCCCCTAGGATAAGCATTGGGTTTCACATGGTGATAGACATCCAAAATGAAAATAAGGGTAATTTCCTTTAATTTGGACTGGTTTTCCATGGATTATTTACCTTTCCTGTACATCTCTTAGTGGAGGCTGAGGTGACAAAATGTAACACGATGTTATGATAAATTATCTTCACTGGCTAAAAGTTACAATAAAAGAATCTGCCTTTGATGAAAACACTTGCATTTTCAAAATTCTTTTAACAACACTCTGGGCCAGCACAGTCTTGCAAATTCCCAGACTTTTCCAGGCAAATGAGTTACAGTAATTCCATAAATGTGGGGATTTCAGTAGTATTGCCCAATATCCAAGTTACAGGTGTTGAATTTATAGGACAAGGGGGAATGGCTTTAAACTGCCAGAGGGGAGGGAGAGATGGGATATTGGGAAGGAATTCCTGGCTGGGAGGGGGTAAGGCCCTGGCACAGGGTGCCCAGAGAAGCTGGGGCTGCCCCATCCCTGGAAGTGTCCAAGGCCAGGTTGGAGCCACCTGGGACAGTGGGAGGTGTCCCTGCCCATGGCAGGGGTGGCACTGGATGTTCTTTAAGATCCCTCCCGACCCCAACTATTCTATGATTTCACTTTTCTTGGGTGGCAGTGACTGGTAGTATTTGCTTCATATTTGTAGGGAAAAAGTAAGAGTATAAAATCATAAAATGTTGCTGGAATTACTGTGGATAAGTGTGAAGCCAGAAATAACTCCCAAAATGAAGCCAGAGTCTTGAGCTTGGCAGAGAGGTTGAGCAATGAAGCGCTACTTGTAGGGTAGACTTTTGTAATTGTAATTCTCATTTATGAGGAGAGAGAACATGTTTTTATCTGGCTGTGCTGTTGTGATTCTCAGGGATTACTAGATACCAAAAACCCAACAACATCTCGATGTCTCGTTCAGATAAAGAACAAAGAACATCTGTCCTTGGCTAATCACAAATAGTGGAAGGTTAGTGAGATGATCAGGAGAGATTTGAGTGAGAATGAGGAAACAATTGGTAGTTTACAAGAGCCTGAAATCTGACTGTCAGATGTCAGGAGGGCTGGGCATGTCCGGGTGAGTTTCTCATGACTCTGCACTTACTGTGGTGATAAAAATGTTGATCTTTATCATGCCTCAGTTATCTACATAATCTCCTTCCCTGATTGCTGAGCTCTCAGAACAAATCCTGCAGCCAAGGGACAGAAAAGAGATGTTTTCAAACGTGTTTTGGGAAAGATCCTTCTCACCCAGCACTGCAAACTGGGGAGGAGGTCACACCCATCAATGTTCTGTCTTTAGTAGAGCCTGGACTTCATCCCCCAGCTGGAGCAGGAGGATGCTGTGAGTATGTGGTAGAATTTAGAATGTTAAAAGGTTTGAATAGACCTCAAAAGTCATCCAGTCCTGCCCCTCACTGCCATGGGCAGGGACACCTCCCACTAGGCCAGGTCATGGATTGTTGTCACTTTTTTATATGTGGTGGGAAGTAAGAATGATAATTCCTCTCAAGAGCACTTCACATCTGGGTTTTTTCTCGCTCCGAACTACATAATATATTAATTTTTATTGCCATTTTATTCCATGTAAGACACAGAGGAGGCTACACAACCTTTTACTCGTGTCTCTTACTACAGTAACCATAATTTACATCAAGAGCTGTAAATTATGAGACCATTGGAAATAGCATGAAGTAAATGCTTCTGAAAATGCTTTAATGTGAGAGCTGACACCTGGATGTGTCTCATGTAACTCAGTTCAGGCTAAACTGATATTTAATTGGATTGTCATATTGACAGGGTAAGTATTCAAACGTGTCTAAACTTCATAAAACCTGCTGTAAGGACATAGAGAGTGTTAGAGCCATATCAACCCCAAACTTTTAAAGCTGTTTTCACAGCAAGCTCAATAAGCACTTTTGCTGATCTGCCTGAAACCTGTACAATTTAAATGCCATTATTCTCTTTGTCAATGTGCAGGCAAGTTCTAGTACTACTGCAAAACCTACAAATATGAAGTTTGTTTAATAAAACCTCTTAAAATGGGTGCCATGAAACTGAATTATTTCAGCTGGAATATATACACTGGGGAAAAGCAAGATCTTGAATATTCACATTACAGCTCATTGAAAAGGCAATGGACTATGCAACAAGATTGACAACAAAGGGAAAAATGATGAGGAAAATTGCCTTACTTATCTGCTAGAGTGCTCTTGACTGCCAACTGTAATTTTATGGTTCATTATATAAAAAAATACCATTAATGTTAATACTTGTGTATCATAATCATGAGAAGAAGGGAAAAAGTTCATTGAAATGTGCTCCATTTTTAATCAAGACACTATAATTGTGTGTTTTTCAGGCATCATCAATTTCTATCAATTTTACTGCTGCAAAAATAATGTGCTGCTATAGTTCTTCCACAGGTCAATTCCTGCATGAGGTACATTGACTGCAGGGATGTAAACTGTAAATAAACAGTGGCATAATTTAGCTTCTCTGATATTACTTGATTCATCCCAAGCTTTAAGTTGATAAGGGAAGAAAATGGAATGACTGGTTTGAATTGTGTGGTGCATCATATAACTTAGAAATTGCAGGAAGTGTTGTTATATAAATGTTGTTATATAAAATGTCAGGCAACAGCCAATATTAGCATTGCAGAGCCAGTATCACACAGCAAACGTGTCTGTCAACTTATCTGTGTGCTTTCAGGAGCCTGGAAAATCACAGATCAGATCAAATAGTCTGAAACAACAGCAGGGTCTGCACTGAGACGTGTCACAAACCTTGTGCCTTGGCCATCTCAAAAGAGCTCTGATCCCAGAGAATTTGGGTTCCTCATACCCAGAAGGGAGTGAAGGTGTTACTAATCCAAGCACCTCATCTCTTTTTTTGAAAAGGGACATGAGGAATTTTAGTGATGTGTTTGAATGCTCAGGAAGTTTTGTGCACGACGTGTTTTCTGAATTAATGTTGGTATTATTCCTGTAGGATGTTGGGGAACAAATTTACAGCAAAACCTCAGTCCCAGAGCAGAGTCCCAATCCCAAGGCAAAAGAGAGGTGATTCCCAGATGATATTTTCCTAGTTAATGGATGCTCATATTTCCTTTATTCCACAAATCTGTGATTGGGACTGACCTTGAGCAAGAGCCTCTCCTTTCCCTTGCAAATGTGCTCTGAGTTTTGAAACCTGGGCATGTTAAATTTTCCTTACAAAATCAAAGTTCAAACCGAGTTACAGCTGACCAATGAAGTGCAAAAAGTTCATGCTGGATGTGTTTTTAAAAACTGTTCTTCCTTTTTTTTTAAAAAGACTGGTGGAGAATATTGATAAACAACTCATGTGCTTTATGGGCAACTTCTGTGATCCTGTATCCCATTGAGCACATCCCCTTTTTGCAGAACTGCTCATGGAATCTTGGAATCCTGGAATGGTTTTGGGTTGGAAGACACCTTAAATATCATCTACTTCCAACCCCATAGCTGGGACACCTTCCACTAGACCAGGACCAGAGCTACTACCAGTATTTGTGTTCATTCTCATTCTTTTAAGCTCAGCCTAAGTTTCTTGCAGTGCAATTTGCATTTAGGCTGAGGGCAGAGTTGTTGCATCACATGAAGGCAGCACTGACCCATCACAGCCAGAAATAAATACATTTTTTCTCTACTCTCCCTCTTTTGAAATAAATAAATAAAGGAAGAAAAGCTCAGTACTTCTGCTGAGTAGCTCACATTAGGACAAACAGCTCATAAAACTGGCATTACTTGGATGATATATTCATGTAGTATTTCATCTGTACTAGTGTAATACACTATCAGCTTTGTGTAGCTTTAATTATATATTACTTGATAAAATAAGATCAGCTGTCAGGAGCCCATTGCAGAGTCTGAGGCACTCGAAGTTTTGTTGGAAGGGAAAGAAAAGAGCAGTTTATTTTATTCCTGAAGAGCACATTCTTCAACAGGGGGAAGTGGAGGATGGTGAGACTGAAGCTGAGAGGCTTTCCTGAGGCTGACAAGCCCTCCAGGAATCCCATCACTTTGCCAAGGCAGCAGCATCCAGGGATCCTGGGAACAAAGCTCAGCAACTGCTGCCAACAGAACCTCTCCTGCAGCAAAGGCCTGAAATGGGGGAAATAATACACTCATTTATGCCTATTTTCAAATAATATCATGCACACCTCACACCTTTGAGGTGGATCCTCCTGCAGAGGATGCTGAGCACTGAGTGCTGGAGGAGCCTCTCCCTCCTGTCCCCAGCAGAAGGGAATGTCTGGGATAACACTTTGCAAATCTGCCTGTAAAAACATAGCATTATTCATAGTGTGTGATTAGTCTTGCACGCTTCCCTTGTTATAAATATGTAACACATGCTCCAGTGCAGGATGTGATAATGTATTCCAACATGATCTTTATTGCTGATATTTAAAAACCTGTTCCTGAATATGCACAGTTGAAATTTCACATGAATGTACATCTACCATTTTTCCTGGTTTAAAGCATAAAATCTCTTAGGCAAAACGTAGGTTTTATGTCAATCCATTTTTACCCCGTTCCTCAGCTCATTTGTCTGCAGTTAAATATTTCCTTCATCTTCCACAGAAAAATATGAATTATTCTAAAGCACCAAGTGCTGCAGTGTGTGTGTCTGTGATTGTTGGTGAGTCAATATACAAACACTGGGAGAAGATATTCTCATTTGTTTTCCATTCCAGTTTTTAAGTGGTATGTTAGGAAGCAATCATAATAAAGAGGAGCTGAAGAAATTATTTCTCAGTGAGACAGCAGCCTGCTGTTATCTCTAATCTAAGAGGCACTGGATAGAGGTCATCTTGTGATCAATGAAGTGAATTTCATTTTATGATGCTGAAAACAGACAGAGAATGGTACAATGAAGTGCTTTCCAAAAGAAAACAGAAGCAGTCAGAGAGTGATGGGAGAACCACAACAAAAATAAACAGATTTATTGCTATCTAGAGCCTATTTTACAAGGACCCTGTAGTGCAGGGAGAGGGTGTTCCTCTCCTTTAGCTCCCTGGATATACAGAGTATTGCCAAGATTTAAAATCCCTTTGCCTTCCCAGGACACTGTCCTGGACAGATGGGCTTAACATGGTGCACTGTTACATTCAAAGATTATTTTTCATAAAGGAAAAGCAATTTAATCTCCAAGATGAACATTTAAGTATGTGATGTGGTGAGAATTTCCGAAATATCCATGCACAAGGAATGCTGACAGCTTTTCTGTTCCACAGCTCCAGGAATTCCAACACAACCCAGCGTCTCCTGGATCCAAGGGACTGATCCTGCTTTGCCCATATTTTACTTTTCAAGAGGAATTTGACTTGTCCAGGTCTTACAGCACTGTCTGATATGATGTAGGGTCACTAAATAATATGGATTGCAAGGCCTGATCCAAATGTTTGCTACTGAAATCTTATAGTTAGTTTGGAATACTAAGCATGGACATGCCCAGGCAATTGAGCAAATATTGGATGTCTGGTGTAGCCTGTGCCACAGGAAAGCCTTAAAACAGTGTCTGCTGCTCCATCCAATCACTGGGGAAAGGGAGGGAACATTCATCATGTTTTGGGGAGTTTGGTTACAAATGGCTTTCCAGCAAGAAGTTAAAAATACTGAATTTCACAAATAAGAACAATTCTGTGAAATGATCCATCATGTAGGAAGCTGGATGGTTTTAATGAGAGGAAGCAGGATAAGCCACATGGATAAGAGCAAGTGGAAAAGAATGTTTCAATATAGAAAGGGATAAGGAGGTTTGAGAAATGGACCAGGAAATGGGGAACTGAGCTTCTGTCACAGTGAATTGGAATCTCATCCATTCCTGAACGTCTCACTCAATATTTGGGTCTGGTGTATGGATTATAAAAGAAAGTTGGACTTGAAATATTTCTTGGTGAAGGTTTTAAGAGCAACACTGGGTAATTACCTGTGTCCTGTGGATGGCAAGGTGTCACTCAGGCAGTGCTGGTGATGGACAAATGGTTACAGACACCCAGAAACCAGTCACAGAGTAAAACTGCAAGAAGAGAGACCTAAATTGCTGAACAACAGTGTCCAAAGGAGCTCAGAATTTTAACTGATGTGCTCCTCATCCATCTCTTTATTTGGTGTTTATTTGGTGTTTATAGTGAGAATCCATATATAAGGACTGCTGCATAAAACAGATTTGGAAAGACAATGTTTGCCCAAAGTAGCAGAGTTTACTTTGCACAAGAACATGTAACAGAGCTTATTTTTTCCCCCAAACCTTGCAAACAATTTGCACAATCAATGGAAATGTAGTGAGAGCCCTTGCTGTCAGTGTGGATTAATCTGGAGTTCCTGGCATCTTCAGATCCTTGTGCATCAAAACATGGGTTTATATCAAAATTCTGAACAGTGACTCAAAGTATTCAGGAGTTCAGAAACCAACAAGAGAGAACGAACTAAAATGTCTCCAATTTCTATGGTTTGGAAACTTCAAAAACTCTGGTTGTGCTGGGAGTCTTTGATCTCAGGATGACTTTTTTATTGAGTTTGAAGTCAAAAGCAAAGGGTGATTGCACTGGGATCCAGAGGTGTCAAGTGTTAATTCTCTGTACCCACATTTAAGGTACATCATATTAGTTATTGACCACTAGACACTACAGAATGTAGCCATATGTAGAGAGTGTTTTCTTCTTCAAGGTTCCACACATCAGTAATGTTGGTTCAGGTTGTTTTTTCCCAACAAAGAGGTCACTGCAGACCACAGATGCTCAAGACCTCATGTGTTTTCTAGAATAAACACATTATTATTAAAATAATCAACTGTTACAGCTGAGCAGGAGTCAAAATTATGTCAAAAAATAAAAAGTAAACAGCAATGTGTTATTTTTGGAGTTGATGTAGGAGCCCTCCAAAGGTTTGGTGATGAGTTTGGAATCTCTGAGACAGGAGCTCAACACCATAAATGGGTACCAGCATCTGCCTTCATGCAGCACAAGTGGGAAAGAAAAATGGAAAGGCCTGCATTTATATGCCTTGTAAAATATTCATTTATGTGCTGTGCTTGAGGAGAATTGATCTCCAGAGAGCAGGAGGTTTCTTCATCTCAGTCCAATTAGATTTGAGGTGAGAGCTGAGTGAGTGAGATGCCATGGGGACAGTGATGGGGTGAAACAGGGCAGGCAATGCTGGCCCTGAGCTCTGGGTGGGGCAGGGGGACAACAGGTCTGAGACATGAGCTCATCCCTGAGGAAGCACCTCTGGCTTTGGATTCCACGCAGTGGAATATTGAAATGGGATGTTGCAATGTTTTTGCAGATTTGGTCTTTGGTGACTTGTTTTATCTGCCAGATGATAGCAAGGTTAAATAAGGTCAGCACTGAGGGAGGCAATGGTTTATTCCTTTTGTGCCCAGGCACAGGGTGGGATTGTTGGGGTGTGCAGGGCCAGGAGCTGGGCCTTGATGGCCCTTGTGGGTCCCTTCCAATTCAGGATATTCTATGATTTTATTATTATTTATTATGTTCAGTGTTTAGTGAATGGGCACAGCAGCTTTTATTTATGCTCTGCTCCTCCACATTCACCTCTCGCTCCCAGACACTGCAATGCTCCAGAGTTTTGTGAGGGAATGTGTGTGGCTGGATTGACTTTGTTATTGCTGCCTATGGAACATCACTCATTGAGTAGTAATTTCCTTATCAATTGAGGAAATTCCAGTCCTTTGGATTTAAGTCTGTGCAACCCCCAGCCCAGGCTGTGCAGAAAACATGAGATGGAATATGTGCAGGCACAGGTTTGGCAGAGCCTGGACTGACCAGTCACACAAATTCAGTGTTTTTTTCCAGTTAAAATGCTCTTTGAATATTTTAAGTGAGACACTCTATTGTTAATGGGATTCTTTCAGTCTTTTTCTGATGTTAAGGAATCCTGAAGAGTTTCTAACAACAGACTTTTACATAGTTAAACTGAGAAATATCTGCCATAATGTTTTCAGCTACTTCTGACAATAATGTCTTTACCTTGGGAGCAAAGTACTCACGATGATGTCAATAAAGGCAATGGTTTTGACAGCAGTTTTATATATCAGCATAGATCTGGAGTGCTGAATATTACCTGTGTTATCAATTGGCTTTGGAAAGATGTCTCTTTAGAAAGCTGTTCCTTTTATGAGTGTCATCAACTTCTGTCAGCTTGACAGGGCTGGGTTTGACTGGGTTTGAAGTTGTTGTTGTTTAAATTTGTGATAACATAAGTGAACGTTTTGTGAGAAACGGAGGTTGAAAAATGTGTTGTGTTCACATATAAACAGCTTCATTTGACTGGGTTTTCTGAAAGCTCTGAGATCTGTGGAGGAAAACACTTAAGTAATAGAGTGATTTGCCATGTTTTTGGTACTAAACCAGCCCAGGTGTCGTTCATGCAGAGGCAGTGACTTATTGCAGCTCTAGATCTCTCTCTCCCTTTAAAAGCTCTGGGGTTTAAAGCTTTGTGCAGAGTCTCTGTTGGATTTTGGATACCCCAAGGGCAGAGGGAGAAGGGCAGCGAGGGCAGACAGGCAGCTGTGAGCACATGGCATAATATTGTCTTGATGAGAAACACTTCATTTACAAGTATCAGCAATATTTAATTGTCCATGTTAAGAAAAAAAAAGCCTTTTACATTTCTAACATGGATTCACACTCTGTTATTCCCAGTGCAGTCTCTGGATGGATGCAGAAAGAGCACAGGCTTGCTGACAAATTTCATTTCAGCTTTTTCAGTGTTTTTTGGTGAACATAACAGAGAAAAAGGGACATAACTTATGTCACAGCTCCCCACTGGTTTGTGTTAGTGACTGGTGGTCAAGGGCCACGTTCCTGAGCAAGGAACCATCAGCCATGATTCCAATCATGAGGCTTTCCCAAATGATCACTGCTGGCTTGTAAGGGGCTGATATCATCATACAATCAAAGAATCCCAGAGTGGTTTGGGTTGGAAGGGACCTTAGAGCTCATCCCACCCCTGCCATGGGCAGGGACACCTCCCACTATCCCAGGTGGCTCCAACCTGGCCTTGGACACTTCCAGGGATGGGGCAGCCACAGCTTCTCTGGGCACCCTGTGCCAGGGCCTTACACCCTCCCAGGGAAAGAATTTTTCCTAAAATCTTATATATTTTGCCAACACACCAAAGTGGGATGTGGTTGGAGAGCAGAGAGTAGCTCCTTTCATTATGGGAGGCCTCTTTCTGAATATTTACATCTGAGATATAAATCACCCTTAACACATCACTCAGTGTAATAGACTCCTGTAATTAAATGAGAGCTTTATTGAATAAATTACCACAGTGTTAATTATATGTGTAATACTCCTGCCATATCTCTGACAATTCCTGTGACTTTATTGCAGATAAAACAATGACCTTGTCTATTTTCACAGTGCTGGATCATTTAAGAAGTTTGAAGAAATGTTAATTGTGAGTTATCCAAGAAGTCTTTAAAAGCATTTTAATACCTCTAATGGTATTAACTCAATATTGAGACAATATTATTCCTAATACTTGATGTGTACTCACAGGGCCAGTCATTCCTCTCTTCCCTTTGGAATTCAACTCTAACAGCAGTTGACCTTGGTGTGTGCAACAGACACTGGTAATATAGTGGGAAATGTTGTTTTAGTCCATAATATCCCCAGATTGATTTTTCCTGATGGAGTGGGGAGTCAGAAATTATCTGCATCCAATCAGCAAAGATCTTTATGGAAATTAATGCAGAATTAGAATAGCAGAGTACAACTTGATGACATTGGCCTTATTTTTTGTATATTAGTCAATACTTGCCAAGTTTACAATTTTCTCTTTCCTCTGGCTTGTTTATTTACAATTAAATTATTTATACATGCACACAAGTCCAAACTCACCCATTGGACACTTAAATTAAATTCCAGTGAGGCTTTATTTTTATTTACTGCTTTCTCCAATAAATGCCCATCTCTCAAATCTCTGCAGAGCTCCATCGATTCCTGGAGTATCATCTCTCAGTTTATTGAGTACAAATGGTGACTGATTGTCCCTTGACACTTCAGGAAGACCTTAATATACCAAAAAACTAGTTTTAAACAAGCTACAACTTTATTAAGCTACCACCACATCTGGGAAATGATTTGAGATGGTTGGGAATTTCTTGATAATTTTTTTTCCCACTGGAAAAAAATGCTGATTTGCCCAAATCCAAGCTGTTTGCTAAGCAGAATTTGATTCGACATATCCAATTAAGAAGAAAAAGAAGCCAGTGCAATAACGGGTTGACACTGTTAACTGAAGATTGTGCTTTTTCTTGTGATGGCAATTTTTCAAAATTTTAATGAACTTCCACTCGGAAAAAAAGAGTTGAAACCAATTAATTTGACTGACCTGACAAAAAAAAGAGGGAGAGTGTTGGTGGGTGGAAATGTGAGATCACAGATTTACACCCTGTCTCGTACAGAAGTCGATCCACACTCAGGGGGGAACTTCCCTGCTGCTGCACTGCTGATACCCAACTCCTGCTCAGAGAAAACTTGGGAAAAGGAGGAAAAAAATCAGCATCTCGCTGTAAAAGGCACTAACAGCCTGTTTTTCATCTTCTTGGTGTCTTTTGCTTTCCTGAGAGCAGCTGGTTCCCATCACCCCCTGCTAGAGAGTTGAGCTTGGGGTCCTGCTTGTCTCTCAGCTCTTCCTTAGTGTTTTCCAGCCCATCCCTGGTCCTGCTTAGTTTTTCTGGGATCTTCTCAAGCATCCACTTTTTGCCTCAATTCTACTCAACGTCATATTTTTGTCATAAATGGATATCGATCCATTTCTAATCTTGATTTTGCTTGAAATTTGCATTATTGCAATATAGCAGGATGCTGTCAAATTAGTTTGGAAACACAGGCTGATTCAGAGAAAAGCCTGGAATTTAAGCAAAGTTTGAAACTCTTCCATTAATAACATTTTAAAAAATTAATTTGCCCCTGTGCTCAGTAGGGCACAGGAAGGACAGCAAGGCTTTTCACTGTGGTTTGAAAAGCCACAGCAAATAACTTCTAAGTAAAAGAAAAATAACTTAATAGCAGCTTTCTGTGGCAACTCATAGTATTTCTTTGTTCAATGGAGCATGAAAATTCATGTGCTTTGTATGAATATAGAAATGAAGAAATAATTTATCAAGCAAACATAGAGGCATCTCTTAAGAATTCCAAAAAGGATTCTTTTTTGACATGATTTTCCTGATCTGTTTTCTGATGGATAGATTTGAGCTGGGAGAGGAAATGTTTTCCTTCATTTTATGAAGAAAAAAAAGGAAAGAAATTAAAACTAAGCATTAACTTGCTGCACCAGGAGTGTCCTCACTTGATGGAGCAGAGATTTCCACAAGTTGCATTTGGTCCATGTGTCACCTATGACAGAATTATTGTGACATCCACATCAGCATCTCGTGACAGTGCCTTGAAGTATCTCAGTAAAACCCCAATGTTAATTAACAAGACTGAGGAATTTGAACTACAGTTTTCCCCATTTATATTACTGCCATGCTCCACAGGAAAATGCTCTAAGACTTTTGTGACTCTAATTAGTCTACAATCTGTATTCTTAGGGATTTGCATTCAGGTTAGACTGAGTAGTGGCTGTAGGAAATTGGATAGAAAGAGACTCACAGTTCAGGGAAAAAATGTGATTATTCATTTTTCTTTAGCAAAAACTAAGATCATAGATCATAAGATCAGAAGATTATGGATCCTTAAGTATTTTGGCAGGAGCCAAAGGCTGAAGCTGTCTTTTAGAGAAAAATAAAATGTCTGATGGGAATTATTTTCCTTTGAACTCTATGGTCAGCCAATATCCTTGACCCAACAGATGGAAAGGTCATTGTTAAAATACAAAGTAGCCACTATTTTAAAAAGCAAATACAAAAGACATTCTGCTGCTCAGCAAAAAAATTATTTCTAAGCTTTATACACTGACAAAAAATCCAAGAGTTTCCTGTAACCTCTGTGTCGTTGATAATGCAAACATCTTTGTTCCGATGCAAATAGCCGGGTATTTTTAGCAGTGATCAGATGGCCTGGTATTTCTGAGGCTCTACTTCACTTTTTTGTGAATCCAGTTTCTAAAAAAGAAAAGACACCATCAGCAGGCTTTTGGAATGCTCTGGGTCATATTCAGCATCACGTCATCCTGGCTTTTTGGAGCGGGACACGTGACACTTGCTGGGATGTGCAGTGGCTGCTGCAGGTCCCAGAGCCCTCCCTGTGGGACTGTCACCTCAGCAGCCTCTGGACAACCCTCTGGAAAACCCTGCCACCAGCTGGGAGCCACCCAGACAGCTGTTTACTTGAAGGTGATGGGGCAGATGTTGAGCTCCTCCATCTCGTTCCAAAATGCAGCCAGGAAGCCTCATGCCAAGCACGTGCCTTGCACACTCATCCAATGTCCTGCTTGGGAAGAGCTTCCTGCAAAGGCCATTCCACAGGTTTGTGGAGCAGCTCTCAGTCTGGGAATTCACAAACAGAACTCGACATGAGGCAATAAGGAAATATTTAACTGAAGATGGCAAGAAGTGTTGTGGTGCCTTTGATAACCATGAGTGCTTTCTTATGGAGGAAATCCTCCCCTTTGAGGGTTCCCAGAGAAGCTGTGGCTGCCCCTGGATCCCTGGAAGTGTCCAAGGCCAGGTTGGAGCAACCTGGGATAGTGGGAGGTGTCCCTGCCCATGGCAGGGAGTGGGATGAGATGAGATTTAAGTTCCCTTCCAACCCAAACCACTCTGGTTTTGTGCTGTGGTTGGAACTTCAGGCTGTTGCCTGCAATGAATGGGAATCAGCTGAGGGGGGAGTGAGGAGGGAACACACAAACTTCCACACAAACTTCCACAAACAAACTTACAAACACACACAAACTTCCACACAAACTTCAACAAACTCATACACAAACTTTCACACACAAAATTATACACACAGAAACATACACAAACTTCCACACACAAACTTACAGATAAAAACTCACCCACAAACTTCTACAAACTTAAAAGCTTAAAAACACAGACTTACTGCTGCACACAAACTTTCACACACAAACTTCCACAAATAAACTCACACACATAAATTTACAAACACACACACACTTCTGTGCTCTCTCCCACTCGTATTTTACCCAAAGCAGATCTCCAGGACCGAAGGATCATCCCTGACAGGAGGGTTCCTGTGACCTCGGCTCTGGGAACATGTGCCAGAAGCTGCTGGTTGGAGCTACAGCTCCCAAGGGAAAAGGGAAAGGATGCTCCAAAGTGAACTTTGTGCTTTGCAAGTACCTGGAAGGAGGATGGGTTGGTTTGGCCTCTCATTTGTGCTGGGCATGACCCTGCCAGGAATTTTGGTGTGTTATGGAGGCACAGCAGAGTGCCTGGGAACATCCCACCTTGGCAGGTCGTGAGTACAGAACATCTGCTTTGCTCCTGAGACTCTAATCCTCAGACTTTTTGATTTAATTAGTGCACTTAACCAACATGCTTTGAGGAGAATATTGATCAGTTCTCTATCCTCAATATTATTCTTATTACTCTGAGAGCTCTTAATAGAAAAGACAGTGCTCTGTGTAAATGCAGAGCTTTATTTATTTGAATCCCCTTCCCCAATTACTTAAGTTTGTGCAAAGATATGAGCTGGAGACATAATGGAGTAGCAGGGGGATTTTTCCTTGATTGAGTTTCTACTTGTACATTTCCCAAAGCAAATAAAACCAGCTTGGAATTGAATTAAGGGAGTTCACACCATGTTTTGTGTTGGTTAATTTAATAGGTATAAAATTCACCTGATTAGTTAATTCCATACAATATATATCAGTTTTAAAACTTGTTTATGTATTCAGCAATGGATTCAAGTAATGAATCTCTGCTATGGGACCTATGGTTTTCTGAAACCATTTTATTTTTAAAATAGTGAGTGATAGCAACCATATTTTTTAAACAAAATCTTCTTTGCAAAGAGTTTTGCAGGGAAGAAAACTTTTTGGATGACTTAATAGGCACCTGCCAATGGAGACATCTCAAATCACTTAAAATATTTGATATTTTTATCTCATTTTACAGCTGGACCCTTTTACCATCTACAGAAATCAGGTTTCCTGCTGCTGCTGAACTTCAGTATGAGGAGGGTCTCTAAATCCTTCAGGAACCTCTGATTGCCAGTAGTATTAGTAAATAATAAGCTTGTATTAATTTTAGGATTAAGAAGCAAGCATGGGAAACATTTCTTTACTGAGTTTTGACAGTCTCACTGTGATTACACATCATTTTCTTCATTTTCCATATCTTCTTGCAGTTCTGGAAGTTACCAAATGGAAAAAAGAGGAAATCTAAATTAACACAATCATAAAAAAATTATAAAGCCCTGTAACAAAGTGTGATGTGAAATCCTTAGAGAAAATTAGGATGGGGTTGGGCCAGTGGAATCCCTGAGCCCTGGAGGTGGTAAGTGAAAATTATCTTTCCCATTGTTAATTCAAAATCCAATGCAGCTTCTGGCTGGAATTCTCCTGCTGTACATCAACAAACCAAGACTGCACAAGGAATTTCAGTGACCCACCATCTCCACAAGTTTCTCTTTGTTGGACTGCAGAGTATCTCAGTGACAGTGGAAATGCAAAGCCATTTTCCATTTAAATATTTAAGTCCAGCAATTTGATAGCACAGACAGCAAGGACTGATAAATCTCATCTACTCTCCCGAATATAACAGTGACAAATTCCAGTAATCCTTCAAAAGAAGGTCAGCACTCCAAACAAATGACACTGGAGCCTCAGCTGGGGTGTGTGCTCTGCAAAGCAGGAATAGATGGTGGGTACAAACTTGCAGGATATTAAGAGCCTCAGAGTTTGACTTCATGATAGACAGTGGCACTGAAGTGCAGAGCATAAATAGTGCCTGTGAGCCACATCCAATACATGACCTAATTGCATTTATATTGAGAATACAGCTGGAAATAGAGCAAACTTGGTTCCCTTCCTTTTTTGGAGGAAGGGTGGAAACAAACCTTTCATTTTGTTCAGGTTGCTCAGCTTTGAAAGCCCAACTCTCCATGATTTCCTGGGTTCTGCTTAGGAGATGGCAGCCTCCAAATGGGGTTATTTTCCTGGATAAGGTGAGGAAGGTCTAATTTTCAAATCTTGCTGTGAATCCAGCAGAAGAAAGACCTGAGGAGCAGGGTGTACTCACAGCTCACACCATCAGGTTGGGAACATTGCAATGACAGTCACAGCCAGGTAACTCGGTTCATTATTTCACCAATATTGATCAGCTGACTCTGCAAAAAATGATGCAAATGTGGCAGGAGAAAGCCTTGCTGAGGTTCATGAGCTGCAAGGTGCTGGGCTCAGAGAGCACCACGTGTTGAGGATGCCCAGCACACACTTTAATGAAGTCTGACATCCAACCTCAGCGTGACCTTGGTTTGTACAAGAGCAGGAATATCGTGAGTTACATCAATAAAACCTGAACAAGGCTTTTTCTTTCACTGGAAAGAGCCCGTGACACCTGTACTGCTATAAATATTCATTGGAAAAACATACCAAATGGTATTAAGGTTTATTTTTGGTAGGACTGAGGGCTGTGTTTGGGTTTATGCTATGAGGAACTAAACAATTCATAATATTAAAAGGAGGAGTTTAAATTTGAGTTACAAATGTAGATATGGGAGTGTTTGCACATATATTTAAAGAAGCTGGACATAGACTGTGATTCACTAGTGCTTGGCTCACCCAAGAAATGATGAAGTATTTTACAGTGCAGGTCTTGATGAGATGATTTTATGGGGCCTATTCTCTATGTAAATGCTAATTTTCCTTTGGAATATCCTGGGATATTATCTGAGATAAGAGAAGTATTTAATCCTTTCTCAAGAAGAGACAGCATTTCTTGTTGCTTCAAAGTAATACCTGCATAGTCAAAATATGGTAACACAACTTCTAAATCCTCTTGTGTTTGGGCTTTGTTAATTATAATTTTATTTTTTTCTGTGGAATTTCTCTGGAATGTTGAGATTTTTTTTTCTTAGTCTGGAAAGATTAGGACCAAAGTTTAATTAACTTCACCTCATCTCATTACAGGAGACTTCTCCCCCAACAGGGGGTCCTGGAGGGATCTCTGGGGAAATGGCCAGTTGGGATGATGGATTTGAGATGTCTCACTACAAATTGAAGATGTGATGGGGCCAAAATAATCTATATCCAAGGTCTGTCCCTGTGCAAGGAATAACAGAATCCACAGCTGTGTAGAAGAGTAACAAATGTTATATTGAAAATGAAAATCACTGGGCTGATCCCCTCAGGTGAGA
>WEIV01020573.1:568-16253 GCA_013390005.1 Calyptomena viridis
CTATCATAGATAAATACTTTATATCTCGTAATAAAATAAATCATTATCTTCACAAATAAAATATCTTTGTGACTTATGAGATCATTCTTTGTAAAGATATGCCACTGGAGCTCTTTTCCAAGAGATGCTCCAGGAGCCTGAAGTTATACTTCCTGCTAAACACAGCACTGTACTTGTGATGGAGCAAAAAAAGAGATGACTCCCATCTAAAGTAACTTAAAATAAATGAGCTTTAACAGTGACAGATGAAGAAAGAATCTTGCCTCCTATGCAGTTGGTTATAAAGAAATCATCTCAATGTAGATTTTTTTTTCCAGACNAGATTTTTTTTCCCAGACATAGGAATTAGAAAACAGATCTCTTTACTTTAAATCTGAACAAGTCTCCACTGAAAATCATAGAATTTTGCAGAACAGTTTCCAAAATAGCAGTGCCTGTGAATATTGCATATAATTTTTAAGTGTAGGAACTTTCTTAACCAGATCATATGTAATACACTCATTACTACAGAACTGGAATGCCTTACAGGTCAAAAAAATAATGCATTATATTTAAAAGACAGCTGTGGAAATATGTAAACACTAGAACTGAAAAGGTTTCAAATATGCTGCTCCAAAGGTGTCAAAACATGTTTCAAAGCCCTTAAATAATACGGGACCTTCAGTCTGATTCTCAGAAATGGTTTGGAAATCAGAACTTGGTGCTGTGCTAAAGATTCATCTACACATTCTTTCTATCCTTAACATCTTTGGGGAACCAGTTCTTCTGTATGGATGTTTAAATAATCATGGTAGTAATTAAGACTGAGCAGAGAAAGTGCTACGGTGAAACAAACCAGTGGAGCCTGGACTCTATTACTCTTTTTCAAAGAAAAATGCAAGAAACCCTGTAATGTACCATTAACAAGCTGCAAGCCAAAATAGGAGGGGGAACTGTAAGCCCAGTCAGCTAGTGAGGGACTTCAACGACATTAGGTATGAATGCTTATTTTTCTTAAAAATTATTTTTACCCTATCTAATACTACTTTGAATGGCCCCATTGTGCATAGAAATATCTTTTTAAAATCCTACTAGAACATGGGCTTCATTGATATCTTAGAAGCCATGAGTTGAGTAAGTTAATTTTATTTTCTTTAGCTTAATTTTTTCCCTTGATATTTCTTCTGATGTTGAAATGGGTGACAAACAAAAATGCCAAATTTTCCCCCTTTTTATTTCTGTCATAGTTTACTGCACCTCCATCATACCCTTTCTTTCTCAGACTACAAAATGTATCCTGTTCTCCACACAGGAGTATCAGTAGGTTTTCAATGTTGACGGGGTAATCAGTGCACAAGGTGCTATTCCAGCTATTTGCATATAATTGGTTGTGATGGGATGTTCATTATACTGATGTCATTATAATGAACAATGCTGTTTTCTGTTCTATTGAATACAATTCTGGTTTGGTTTGGTTTGGTTGGATTCTGGCTGGACACTTAGCTAAGGTTTCTCCGAGCTCTCCACAAAAACTATCAGAATCTTTGTCCTGCAAATTTCAAGGTTAGGGATGTATGGCAGTAGTTTGCACTATTTCCTTGAGAATGAGTAATTTTGTCACTAATTAACTTAATTTGCCATGATGCTCCTATTCAGTTACTTGATTAGATCACTTGGGAGATCCTGACATTCTTTTCTAAACTTATTCCTGTGAAACCTACAGCAGAGACAAATCATGGTACCTCTGCTGGGAACCTGTAGCCTTGTGGTGGTTGTATCAGTCTCTACCTGCTGAATTCAGAGAGCAAAGGGAAGAAGTGGTCAGTATGATGACATAGAGCTCAATTAAAAATAAACCAAAAGAAACAATAAATATTAAAAAACCATATAGGAAGTCATATCAACAGTTAGGACACACTATAGTTAAGCACTTAAATGTTCTGCACACTTAACACTGCAGAAGGAACAATTCCTCCTTTGTTAAGGAAGATACTGCTGTGCTTTTGTAAATAAAAAAGGCTACTGGATATCCAAAGTATTTTGTAGAGACTTGCAGAAAAAATTGCATTACATAAGACTTGACAACAAGAAGCCCAACTTAAACAAAAACAGACTCAGAAATATTTTAGGCCAGCTGAACTAGAATTTCCTTTGTGCATGCAAATCACAGAATGGCCTACAGAATGGCTGAGGTTGGAAGTGACCTCTGGAGGGCACCTGTTCCATCCCTCCAGACACCTTCTGATTATTTCCAATGATGGAGACTCCACTACCCCTCTGGGCAACCTCTGCCAGTGCTTGGTCACTCTCATAGTGAGAAAGTCTTCCCTGATGTTCAGATGCTTAAATAAGCATCCAGAATGCATAATGCAAATATGATTCCACAAAAATATGGAGATAAAAAGCTGGCAGTGTAAAACTGAATTTGTAGGCAGAGGTGATACTTCTGCAAAACTATTATACGTGTCACAATATGTGACACAAAACTTGTTCAGGTTACACTTCCCAGGATGCAGTGGGGAAATCCAAATCAGCTAGAAATGCAAAAAGATACCATCAGATGCTCTCTGCACTAAGCAGCTGGGTTGGCCAGATTCATGCTTCAGAAATTCTCAAGGACTATTATTTAATCTTTCAGAAGATCTCTGAAGACAGTTACATGAAATAATAGCAAATTGCATTGTATTTTTCTGTAATGTAACATATCATCTTTCTGCTTATTGGTATTTCTGAGGAAAAAAAGCAAAGCCCTTAGCACACAATTTCTCCCACTGATAATACCATAAGAGAGGATCAGGCCTTTAAAAACTTTTAACTGTTTGCTTGGTTTGTGTGTTTTTATTCAGGCCTTTAGTCCCTGAAGAATGCAAAAGAACAGCTCAGCCTGCACAGATACTGACATCTGAATGCTCAAGGCACTGTCGGAATGGGCACTGCACTCCCACAGGAAAATGCTGCTGTAATCAAGGCTGGGAAGGAGAGTTCTGCAGAACTGGTTTGTATATAGATTCATAGCAACAAGTGGAAAAAAAAGCTGTAACGTCATAATTTGCTTTTAACTATTTGCTCAGAGAAATTTTCAATATATGTTGACCAATATATTCACCTTCAGATGTCAGACAACATTAAAGAAATATTGATCTCAAGAGCTGTAGGAGGACATTAAGTCTTGAGATGAATGCACCTCCCAAAGCATCTAATGCAATGTGAGCAAGTACAGAATGCAATTAATAGCATAAATATGACAGACAACAGTATTCTTATTTTTTTCAAAGAAGCTTGTAAAATAAAAGGAAATGCAGTCAATGCATGTTCCTTGTTTGGACATTCAACTCCCACTTGCAGTATTATCACTGTCAGTGTCAAACAGGGGTACCTTGTAAGGAAAGATGGTAAATCAGAACCTGAATATTTTTAGGGTTTTTTTAGTTTTGGTACATTCTTGCTTTTGATCCTATAAAATGTTTGTTAAAGAGAATTCTATGTCCAACTTATCACAAAGCAGCTAATTATCAGAATGTTACTGTGATCCATTATTACAGTGATTTCATTAAGTCACATTTTGTTGCTTTAGCTTTTAGAAGTCACTTAAAAAAGTGACTGTGACCGAAGTAGATGTTGGGTGTGCCAGCAAAGGAGTGAGGTGAATGAACCTGGAGTGTCACAGCTGTGCTATCACTGTCTCACAGAGGCCGTGCTTATGTCTGAGCTGTGTAACTCCAAGGAAAAGCAGGGACTGAGACAAAGCAAGGATCCCACAATGGACCAGGAATAATTCAGGTTGGAAAGGCACTCAGGAGGGCTGTGGTGAAGCAGGGTCAGCAATGAAGTCCTTATAGCCTTGAGTGTAAATTTCAGCAACCTCCACGTTTTCAGTGATGATCAGGAGCGACTTTGGAATGAAATGAAATAAATGAAATCCCAAATTATGTATCTTAGGGCAAGATTCATGAGCTGACCATCATACAACTCTGCAACAAAAGCAGGTTGGAGAAATGGATGAGGTAATCTGGCCAAATAGCACAATTTCAATTGTCCTCACTTGTCAGTCAAAGCTTTCCTACATTTAGAGAACGAGGCCCATTCTACAGCCTTTGTCCAAGTGGATCTTATAGTAAAAAATGCCTCTAGCATGAATACAAATGGATCTTGAATAATCTGTTTTGTTTAAAAAAATATAGATAATGGTAGATAATTTGATAGATGCAATGAACAAGAAAGCTACAGAAAATATGTAGACTAAGGATCTTTCTTCCCTGTGTCTCACACAACATTTAACAGAGATGTTCTAAGTTAGACCTCAGGCTGCTATTATAATTTAAATAAGAAAAATTACCTTACGAGGTATCAGTTTCCTTCTAGCGTCATTAAGAAACTCGTGGATAAAATCAAGAAACCTGTATTTATACAGTGTATTATAAATATCTGTAAATCAGTATTATAGTTTATTGTAATAGATAACTTTAAACAGCATAATGCCCGGGAGAGGGGAAAGCTTTGAAACCTATATAACTGATAAAACTGTTGAAGAAATACTCTGGCTCTTTTTTCTCTAAATGTAATTCAATTCTGGCCCGAGTGTTATGTGATTCAAGAGCCAAAGGAGTGTGTCTCTGGTCATTTGTAGTCTGCTTTGTATAGGAAAGTGTGTCAGTGCAGAACTCTCCATGTCCAAAGGAGTTTACCTGAGATTCAGCACTTGCTGGCTTGGACATGACCAGGGACTAAAATGTCTCACCAGCTTCAAGACTTCTTTGGGATGCCAGTGTAAGAAATGGCATGAGGTAGATCACTGCTGGTCTACATGTAGATGTGCTGTATATCTTGTTTTCAAATTATAAGACATGTGGATCCCAAAGTCTTTTGAAATGGGTCCTCGATGCACTCCAAAATCACGCCTGAATATGGGAATTGGACATTTAAAAAAATCTCTTATTTGAGTTTATCAGTCTTTCCTGGGTGACGTCCTTTTGGACGTACAAAATTACTTCCACACCCTAATATTTTAAATTGTAATTTCCACCCCCTAATATTTTAAGTCTAAAAAATATGCATTCAAAACTTCTAATATTTCACTCTTTCTGGTTTGTTTTTAATTTATAAGCTTTTATCAGTATAAGGTTAGAGAAGCTCTTAATGAATGTGTAACTGTATCTTTTTGGTTTGTGACGTTCTAAACAAATTACAAATTTATTTTTTTTTACCCACAGCAAAATGTGACCCAGCCTGTCGCCATGGAGGTGTCTGTGTAAGGCCTAATAAATGCTTCTGTAAAAAAGGCTATCTCGGCCCCCAGTGTGAACAAGTGGATAGAAACATCCGAAGAGTGACAAGGGCAGGTATTCTCGATCAGATCCTAGACATGACATCCTATTTGCTGGATCTAACCAGCTATATTGTATAGTTTCTGGGACTGTTTGGAAACTACACTTTCAACGGGCATTTGTTTTGAATCCTGTCATTTTCAAAAGACTGTTATCCTGCAACGAATACCGGTGATTTGATTTACTTTATTAATTTAAGTATAATGTCCACGAATGTGCAGAAAAATTCTTCGTATGTGTGTAAATATTTCTGCACGTCTCCCCAGACGTCCCAATATCCAATATGTGCACACATACACATGCACGTGCTATCCACAAATACGGTTTTACAGAGAGTGGAATTTTCTTTTAATATTTATTTCTTCCTTCATGAGAAACAGTTTACGAAGTAATTCCACCGTAAGACACATTTTCGTCACAGGACTTTCACCATGTCTGAATGGATTATTTGACATCCCAGAAATCTCGTGTCTGTACCTATCTGATTATAGCAGTGAGAAAGCAGTTTTCAAACATCGCTGTATAAACTGCTGGACTTAATAAAATCCAGTTGTAACAGTTTCTAAGGTGAACTGAACTACATCATGAGACAATATTTCAGAACTGCTTAATGCATTCCTATCTAGGCAATTCATTGTAAGACTGTAACCTTCACTTTCATCAATGTAACTCTATTACAGAATGTTACGCATTTCTTTATCTAGCATAGATGCAAAAATCTGGTTATCGCAGCTTAATATCAAGATTGTTTCAAGTGTTTAATAATTAAATTATATTCGCATATTTCAAAACCAGTCATCCTAGAAGGTCTGCTTTTTATCATATATTTTATTTAACGATGGGCACTGGGTTCATGTTACATATTTATATTATTTTATTTTATTTTTATAACATAGACATCACCTAGATGAGACAGCTTTACCATGTCCTGTGAAATACTAAAGTTACATTTTTCACCAACTTACTTGGAAAGATGGGGAAAGGGAGAGCAAACACACACACTTTAAAGTGTTGTGGATCTATTCTAGAAACGTATCCTTAGGACAACTTGTGTTCATTTATGACAGATGAGGAAAAAACATATCATAATAAAATTTCAGCATATGTTAAAAGTGTCCATAAAGTGATTTTCACTGTAACAGGACAGTGTAAGGGATTATACACGAGCAGGCTGCTGGGACACTGAACGTAACACCCCGGGATGAGAGCTCACACGAGCACGTGTTGGCTGTGCACAATGTCACCTGTAAAATTCTTGCCAAGTGTGGTTCTAAGTGTAAATGTTCCTTCAAGAGCTAACAGAAAAGTTAGTCTCTGCAAATGTATCAATTAATATGGTGTACATGCTATAGTCAGGTTTTCTAAGGTATTAGTAGTCTAATTAGATGTATCTGCACAACTGGTGTCCTCTTATCTCCAGGTCTAGGGCGTTATTAGCAGTTTCTCTGCTCACTACTTACCAACTATCAGGTATCCTTTGCACTACCTGGCTTTTATAAAATCTTGCCTAAGAAAAGAAAATGGATGAGCCGCAGTGTGCACATCCTGTGGTCCTTATAAGCACCTGCTCATGCACCAACAACTGACAACACTTTAGACAATAAGATCAGTAGCAAATTTACCTCTCCAGGGCAGTGACATGCAACAAGTTTTCCTTTATAGAAATTTGTCAGTCTTTGTTTAGTAAGTATTACATCTGGAATTACAGCATGACTGATACTTGCATCTCTGTGTCTTACACATTCCAGCTCAGAAGAAGAGAAAATTACATTTGCCTTCCATATATGTTTGCCGGGGTTTTGAGTGACCTCATACCAAATGGAAATTGGTTGAGAGATCTTGGTTAAGTGCTCAGAGAACAATGGCCTGCATTAAAAAGTGCATGCATAATTTTGCACAATGTAGATTCAACTGACAGTCCATTGAAAGACATCTTGGGATTAAATGAGCATGAAGACCAAATTGCCCTCTCACCCCAGAAAAGGGTGGTCCCTTATAGTCACACGAACACTTCATTGGCTAAGCAGTGTGACCAATCTTAAAATGAACCCTGTGGTAGCATCTGTAGGTTAATAGCAGCTCTTTGTCTCCGCTGCTTTCTGCCTTTAGTCTTTTCCCTGAATTCCACCGCAGAAAGTTTTACAATTAAAAAATGTCCTGACAACCATTTTTGTAAATTGACCTTAGCATCTAATCTTTCCTTATTCAACGTGGGTGACAAAAATGTGAACTTCTCATGAATGAGCCAGCTGTCTAAATCTGTCACATAGCGCGGTTTTATTACACTCTTCATAATCAGGAAAGCAAGAAAGTTGCTGAAGTCTTTTAGCAACGTTTAAATATCTGACAGAGATAATATCTTTAACACTTTCTTCAATGAAGCATATTTAAAAATAAACCCGACTTTAACTCCACTGTGACACATTATTTTCAACAACCAGCTGGGAAGATGGAATAGTTCTTTTCTCACTACTTAGTTCCTTAAAAAATACCCCAGATGGCACCTAAATTGAAGATTCACAATAATATATAAGCTATAGCCATGCAGAGAAGAGATAACAATTATCATAGAGTTTTGATCTTAATAATAAAGACAATTTAGTTTACTAGTGAAATCAGAAAATAAAACTCCAGTAAAAGCTAAGAATTAAATCCAGCCTCATTCAAATCAATGGCAAAAACTTGCATCAGCTGTGCTGCACCCAGAAAATCACTTTAAAAATTTAAGCAAAATACTTTAGTTTATATTATTTTAAAAACATTTTCTGTTTGAGTCACTCCATCAAAACTCAAAACTAAGAAGTAATCTAAATGAAGATTAGAGGAAAGGGGAGATAGTTTGTGAAAGTGTTTTGATTCATTTTTAAATCA
This sequence comes from Calyptomena viridis, assembly GCA_013390005.1. Taxonomy (NCBI): domain Eukaryota; kingdom Metazoa; phylum Chordata; class Aves; order Passeriformes; family Eurylaimidae; genus Calyptomena; species Calyptomena viridis. The sequence goes on from WEIV01020573.1 coordinate 8,743, forward strand.
TCTTTTATATAATGTGAAAGCAAGCATCTGCATTAACCCCACATGTACACAGGAAGTCCCAGTGGAAAAGAAGTATTCTCAAAAAAAAAAAAAGACACAAAAAATCCTAGCTGCTTATTTATCAAAAGAAATTATACTATTAAAAAGAGTGAGCAAACCCCAGGCCTAGCCACCCAAGATGCTGATATAAAAAGGGCAACTGCAGTAATTGCCCTGAGAATTGGCATACAAAAAAAAAAAAAAAGAAAAGAAAAAAAAGGTCTGTAGAAAGCCTGTTGCCAGTTAGGTCATTCTGCAGCCATTCTCACACAACCTCCGAGAGTGTCCCAGAATAAAACTGAGCTTATAAATGAAACTAGATAAATGAGGCAATTAGATAAGGGCCTCCAGAAGGGATTTTATGTATGTGCTCAAGTTGTCTCTGTCTCTGTGTGTCTCTCTCTCCTAATCTTTTATTCCATTCATTTCTTCCTTTATTCAGAGATACTGCCTCTCTGTTCCCAACACATTGTACATTTCAAGCATGCTTTGAGCCTTTCTACTGTTAAAAGTGAACAAACATACCTGTTGCAAGAAACATAACTCTGTTCCTGATGTTTGCTAGTTTTAAACCTGTTTTATTATTTTGGAACAGAAAACTAATTTTTCTCCTTTTAAATGCCACTGATCAGAAAGAAGGTATATTATTGGAATATAAGTACAAACATCTTTACTCCATAGATAAATAGAGAGACAAAAAGATGTTATGTAAAATCAACTCCAAATTGTTTCACTCCGTTTCAGAAAAACAGTAAACTCATTTTTCTAATGCATCCAATAAGAAATATTAACTCAAACCCTCCCCCTCTGGGAATAAATTCATTCTATTAACAGTGAAGGACACATATGCAAACCCTTTGTACCTTTGAATCATCACAGGTTATGCTATTTCATGCAAACAAAGTATAAGTTAGTTATAAATAAAGGTATAGATTCTATATCACCCACAGGATACCTCTGTTTATCTCCTTCTTTCATTCACTTCTCCACATTTGGCTTTGCAGCTCCTTCCCTTCCAGGACCACAGCAAACATCCACAATCCCTGGTTGCTGCAGGGGATGCTTATTATTTTTGAGACTGCCTGACAGACCTGGGCATCAAAAAAGCTTCCCAGCAGGTTGAGGCTTTTATCTTTAGATCATTGCACAGAACTTTTGTTATTTTATAGGGACTTCTAAAACTGTGTCTTAGCTGGACATTTACAGTTCAGAAGTCCCAGCCTCACACAGCTCGGCCACAGAAAGTCTGAAGCTGGAGGAAGGGAGAAATCACTTTGTCACTTTACAGTCACTGTGCTTACCAGGAAGTTACCGATTTCAATCCAATTAGCAGATGCCTTAACTGAAAAGCATAATGATATCCCTGGGATTATGACATGTTGTTTTTCAGTATACACTTTCTATAATTTGGAGTCAGAAACAAGCACCTTTTCATGTAAAATTTTACAAAATTGAAATTCTGGAAATACGAACGAGTTATTTCACAGGTGTAAAGTCCCACCATGATGAAAATGTAAAGTAATTATATTTGTATCCATTAAATAGGCATTTATAAGATTAGGTCTACATGGAAAAAAACAAGGGCATCCTGTTCTGCTTATTTTTCCTTAATTAAGTGCATCCTTTAAAGGACATTAATGCATTTTAATTTACTATCCTTTAGTTTATCAGTGTATCAGTTTAATCAGGAATGACACCATTTTTATCTTCTGTCCAGCTTAAAAGGTAATCCTTGTCTCACAGGAACAAAAAATACCAAGGAAGCCAAGAAGTAAATAAAAACTATTTTTTCCCATTTTGCAATATTAAAAATGTACTAATATTTTGTCAAAAAAAAAAAGAAGAAGTAACATTCTCATCAAAAAGGTAACTAAGCCTTTAAATTTATTCCAATTCAAACTCGAAGAAAATTTGTACCAAATAATCTGTGTTCTGGCTACAAAGAAACCGATAAATATTTCCATAACTAGTTTCAGGGCAAAATGTTTTAGAAACATTGAAAAAAGATTGTTTTGCTGAACTGCTTGTTATTTTCAACAACAGAGCAATTCAGTGAAATAAGACACATACTTTTTGGGATATAGGTGTGAAACCTATAGGTGTGAAACAGCAGAAGCCACCTGAAAGCTTAGTACAGGATTACTTTAATCTTTGAGGGCCTGACTCCAAGTCCATTGATGTCAACTGCAAATCTCCTATTGACTTCATTAGTTCCAGGATTAAGTTGGCAGAAGATCTTAACTTCAGACATCAGTGCACACATGAACTCTCTGTGTCTCACCTGCAGTTATTAGACCAATGTTTCCTGGAAAAAGACAGCAGATTCAGCCCTCATAAAGCCATCTTGGGTTTCCTTACAGGTATTGCCAATGCTCACACGAGATCTGCAGACTTCCTGATGCTGCTTGAAAAACGTGGAGCAATTGGTTCACATTTTTTCTCTTTCAGATATATATATATATATGCTTGTTTCAAACCTTTCTTGGCTTTCCTGGCAGTAAGCAGGAAAGTCACTCCAATACCAAGTCAGTGTCCCCACTGTATGGAATGGCCATAGCTGCCCCCATAGATGCTCACGAACATCCATGGGAGAGTTCCCTCAACTGTTTGGAATGCAGTATTACAAAGGATGATTTCAGCAGGGGCAGGTGCATTTTCAAACCCTTTTGTTTCCTGTATTTAGCAGGGATGGTGTAATATTTCAGTCAAGGCCATATCCTAATCCAAAAATGTTGTTGTCACCCTTACTACTAATACTAGCAAGACTGCAAATGATGAGAGTCCTCGGTGCTGACATGACAGGCATAAGCAGTGATGGGGTAGGACAGGAGCAGACACCCCACAGATGTGTCCTACACACGGGTTTGCTGCTTGCCTTTGCTCTCACTGATTTCAGTTACAATTCTGCACACAGAAATTATTGTGCTCTAAAATGTTTTCAACATCCAAACAGTCTCAGCACAGCAATGAATGCTGCGTGGATTTTCTCTGAGTAGACTGACTAATCAGACAGTATTTCTAATGGCGTTTCTGGGAAAAGAGAAATGTTACTCTTTTATAGCACAAGTGGGTCGACTGACACATCCACCTTTTTCCTTCAGTTTGCTCATGAGTTATTAATAATTGCTATTTGGTTTATATATTAGCAAAGGATTATGGTCTTGTTCCATAACCCAAAGAAAACTCTTAAAGGCTTCCATAGGAAATTTTTCTTCACATTACACTCTACTGATGGATTTGAAAGCCGGGTAACCCATCTGCTTACCAGAGCTCTCAGTACTGAAAAGATATTATCTGTTGATCATTTCATGTCACAAAAATTCACAAACATTTAATATTCTGTATAAAATACATATAATGTGAGACCTATTGTCTATTGCACCCAGGCTTCCACACACAAAAATGTCAGAAATTATTGCACAGACAGGAAGCTGCATTATTGGAGAAGAGCTTTATTTCTACTGATAAAAAAACAACTTTCTGCCTGTTGCAAGTTATCAGTAGGGTCCAATGTATCATATAGTAAAGTTCCTTTTATGGTCTATGATTTTACTATTTATTTTCATTTTGCAATGAAAACAGAAGTAAAAAAGTAAAAAATGTTTTAAATGAAATTGCTTAAATTCCCAGAAAATGTCAGAAAGGAGGCACCAACTCACCAACTAAAGCATTTGAATTTACACAATGGCTGTGTTCACAATATCCTTGGAAAGAAGGCAGAGAGAGGTGGCTGTTTTGGAGATGGGTTTTTTTTTCTGCAGGATACATTTCACTGTGGGACAAAAGGGTGTTTTGCATCACAAGGCAGTAACAAACAATCCCATTTTCTGTATGTTCCTAGGAGGAGCTGCTAGAAAGAAAATGTTCTAGGCAGTCAAAACTGGTGTGCAGAATGAACTTAATTCATACCAAGATATACTGAGACCAGAAACCATCTGGTATTAAGTCACCAGATGTATCTTGTAGTGATCTCCATTAATACCAGAAGCAGTAACCCTACCCTGTGAATTATCCAGAAATGCTATTAGCTGTCCCCCACAAAATATACTGCAGAATTAAAACTTCAATTCCCCTTTGAGAACAATTAGACTGTAATGGGAGCCAAGCAGAAAAGGAAATAACAAACTTCTCTCACTCGAGAACATTACTATTGTGACATTCCCCTGTTCAATTAGTTTTATTTTATAGTAGCTGTCAGGTACTGTATGTACATTTGAAATGTGGGGAAATAGCTTAGAAAATACCATTCAAACTAGGTTTAAGTATCTTCTATAAACTGTGTTATACAGGCACCAATCTAGCAGAGCACTGGGAGCACACAAGTAATTTTAAGCATATGACTCTCAGTCAGGTCATGTGCTTAACATTATTAATATAATTAAGTGCTTCCTTGGTTTGAGACCTTACAAGTCTTTGCAAGTCTACCTACATGGACTTCATAAGCTATATGTGCATTTCTTATTAGGGAGAAGCATGACTGAAGTTCACGACAAGAGACTTCAGTTACTGTCTGTCACAAATTCTATATATCCTGAAATAATTGCATCTTTGTGCCTCCACTTTCCATCTGAAAATGAGTCAAATCAATCCTTGTAAAGCGCTTTGAGCTCTTCAAATGAAAAGTGCTATAAAAACTACAAATTATTATTATATTATTGAACACCATGTATGTATACACACTATTATGTAATATATAATATATGTATAATGCATATAAATTCTAACAAATGTATTTGTGTAATATCTGAGAAATGGAACAGTTGTATCTGGAAGTGATAAATACATAGAGTTGGATTTATTGTTAATCTGTGGATTTAATGATTTTTTTAGACAAAAGGATGTTTAAGTGTATAATTGCTTTTCTTAATTTAATATATTTATGTAAATGCATGCCTGAAGTTCTGGATAGATAGTTATTCTGTGTCCCTTAAGCTAATAAAATATATTAAACTTTATCTTACTATATAAGTTACACCTGCTGCTTTAAATTTTTTTTTGTTTTAATATTTTTTTTATGACTGAATGCATAATTTAAAGTTCATGAAATTTTAATTTTAATCAGCTCTTTGATCCTTGCAGTAAAAGCAAAATGCCAACATTTTATATATTCTTTGAACTGTATGCTAGTTTTTATTTATATAAATTCTAAGATGCTTTCATAAAATATGACTGAACACAGCTATTATTTTTGGAATGGGAAGTTTGGAGTGGGGTTTCATGGAGAGAAAATTAAGACATCCATATTGGAAAGATACCTGCAAGCAATACATGGGTGGGCATGCAGCTGAAACAAGGGGATTTCATTTACAGGAATCTGGGAGAATTAGTTCAGTAACAATGGGAGAAACACAGGGGTCATTTCTTTGTTTTATTTAATATCTTCAGAGAAGCATGTCATCAAATCAACATGTGTTAAATTCAGAGGTACCAATTCCAGTGTTTTAAATCAGGACCATAAAAAATGGATGCAGTGTGGAATTCTTTCCTTTTCTCCCCATCTTAAGTAACAGGTTCTGTTCCTCTGAACTCAACACCTAAGCACACACATGGGAGCAGGGCCAACTCAATATATCAACTCACTATATTTTTTGATACAAAACAACAATTAATCACAATACTTAAATGCAAACTGCACTTGCAGCTTCTATCTGGGAGAGTGAAAACCAGTTTGGACGGGGAGCACTAAAGAGCCAAGGGCTTCTTCACACACTAAGTTTACTTTAGTGGTTTTGAAATGCTGTTGAATTAGTCTTACACGTTTAACTCAAGTCTTTAGCCTGTCCTGTGTTTATTTTTTAAACTGAAGAATGAAGCATTACCAACTGGACGATATTGATGCTGTCTTTACGTTTCAGATCTAAGCCAAAATAATCTTGAAATTTTCATGAAATTGTTTTTCCATTTTTCAGCTAGTTATACCATTAGTGAGATGGGCTGGTGGCCAGCCAGAAAAGCAGGATCCAAGGAAAATTTGAACTTCACCCAAATTTGAGGATATTTGGAAACTGTATTTTACTTCAGCTTTTCAATGAATAAATATAGTAGTTGCAGCAATGTTCTTTTAAATACACTTTCTTTAAAATTTTCTTCATTTGAAGAAGTGCTGAGAACAACAAAACAAGGGAAAGATGGCAAATAAAAAAAAAAAAAGAAATCCATGAGGATTACTTTGATTTTTTTAGTGGGACCTATATATTCATGTAGAAAGTCAAAGAATCCTGTGAGGTAGAGTACATAATTACAATAAATACAGTGCAGCATGTAGTCCTGGTGACATCATGAGTCACTGAGTTTGTTCTTGTAATTTATTAAGACATTATGAAAACCCACTGACATATTTATAAGCCTTGGAATTAACAGCTACCTTTCATTCCTTTTACAACACATAAGACATGAATTTTACTTAAAGAATTATATACACTCAGCTGTGCACAGCAAGGCTGTAATTCTACCTAAAGCTTCTGAAGGCATCCTAAACCTGAAGGGCCAAATTCTGCTCTGCTTGTGGATGAACCAAAGGAGGTAGCCTTGGCCTCTTGGAAGAGGCCTGTGTGGTCTGTCAGAAGTCATCAGAACTTTCAAAGAAATTCAAAGCCTAAAAGCACCATTCAGGAGTATTTCATCTTAGTAATACAGTTATAATAATATATTTGATTCAGTATTTAATCACTATTCCTCAAATATATACTTTGAATAAACTTCTGTCCTTTTATTGCCTTCTCTTTATTTCCATATTCAGCTTTGTTCTTCAAGTCCTTTGTTTTTCTATAGATGTGATGCTTCTCCATTTTGTTGCACTAAATTCACTACATATTTACCAGTTTTTAACAGGACTGATCATGGTACAAGTGGTTTTTTTTCTATTTTTTTTTAACAAAAACACTAAGTAAGGGATCAGCCCCTGGTTTAACTCTAAATTAAAAATGCACCACAAGTAAGTAGGGTAGAATCTTTAAAATGCCAAAGAATCATCTCAGGCTATGTGGTTGCATTTATTTATTTTGGGGGAAGGGTTGGTTTGAGTCATATTTGATGACATGTCTATGGATGACATACATCTCTGGCAGAACTGGGCAAAGTGGGACATAGCTTTGGCTTTGGAAAACCTCACTGAACGGTGACTTTCTTGTTTGCTTGGTTTGGGGTGGTTTCTGGGGGCTTTTTAAGTTCTTTTTTTGTTTATTTTTTTGCCTTTCAAAGCTAGGACTACTCCTGGATTTTGTCCGCATTCCAAAATTTGGGGCTAAAACAGTTGAATGAATGGCTCTTATACCAGTTCAACATTCCATATTCAAACTTTCAGATATCGTCAGTATTTCAGTCGTCTTCAACTGTCACTTATCTCCCATTAGTACAAATTCACTGATATTGGTGTTGTCAGGAGGAGAATCAGGTTAAGTAGTTGCTTTTCCTTCTCACTCATTTTATATCACTTTATATCACTTTATATCACATCTCACTCAGAAGTGTCT
>WEIV01020573.1:17068-56825 GCA_013390005.1 Calyptomena viridis
AGTATTTCAGTCGTCTTCAACTGTCACTTATCTCCCATTAGTACAAATTCACTGATATTGGTGTTGTCAGGAGGAGAATCAGGTTAAGTAGTTGCTTTTCCTTCTCACTCATTTTATATCACTTTATATCACTTTATATCACATCTCACTCAGAAGTGTCTGTCACATGTTCCACAATGGAACCAGTGTCATTAGACTACCAGATTTTGCTCCAGTTATACACACTGGAGTAACTTCTACATGTTTCACCTTTCACTGTGTACATTTACTCAGAGAAGGACTGACTGAGGGAGGGAATGTAGGAGTTGTATGCCCGTCCTCCATGAGATCCAGTGGTATGTTCTCCTTTCAATATTAGAAAACTGAAATTCTGTGATACATATGCAAGCTATTTCCACTTCAGGGAAGGGGAACATACATGTGAATCAAATGGCTGCATTTGGTTCAGGAGATTTATAAAGAAGAGATCCAAACTCCACAAACTCTCATGCAGTGGAATTTCTGCTTTCCTGGTTGGATGAATAGAACAGGTGCAGATACAGCTTTCAGGTCTTTAAACTACACCAGCCCAAATAAATTACAGCTATGGAGCATGTTTAGCAATTTCAGGCAAACATTAGAAATGCAATGCCCATGGTGCAGATAAAGTGCTTATGAGAAAGGTGGACGTAACATCTGTACTGGCACAGAACGCCCGTTCTACAGTAATAGCTGCAAAATGCCTCCTATAAAGCATCAGACTGTTAGTACAGCTGCAGCTTTTAATAGCTATTGAATTTCTTGATCAGGGAGGCAGATCCAGAGCAAGGGAAACGGACAAGTGAAACTATAAACTGCTATTTTACACCTATGAATGTAATATCAAATAAATGTGGTTGAACCTACTTTTATTTTTGTAAGAAATTCATCCCTAGAGAGCCTCGTGCTAGATCTTACCTCCAAGCCATCAGAAGGCACTTATGTCAGCCTAACCCTGAGGTTTCCAAGATGTATAACTGTGCAGTCTACATATACCTGTTGCTTATTGTATCTGTAACAGAAACCTGCAGCCACACACGTGTAATACCTCGTGCATCATTTCTGCACTTACTCTAAGCTAGATGGTTCTAGATTGATGCAAACAAGGAGTGAAATGGTAAACAATAGCTTAGATAGTTTTTCAGATGGTTCTGAAAGAAGAAAACTATAGTGAGGGGACTGGGTTGCACAGACTTCAATATAGGCAACACGATGCAACCAGTAAACTCATTACCATGTTAGCTTATTAAAATTATTCCAAAGAATACAGCAGTCTGGCATTTTCTGGGTGTTCTTATTTAAATACCTTAGTAGTAGGATGAATTTGTTTCTAAGAGGCCCCTCTGACTTACTAGACTCATATTTTCTCTGTATTTATAATTACAGCTTTATGTTTATGATGAAATGTCTATGGAATTATCAGATTTTCCATATACAGATAAAGTTCATTTTAATACTTTCTAAGCATATTGTCTTGACAAATATTCACATCTTCTATTAGCCTGGAAATTAAATCCATCACACAATATTCAGGCAGCAGTGACTGCTGAGACTGCAGGTTCACCTGAAACTACCCCAGATGGAACACTCTTAATATCTTAATGACTGTCATACACAGATGAGACAGAATTGTTTTGTCATGTTTGTGTTTAGGACCACTTTTTACCCCAGGAAGACAGCAGGGTTTGAGCTATATGATGTCAATGTCTACCCAGGCTTGTAACCCCTTCTGAGTCTCAAACAACAATTCTGTCTACCCAACTTCTGGTACTATTTAAATTTCCTGGCACCAGAACTCACTAGGTTTCTTTTAATATGGCTAAAAATTTTTCTGGCTGGCATACATCCTCAGACGTACCTGAACAATATGGAGATAGATAACTATCTCCTAAAAGCAATGCAGAATAAGACATACAACTGTCAAAGCCTGCTCGAGACCTTGGAGAATCCTGAAAAGTTAGTCATAGTCAGCACCTCAATTAACTTCATGGGTGGCGGTGCCAGTTTAATGATAAGAACACCACTATAATTCTGAAAGAGGTGGATTTAACTTCTGGTTACTTCCCAAGAAACTGCTTTGACTGCAGTCTTTCTAGTTGAATCCAAGCTACAGTGAAGCCAGAAATGATAAAAAGCAGTGGATCAAAAGAAGAGAGAGAAGAGCCAGAATCTTCTGGCCTAGAAAGCTTATTTGAAAGGGTAAATTAGCCCACTAAATTAGTCCTGCTTAACAATTTAGAGATACACAGTCGAGGAAGCAGGATCGAGTGCCCCAGTTCTTCCTCCTTCCAGGTGAGTCAAACTCCCTTTTCTGCCTCTATGCTCTGCTTTTCTGAGTGGCTGTTTGCAACAGCACTCTCAGTGCTGCCTCTTCCACGTTTCTTCACTTACTCCTCACTGGGGCAGAGCATCTCTGAAATCTCCAGGAAGTTTTGTAGAAGAATTTAGAGACAAAACCCAAAGTGTTTGTTTATTGCGAATAATCAGGGGGGGTTTTTTAATTATTACTACTTCACAACTTATAAAAGCCCCAGTTCACATCACAGGCACAACATCTACTCCACTCTGGTGAGACCCCACCAGGAATACTGCATCCAGTTCTGGGATCCCCAGCACAGGAAAGACATGGACCTATTGGAGCAGGTCCAGGGGAGGGCCACAAATATGTTTAGAGGGCTGGAGCACCTCTGCTAGGAGGAAAGGCTGAGAGAGTTGGGGTTGTTCAGCCTGCAGAAGAGAAGGCTCTGGGGAGACTTTGTTGCAGCTTTTTGNCTTACTGTAGCCTTTGAGCACTTGAAGGGGACCTATAATAAAGATGGGGACAAACTGTTTAGCAGGGCCTGTTGCAATGGGACAAGGGGTAATGGTTTTAAACTGAAGAAGGGTCGATTTAGATGAGATTTAAGGGAGAAACGTTTTTACAAAGAGGGTGGTGAAACACTGGCACAGAGAAGTTGCCCAGAGAAGTTGTGGATGCCCCGTTCATGGAAACATTCAAGGTCAGGCTGGACTGGGCTCTGAGCAACCTGATCGAGTTCAAATGTCTCTGCTCATTGCACAGGGGTTGGATTAGGTGACCTTTAAAGGACTCTTCCAACCCAAGCTGTTCTGTGATTCTGTGATTAACAAGAAAGAGAAGACTAAATAGAAAAGCCATCACATGAACTGCCAAGAAAACAGCCCAAACATAAAAACTACCACCTGAGAGATAGAAATTTTTGGTTTCCAAAATCCACCTGCCAAAAAAAAAAATCAATCACTGAGTAGGTCCAGATCTGTTGATGTCCATAGGAACTCTGCTTGTTTTTTCAGTGGTGCCAGCATACAAACCCATCCAGCAATTAAAACCTGATGAAGTTTAACAGAGTCTTTAGGAAGGCAACTTCAGATGGCAATGGGCTCCCATACAACATGTGAGTTTTGAGCTTCAGATCTCTGACAAATGAACACCCCTACAAAAAGCTCAAACAAACGGTTTGTCACATTATGGCACTGAGACATTAAAAACCCACAAGACTAGACAAATCCTTCCATGCTTCTTTCGAACAGGTAAAATAAAATGCTGAAGTTTTTTTCCATCTCATAAAAGGAAACGAAAGTGAAGATGTCTTTGCTGAAGTTTTTAATGACTACTGAGTTTTACAGAGATCTGGGAGACAGCTTTGTGTCAGCTTGAGTATGAGCAGTAGGCTTGTGGTGGCATCACAAGAAGCATCTCAGAGCCTGTGAAGCTCTGCATGACTATTTGAAATGGAACCAGTATCCTAAAATGCTTATTGACACCTCATTCAGAAACTGATGCTGTCACTACTAACTGCAGCACAGACACAGTAGAAGACTCATCTTCAGCATCATTACTTAGTTAACTAGATCCACAGATCAGAAAATGATCACTCAAATTAACAGGGAGTAATTAGCAATCAATCCCTAATGCTTTTATAAGGAATAAAACCAAGCAAATCAGATTCCTTCTTCCGCCTATTTTGAAAGCTACCTGCTCAGAAAGAGCTTTCTATCAATTATCTGGAATGGGACTATTAGCACATTTTCCTCAGTAAGTTTCTCCTCAGAAACAGGTAACGGTGATAAACTTTCCAAAATAACATAGAATAAAGAGACAAAATATTTTAAACAAACGAATATTCTCTGGGTTGCAAATATTGAATTAACATAATATCCATAAAATGACACTGCAATAGAGGATAATGTTTGAAGTAAATAAACTGGATTTTTCCAACGTAAAATATTTTCACCTATTTCAACTAAAACTAAAATTCTCCTGCGTTTTCTGCCTTAACAACTACGTTATATTTCCTATTATTATAAAACAACTGGTACCTTGCAGTTCAACTGCACAGATAGGTTAGCTAATATTACTTACCTCCTGCTTTTTATGTGGTCATAAAAGCATGAGGTTTGGCCTTCTTTCTGCTCATTCTCAGTGACCAAATATTTCAAGTATTGCTTTGGCTACAGCACAGTTTTGCACACACAGTGTGTAAACTGCTTAGCACGAAAGAGAAAAGGGATCCACCATCTCCTGCCACCAGGTGAAAAGAAACAAAATTTAATCCAAAAAATCAAAGACTTGTCTGAGCTGGATCAGATGTGCACACTTTTGTGCACAAATGCAATTAACTCTTAAAATTTTTCAGGCATAAAAATTGTACTTATTTGTAAATTAGAAATCAGTTAAGCATCAGCTTTATCTCTACAAAATGTGTATTTATTAAAATGTAATAAAGCAATGCCTCACTTGAATATAGATGGATCAACATATTAAGTCTAAGAATAAATCTGCAGGGGGTGGAACCATCTATCAAATGGGACTATCTATTCTTCAAATCAGTAGGGATGGAAACATGTGGGAGTTGTTACACAAACTGAAAAATGACATGACATATTGCAGAAGATGCCATCTACAGTGTCCCAGTCAACTGGCCATTACATGGCAGATAAGAAATGAAAGAACATGTACCAGTGGGGTTTTGCATCCTAAAAATTAAGTCTCAAACTGATTTTTTCAATTTGCTTCTATGAAGGATTGGCCATAAGAATTTCCAAGCAACACGCAGGGGAATATTTTAATAACAGGAATGGAATAAAACTCTGAGAAAAGGAATTAGAGCCTGATCTTTAAAATCCTTTGCACAGAAAATTGATGTCTGAACAACCTTGAAAGTCTGGCTTTTATTTCCTGATCCTGCAAATTGCCCTACTTGCCAGCTTTAGAAGCATAAGCCATTGGAATGAACACAGAGCATCTGCTTATGGATTTTAAAGTTTCACATATAATATTTTCAGAATCATATCTTGACAATAAAAAGCTTTTTTGCACTCATGATTTCCTATGATATATGATAATCTCTCCAGTGCTAAAGATACAAGACAGAACTTAGAAAGTAATACAGCACAAATGTGTTTATATTTTTTTAGGCATATCAGTCATTTGCAGTAATTTTTTTCTTTCTCTCTCTTGATTAGTACATATCTGAATGCCTCAGCAGCCCAAACACAAATGTGAATAGATAAGCTAAGACCTGAGAATTTCAAGAGCAGTGAAGTGCATGCTTTCACCTCTCCCCTCTTTAAAAGTGTCAAATGCTTCCTGACACGCTTGGGTCCATGGAAATGGAACATATTTTCTCATTACATTAATTAATGGGTCTGCTTGGGTGGCATAATTCAGTATAAATTTCCTTTAGTATTCTGTCATACCTAAAAAGGATCTTATTTTTGTGATGTCTTTAAATTTTTATGACTTCTACTCTGTTTAGTCTGTGTGTAATCCTTCTTTTGAAACCTAACGTCCTAGAAAATCTGCAGGTTTTTCTCAAAACTGGCACACTCTGTAGTTTATAGTCATTTCTTTTTCTTGCCTTCTTAGAACTCCATGCGAGTCCTTAAGGTGTAGTTCTCAGCTCAGGGAATTTATGATTCCATCGTCAATGTAAACTCCAGCACTGCGATATATTAAACCTGACAAGATGCTGTTCATTAATCTCTGAAATACGGCCAGGTGTGATGTAATGAAGAGAGGCTTCCAGCTCAGAGAAGCCTAACACAGCTCCCAGCTCAGCTCCATGGTGGCTTCCTTTACCTCATCTGGGAGCAGGACTGCCTGGGTGGGGACTCTCACTGGCAGCGTAATTCCAGAAAAATGTGGTTTGGGGAAAATGAGACAGGGTAATCCCTGGCCGTGCCAATGGTTCTCAAAGGGCTCAGCTCCTGCTTTCCTTTCATTTCCAGGTTAGAACACTAACTTGGTCATGCTGTCATGAACCACAACTTCCCAAGGAAATGGTTTGATGGGCTGGAGGTACATTTTTATGTATGAAAAAAAGGGAGCGTTTTAAGGACTGGAGTTTCAACTAGTGGAGAAGGTGATGTCAGGTTGGGAACACAGAACAGCAAGTGCTACAATTTACACATACATTATACCTTGATCAGAACAAGACTTTAATTTGGTTGTGACAATTTACTCTTTTTTTTTTTTAATGAATAATTGTGTCGTTTCTACACAAAAAAAGGCAAAATCAGAAGAAACTGAATATAAGGAAAAGTTCGACATCTGCACATCCTTAATTCAAACCTCAAAATAAATTGATAACTGTTATTACCCAATTTTATTTACTTAACAGTGCATGTGGAATATGGATTGAGTGAAATTAAGAGTTTGAAACTCAGCCCTGCCATGGTGAAAGAATATGGATGAAACTAACATTCCCAGGTTGAAAACCAAATATGGAAATAAATTGTGAAAATAAGTTTTTATACACTCCATGATTTAGCATTTCGTGTCCATGAAACATTGAAGTCCACATCCTAAAACAAGTTGTGGCCATTAAATCATAACCAAGCTGGTTATTACAACAGTGCAAAACTGGCTGATTTTCAGAGATTACTTGATTTATCAATTTTATCCAGCTACAAAAGATACATTTTGACTATGAAGTCAGTTCCTACTACACCTACCTGGGAACGAAAGACAGATCTTCTCAGAAAAATAGGAGTTTGGGCAACCTTTGAAATTCCTAGGAAAGAAGGCAGAGCAAAGTAGCCCTTGCACTTTCTTCTGACCATGGAACAGGTATCAGGAAGCTTCTCTTTTAACTTGTCCTTCTATTTTTTGTAATTGTTGTTATTATTATTAAATTAAATTCTCTCCTGTTTATTTCAGAAGAGATTCCTGCTAGTTCTTCCTGAGCATCTCATCCATGGACAAAATGAAAAAGACAGGATAGAATAGTAAAGATTGTGGTACTGGACACAGACAGATCGGAAAAGATTGAGGGTCTGAAAAATGGCAAAGAAAAGTGAAATGGAATGAAAGATTATAAAGAAAGAAGGATTGATAAGATAATGAGCCCTGAAGAAAAAGTTGCAGATATGAACAATAACAGTTCTCCTTATATTTAACTGCTGTGAATTCTTTGTGAATATGGTAAGTATTTTTTAATACCTATCTCTACCTATCTCTCTCTATTTTACAGACATTTTTGCTGTCACTACTGTCCTACCACGCCTGGCCCCAGTCACTGAACTTTATCTTTAAAAGAGACATTACATCACTGAATAGATATGAATACACTGGAACCAGTCTGCAGAAGAATATTACACCTAAGAACTTAAATGTCTAATGGATTGCTATATTTATGCTCAGGACTTTCAACTATTTTTGCAACTATTCTGGCATTTTACTTGAGAAATGATTAAGCAGATACTGATTAACATTCCCAGAAAGTGAATCATGTATTTAACAAGAAACAAGATTCTTAGAACTGTATTCATTCTATGTTATCTATCAGAGCTACATTCAAACATAATATAAAATAAGATCTGCACTGATTTGTTGGTTCATTATCACAGAATCATAGAATGGTTTGGGTTGGAAGGGACCTTAAAGCTGATCTAGTTCCAATCCCCCTGCCACGAGCAGAGACATCTTCCACCAGACAGGGCTGCTCAGAGCCCCATCCAGCCTGGGCTGGAACACTTCCAGGGATGGGGCATCCACAACTTCTTTGGGTAACCTGTGCCAGTGTCTCACCACCAGCACAGCAAATCATTTCTTCCTATTATCTAATCTAAACCTATTCTCTTTTGGTTTGAAGCCATTTGCCCTTGTCCTGTCACTATGTGACCTTGTGAAAAGTTCCTCCCCACCTCTTTTGTAGCCTCTTTAAGTACTGGAAAGTGCTCTAAGATCTTCCTTGATTTCCTTCTTCAGATTGAATAGCTCCAACTCTTACATTTCATTTAACTACATATCTTTTATTTAACTACATTAATTGAATTAAACATATAAAAATATTAAATGACTCACTCCAACCATTAAGCTTGAAAATATCTTAAATCTTCAGAATTACTCTGAACTCATTCATAAAGAGACAAAAAGGTGATGTACATCAAATTAAATATCCCACAAAAAGAATGAATTTAGCAACAGTCAAGGTATGTTGCAACTTCCTCAGCTAACATTGCATTCTTGCCCTAAGTTAACATTACATCAATTCTGGATCAATTCTTGCCTTGTAAGACAATTTGACACGAGAGTTCTTGCTTTTGCTGGAGGTGTCTCACTCAAGTGCAGCTACTCTATGCTTTATATAGAGCTATCTCAGGCTTTCACCAAAGTGAAATTTTTCTTTTTTCTATTACAAAAAAGGCATTTGGCCAAGAGAGAAATATTTCATGTTAGATAAATATTTAAGAAAGCAATAATTGTGAAATGAAAGTACTCCAAATCTGACACAGTATTCACCATATTTTAACTTTTGTTTTTCTATTTTAGCAATAGCCAGATTTATCACAGTTTAAGACTAAGAATGAAATTTAAATTCTCTTGATGCCTAGCCAACAATCTTCATTAAACTACTGAACCCTGTAGGCCTCTTTCTGTACTAATGCCACATTTATTAAAAAGCTCATTAGACCAAAGCACGATGTGATCAATCATTTCAAGGTAAAGGTAGTAAATGGTAAACCCATTAGAAAACTAGTTACTTAATTACAGGCTCTGTAGAAACTTGGTTCCAGCATGAAAATAACTGATAGAACAAACCTTTAGATTCAAAGGTACATACTCATACTTTCCATCAGAAAAATAAACTGAAAATTTTGTCCACTAGAATGAAAATTAGAGAAACTTGCTTTAGCCTTATTTGCAATAATCAGGAACCAGTCATGGTTTTAAATTAAAAGAGAGTAGGTTTAGATTAGATACTAGGAAAACATTCTTTCCTTTAAGGCACTGGAACACATTGCCTAGAGAAGTTGTGACTGCCCCATCCCTGGAAGTGTTCCAGGCCAGGCTGGATGGAATTCTAAGCAACCTGACCTAGTGGAAGGTGTCCCTGCACATGGCAGGGCATTGGAACTGCATCATCTTTAAGGTCACACCCAACCCAAGCCATTTTATGATTGATTCTATGATTCCATTCCATTTCAATTTTGTTTGATAGACTGTAGATTTTTTTAAGCTAATATGAGTCTGTCAGCCTTCAAAAATTAACCTCATTTCCAATACAATAACAGAAGCCCATGAAGTCCATGTTAATTGCATACAAGGTTTTTTAATTGACCATAGATATTTGTATCTATTACAAGGCATTTAGTATAACTTCATTTACCAATAACCATTATCAAATGATACTACAGGAATTTGGAAGCTTAAACTTTTAAATATTTTTTGAAATGTTAAGATTTATATGTTTTTGAGACACTTATCAAATTACAGACATAAGAAATAATGCAAGAGCTATTCTGATCCAGGTTTTACTCTCAAAAGTTCCCTGATATATGGAGAATGAAATTTACCACTTGTATCATGTATTTCTACAGTCTTTATGCTTCTCCTGCTGAAAAATTATGTTCTAGTGATTATGTATTTAACACTAACTATCTAAAAAATAAATAATTAGGCAATAACCCAGAATATAACAGGTTATTGTAAGAATAAAGGCTAGGAGTCAGGAAAGGGATTCACTCTTGATGGTCTTGGAGACTGTCAAAAACACCCTTCATCGCTTAAAAATGTGACTGCTGCCCCCAATACCAGAAGCAGAGACAAAACCTCTATGAATTCCAAGTCTCTTGCAAGAGCAAGAGATTAGGATTCTGTCAAAATCTTTTTAATGCTACAGTGTTTTCAGTATCATTGGCCAATAAACCTAAATCTCAGCTACAGATAGAAATTAAGATTTAACTAATTACCCTGCAATAGCTACTAGAACTATTGTACAGATGCTTTATTCACATAATCAAATAGCAAGTCAATACTGCCTCCTGCATAAAAAATCTACTGTTAATACCAAAAATAAACAATATTCCCTAAGAGTATTGCCACTAAAACTAGCCTGTCTCTCTTCTCTTTCTTCTTGGCTAAAAGTTCTGGGCCAAATTTTATGTTCTAAAATGAAATATTGACACTCAAGATTTGTACCTTTATATCACCTTCCACCCAAAGTTTCAGATAACTTTGAAAGGGCCAATTAATTCTCTAAATATATATTAAATATTAGTTATATCTTACAGAAAAGAAACCAAAAAGAAAGGTAGCACAACAAATCTGAACCTAATTTTCAATGCTGAGCAGCCTAAGCTCTGAAATCACACCATTTCTGTTACTGGAAGACTGAATATAGATGCTGAATAAAAACCTCTAAGTCTGAAAAATACACACTAAAATGGCACTCACTAGATCTAGGAAAAAACCATGATTGGCATAATCCAATAACTACTCCATTGTCTGCACTATCTTCACCATTATTTATACTCAGTTCTGTATGAACATCCACATATTTTTTTACCTGAAAATAAACCCTTTTCTTTGCAGAAGCCCGTCCCACTCCCCTCTGCAGGTTCCCCAGCACACATGACTTACAGAAAAAGGTTTGGGATATTTATTTATTTGTGCTGGCACACCCCACTGCACTTCTCAATAAGTCTCATACAAAACCTCAGGTGAACCAGAAGGCTTTTCTAAACACCTGTGGAAGTCTGTCATGCCCACAAACTATTTGCTGTCATGGTCTTTAAAAAGTCAGCTTCTACTGAAACAGAATCCTTCTCTAAACAAGAGTGGGAGGTTAACTGATTTCATTCTATCTGCTTCTATTCTTTGATTTTATCTTTTAATATTAATATTCTTAAGACCACCCATCAGCTAAACTGCTTAACAAAACTTACTGCCCAGTTATCTGATCAACAATTGCAGCGAGGTATAACTTCCTAAAAAGATGCATAAGGTAACTATTTAATTACATTCTTATATCATGGATCATTCTATTTGATTTTTTAAAATATAAATACTCAATATAGTGGATATAAGTTCAAGTTTAAGGTGGTGGGACACTTTAGCACTGAGATTTGATTCAGCAAGATACTTAATACCAAGTAGTTCTACTCAGATTATTTTGCAAATAGTAATCCTCAAATTTCTTACCTTTAGAACTTATTAAAAAAAATCATCCTCTCTAAAATTTGAAAACTTGACCTGCTGTGATAAAAAAATAATTCCTGAATAATTACTGAACTACCTAAAACTAAAGGAGTGTGAGAGGACTTGCTAGTGTTACGTTAAATGCTTGAACTTGATGATCCTAATGGTCTTTTCCAATCTAATTGGTTCTATGATTCTATTTTTAAAAATTCTGAGGGGAAAACAAACCAAGAACAAGTGTTGCATCTCTTTATCCTATACTGCATATGCTATTTGTTTCAAACAAATTCCTAACGAAGGAAAGCTAAACTAGAGCATTGCTCAAGTTCTATGAAGCCTCAGAAGATTGTAAAGAAAAGGAGGTTTGCATTAAAGATCAGACATTAAAATAGCTGACATTTCAGTTTGGATAACATACTACAGTCCAAAGCATATGAGCACATTCTGAATGCACGACTGCTCTGATAATGCAGCCTCCATTGCAGGGGAGGAAATATGGGATTAATAATGTTCACCCCCAGAGCAAAATTTACGACTTGTAAAAGCATAAAACACATGCTATATATTGATTAAAGAAAAAATTTTCCGTCCAGTTTTATTGATGTATTGTCAACACCATGTCACCAAGTCTCCTAAAACGTGCCACCTAGTGGAGCCTGTGCCCCAGTTTTACTGGGAGAAGCAGCCAGCCCTGTTCCATACCCTCCGGCTACCTTCCAGCTCTTGCCTGGGAGAACTGCTTGGCATTTACCAGTTCTCACTCTGCACATCACCCATTCTCCTTAGACCACCCTGCAAACTTTGCTCTGCTTAAAATCAAACAGAAAGATTTCTAGAATACCTAGTAAGTCATTACTAAAACCACCTAAATCGATATCAAAATCAGTTGAGCACAGAAAAATGAGCGGATGGGTAAAATCCAAGCCAGCCCTTTCTCTGCTGTCTGCTTCAGCATGGAATCTGTATGAGAAGTTACTGCAATGTAAGACATTCTTCAGCATTTTCCCCTAAGCAGCAGAAGTATATGATTGAGACAATGAGGGAAGAGCTACTCATTGCTAAACGGCAAGACACACACACACATAACTCACACTGTGCCTTAGGAAACAGCTGGGAAAACTAAGCTGGAGAGACCAAATAACATCCAGTTTCAGATACATAGAACAGAGTCATTTCTGAGTCTAAAGACTACTTTAATATGCCATTTTCCACAGGATGACTTTATTTTCCAAAGCCTCACAGAACTTCTGATAGCAATACCAGCTAATTACTCCTATAAATGTATAGCACAAACCCAATCACCTTCACCTTTCATCAAAAACGAATTGATTTTCTCCTTGAATTCGAATACCAAAATAAATAGATGCTTTCAATCCTACATTATATTTCACAGAGCGGAATTATTTTTATTTTTTTCACGAAATGTAATTGTATTAGTTATAGGAATTGTCCAGTATGGAAGGCATTGTAGCAATCAGGAAAAACAACATGACTTCAAAAATATTCAAGTTATGAGTTGTATATGATATTCACCTAAAAGTATGAAGTTCTCATTGCTGAATCTCTCTTAGAAGAACACATATAAGACATGTTCATAGATCCTAAAATACCCTGAAAGTTGTTATGTGCCCTTACCTTTCTTCCAATTGCAGGAAAACTTGAGGGAGCCAGAAATAACTGACAGTGAGGTGGAATTTCACCATACATTTCTTTTTTGCATAAAATTTTCTGAGTTTAAGCATCTTTATTTCATGTAGTGGAATGTACAGTACACAACAAACATAAGAAATTTTAATAGAAGTAGAAAAAAGGTGCAGAGAAATAAAAAATACAGTTAATCACATACTGAGATTCTCTGGCAGCTGTGCCACTGTGCATTTCTAACAATGGCTATTACAATTGTGTCTTTTACTAAGATGTGTTAGTATGTGTAACTGTGAGTGTCGGAATGTGCATTCTTACATTTATGTAAGTATAGACACTGCTTTACCAGTCAGACAGGCAGTGCACAGGTTTTTAACACAGACCCAAGACAGTCAGTGCTCTGTTAAACTCGCGTTTGGGATTTGAACAGTAGTTTGTCCAGAGAAAACACACTTGCTCTGGTGATAACAGGGAAATGCAGGCATTTGAGAAAACATCCATGTGTCAGGATGATAGGGATGGATATTAAACACCTGCAGAGGAAAATGAACATAAGCTGGATTTTTATCATGTTGCCATCTATAGAGCCCAAACATTCCATTTGATTTGCTGCTGCTTTATTTGAACAAACAAACAAAAAAGATAAACCCTCGCCGTGCAGCCAGATAGTCTAAAAGACTCAATTGGGTGAAAAGCTGGGGAATGCTTTCACACTCTGAAGGGAAAAAAAAACCAACAACCAAACCCTGCAAAAGAAGTTTGATTTTATTAGGTGAGACACACCTGCTGACTTCCCCTTCTCATAAGAATCATCAGTATTTTGACAAGTATAAGCAGATCCACAGTATTTCAGTACTTTGTGCATCTCAGTTTTCACTCAAGAGAGATGACAGACTCCTCAAGTTTGTGTGAGCTGGAAAAAACTGTCTAATCTAAAATGAAAACCCCATTTTAATAAGAAAGGATCGGCAAATTAATCATCACATCTGCAATGGTTTCCCCACACACAACTGCCCTGAGTTGTCCAGTACTGTCAGTGCCCACAGAAAGCATTTGCTGTGAGATATGTACATTCACACTGTGGGAAGTGTGGACCAGAGCATCCATTAGTAATTAACCAGGGATGAGAAAAGCAACTGGGAACAGCTAAAGCAAGTGTTCACAGGTTGCTCTGCATTCTTTTGCAAGGAACAGGGAAGGCTGTGATTGGCTCCATATGACTGGCAAAGGTGATGATAACATGACTTATGAGCAACCTGCCACAAAAAGTATTTATCTTGTGATATATTAGGTGTACACAAGCAAAGATGCTCCTCTAGAGGCACATCACACGGGAGTTAAACACACCATTTAGTAAGGTGATTATAAAATCACCTCAATTTTCGTGTAAGGAAAGGACTTTCGCAGCCACGAGGCAATTGCAGATTGTGAAGAAACTAGAGGAGTTTACTCGCTTCCCACTTTTGGAAACAAGTGTTTATTAATCTCAGATCTTGCAACCAGTGCCAAAATAATTATGCAGGTATCGTCCTCCAAGAAAGTGATAGAACCTTCCAAGTCAAAAGGAACAACCGTGTTTGTGTCCTGCTGAGTGACACATTACCACAAAGCTCTCCTCTTGGCTACTCCTGTCCTTTTCCAATCTATTGTAGTCTGCATTCTCTCTTACTAGTTGCAATTTTGGTTGTTTCCTCTTTCAAGTTAGTTTCCAGATGTTGCTTACCCATTTTTTCCCTGCCACACTGCATCCTTTGCCTGAACTTCTACACCATTCCCTTCTGTGTTTCCCCCCAGTGTTCGGCTCACAATCTAAGTCAAGATTTTGAAACCTGTTGTAAATTACATTAATTGGCAGTTCTTTCCTGCAGCTGCGTGCATTTCTTAAGACCACATACTTACAGGGCTTTTTTTTTTTACCTTCTTGGGACAAATTTTATACTAAACCAAATTGCAGCTGGTTCCAACACCAGCTGAATAGTCATACTGGTACCTTTCAGGGGTCCTGGCAGAGACATGTTTATAATTATTTTGTACAGTACTCAAATGGAAGAGAGTTCTACTGGAAACTTATAAGGAAAACTGGTTTATGCATAACGTTCTTGAATACTTCATGCTATCATGGGTAGCTCATCAATTATTTCCTACGTGCTAAATGCAAAAATACATTGATAAAAAAAGAGCTTTAAAAAGCTCTACATAGTTGAGAAAATAATTATCTAGAAAATAATTTACATTACCTTCAAATTGCAGTATTAATTTCCAGAGTTCATTTTATAATATGGTCTCGTAAATTAAAAACAAAATCCTGAAATTATTCAAAGAAAATATGAGTAAGACCTAGAAGTAGCATGTAGTATGCCAAAATAGAACCCTGAATCTGTTCAGTATCTTTGAATCCTAACAAACTCATTCCAGAAAACATACTGTTTCTTTGTCTTTGCCCTACAAAATCAGTAAGAAGTAACTGAGAAGAGAAAATTATAGGGTAACACTTTTAAGTTTAGATATAATAATGACCTTTGTACTTGAAACTAGACAAGAAAACCTAGCTTTGTTGGAAAATGATAAAGTGCCATCAAAATATTTTCATTTACAGGTATATCTGAACCAGAAAGCTCAAAACCACTGTGACAGAATGTCTGTAAGTAGTAAGGCTGTCTGTAGAAGGTACATTGACTCCAATTCCTTTTCCCCAGTAAAACTGACCAGTCTAAAATCTTGATTGCAAGTCCAAGAGACATCTGTAGTCACGCAGGGAAACTAAAATTGCCTCCATCAGACATATCTGAGGTCTCAGTCACTATGTGGCCACTGTATTCAGTGATCAGTGAAGCAAAGGAAGCTTTGCTCCATTGCAAGGTCTGTGTCCTCTGTCCCTGCTGCTCCTTCCCTCTGCTCCACAGTATTCTGGGTCTCTCACAGAATCATTCAGGTTGGAAAAGACCTTGGAGATCATCGAGTCCAACCTTTGACCAAACACCACCATGCCAGCTAGACCATGGCACTAAGTGCCATGTCCAATCTTCCCTTAAACAGCTCCAGGTATTTATGGCTGGTGACTCCACCAGCTCCCTGGGCAGCCCATCCCAATATCTAATCATTTCTGTGAAGCACTAATGGTGCTCTCCATCCAGTTAACAATTATCCACAAAGATTGCAGGAACAAGGCATCCTTCAAATCTCTATCCTTCTGCCAAACAGAATTTAAATTAGTTAGTGTTTTTAAAAAAATATCACACATGTTAAATTGTGAAAATAGTGAAAAATGTAGTCCCTACAAATTACTGTCTCCATGCCTAGAAAAATTAAGTTCATATACATTCTATGTTCCATGTTCTGATGGCTTTACTAGACATTGGAGCATAAACAGGCTGACAAGTAGCTTTCTTTTCGTGTCTAGTACAAGAATGATGCTACTTGCTCCAAATCTTCCATTCATTGAGCTGTGAGATTCTATTGGCAGCCTTTTCACAACTTTTACATGACAGCATACTAACCAATTTATAGTTGAATACCAAAACTCATCCAAAATAAAAATAGGTTAATCTCATTTGTTTTCATCTGTTTTAACAACAGATTTTATTTACATTTCCTCCAAGAACATATATTATGAAATCAGGCCAATGAATGCACTATCAAAACAAGTACACATGTCATTGATTTAAATTTTCCTACACACTTTTTCTTTCTCTTGCTGTGTTGCCAGGTTTCTAATACAAACTTCCTGAAAATAAGGAACTCGGACAGGGTTTAAATTGATCAATGTTTGAAGGCAGCCAAGGTCCATTGCATTATACCAGCAGATCTGGTGATTATGTGCACAAAATACTGTGCTTTCAAAAGTAAAGCTGTTACAATTAAATTAACATGTAGTAATACAGAAATTATATGCATTTTTGGGGATTACATACAAAACCTTGACAAGCACCACTTATCTGAGGTTTGTCAGTGCCCCAACATGGCTTTACAGTGATTCACCAGCCTGCTAGCCAATCTATAATGAATTAGAGAGCTTTGGTTGCATCCAGTGTTCAAAAACACTTGGGTTCAATTATCATCAAATCAACTAATAAAAAATATTGGGGTTTTTTTTTTAAAAAAAGAAAGGAAAAAAAAGAAAAGAACTTGCACTATCGATTAGACTGTGTGGTTTAAATCAGCTATGGAATTTGGACAAACAAATAAGAACCATTTTACATAGCCAGCTGCACATCAAAAGTAATTTTGCAACACAAAAATTTTCTGGCCAGACCTGCCTTTTAGACAGTTATAGATCCCAGTGGAGGCATGGGAAGACCAGAGTTCAAATTCAGTTTACTATGGCAGTTCTCCCAGCTCTGAATCTCAGCCATGTGACTGGCAATGCTTACTGTCACCACAGGGGAGTCTTAAAAGGCAGAAGTGGTAGCTCTGACATTCAAAGAACAAGCAAATACTACCATACATAACTCATATAAGAGTAGAATGTTTCTCAACAGATTTTCAAGCTGTTTGTTAGCATTGTGCTGGTATCTCATTTCTGCTTGAGAATGATAGTGGACATAGAATAAATACTATTACCCAGGAAAGTGTATTTGTCAGATTATCGGCATCACTGAGCACACCCTGAATAAACCAGATACACCATGATGAAAAGGTAAGAGATACAACAACTCTGTTACATTAGCAAGCAGTGTAGTACAACAGAAGGGGTCTGATAAAGCAACATTGAAGTATTCATTAACAGAGCAATTACTACACTGACAGCACTGAGAATCTGATATCCCTGCATATATGTATGTGCCTTTTGAGACTTTCTGTTTCAGAATTGCTCTACTTTGGGGTTGTGGATAGAACACCAGTAGAGTCTGGAGTGTGCACTCCTGGAGTACAAGTTTCTCTTGAAAGGAATCCAGTTTTTGTCCTCTGGGACTTCACTGTGATACAAACCAAAAATGCAGCAAGTGGAGACGACTGTGAGGTTTGTTTCAAAAGCATACTCATGATCTGACACGTAATATACATGTACCTGAGGTTTAAAAGCATGGAAGAGTGTTCCAGGGCAAACAAACCAGCACCTATTATGATCATTCTCGAGTCACAAATGTTTATTATCACAGCAATGCATCCATGTAGTGGGTTAATACTTCTGTGCCTATCTTAATGCCAATGCAGTGTTTGGCACAAGTAAGTGACATTTTAAATTTTTTTTGTGAACTTTTTGAGTTCTTTTTTCCCAAATTCAACATTATTTAACCCGCTCTACCAGTTGCCATTCTTTTGCATTTTTCATATTAATGGTAATTTATGGTAATTTAGGGAGACTTCTTTCACAGAATCATTAGGGTTGGAAGGGACCTCTGGAGATCCTCTAATAAAACCCTTCTGCCAAGCCAGGCTCACCTAAAGGAGGTAACACAGGAATGCATCCAGGTGAATTTTGAAAGTCTCCAGAGGGAGATCCATGAGTTCCCTGGGCAGCCTGTTCCAGGACTCTGCCACTCTCAATGAAAAATTCTTCCTCATCTTGAGGTAGAACTACTTGTGGTTTAGTTTATGTCCATTGCTCCTCGTCCTGTCACTGGGCACCACTGAAAGGAGTCCTGGCATCATCCTCTTGCCACCTGCCTTTGAGATATTTATCTGCATTAATGAGATTCCCCTGAGTCAGATAAGAAAAGGGAGCCTTGATATTGCAATGTACTATTGGTCAGATTTACCCCTACAAAACATTTCTTACATACCTATTCTATTCACCAAGGAACTGAAACACAGAGATCAGCTATAGAGAATTTTAAGGGACCGAGTAAAGACACAGCACCTCTTCATGACTGGAAGTATCACAGATGGGGAGTGACAGTAAATCTAAATTCAGGATATTGACATTATACATACCATGCTGGCTGGCTGTGACCTCAACCAGTCTACACTAAATTAAAGAAAGAGCATCTAAATCTGGCCAGTGCACAATAATAGCAAAGATGAGTGTAAATACTATTGTCAGAGAAGCTTGAGAAATCAAAGTACAGCATAATAATGCAAACAGGTAACATGATTTGTGAGAAAAATCTGTGCAATTCCCTATCTGATTTCTGTTTAAATTTTTGATGGAGCTAAGTATACATCTTTCTATGCCAAAAACACATAAAATATGAGCAGATCGACGAGATACTTATTTTGGAGAGCAGTTTTGAGGAGCAGTCACCAGTACTGACCCAGTACTGACACAAACAACTTCTTTTTAGATTCCTCAATTTTATTCGTTCATACAACTGGAAGTAATGATCTCTTCTCAGCTTTAGCATAATGGTGATTAAGCATTTAATCCAAATCTCTGGCAAGCTAGTAAGCATAGCTAATCACAAATTGGAGGAGCTGATGTATTCACAGTCTGACCCTGCAATAAGAAACATCATATACTACCTCTTCTGTCACTTTTGAAAAGCTATAAACTCATAAATGCAAAGTCATAAACTATAATAGAAGATCTCTGTTAATGAACAAGACGGATCCTTTCCATCCCACGAATTATTTGTACAGGTTTTTTCACAGCCAAATTTATCTAGATACTTTAAAAACAAATGGAAATAATGTTGTCATATGGCAGCCAATTTGTAAAGCATACACATAAATTTTGAAAACTCCCTGCAACGACATTCAGCTTTGCAATTTTTTAAGAATTCAACATCATTCTCAAGACAATACAAATGCCACTGACACATCTCCTTGTAAAAAATTGTCCCCGACTCTGTACTAGAGTCAGTAACAGCTATGACAATATGGTTTTGGCATTTGAAGGTGTTTTCATTATCGTAAGTGTTCAGCTGGACAAGATGTTTCAAGAGTTTCAGACAATACAGGAATTTTTCATTTTTAGGTCACTCTTCACCTCCAGCCAGGCCATCCCTAGCTGTTGTGACAATGACTCTCATAGAACAGATTGGTGTTTCAACAGTAACTATCAGATAATTAACCATATCAATAAAATTATTGCTGTAGTTGCCAGCATTTGTGAAAAAGCCAGGCAAGAGTTCAAAAACTATACGGGCATTAAAAAACCCACTAGACACTGTAGTTCTTCAAATGACTTTTATAATATATTTTAAATCTGCACTGCTGACGGCACTGCAGCTTAAGTATAAGAACATTTAAACTTGTTTCAACAAGCTAACACCAGGATGAGAAACAATTCTATTGAGGTATCAGTGAGCATGGTATTTGGTTAATTATCCTGCCAAAAAGCAGAGTGATTAAATTAGCTGAGTGCCAAATGTAGGGAACATTGTACAAACACTCCTATGTGTATTGAACCTGTTCTGTATAATCACCAGATTACAGGGCTGTCAGTCTGCTACGTGCAGAGCAGTATTGGGTTTGTGTGGAAGGTTTTGGGAACACGGGGGCTATAGGGGTGGCTTTTGGGAGAAGCTGCCAGAAGCTTCCCCCATGTCCAATGGAGCCAGTGCCAGCCGGCTGCAGGATGGACCAGCCACTGGCCAAGGCCAAGGCCATCGGCAATGGTGGTAACACCTCTGGGATAATGTATCTAAAAAGGGGAGTTACTGCACAGAAGTAAATCGTGATCAGAGAAGAGAAGGGTGAGAATATGAGAGAAACAGCTCTGCAGACACCCAGGCCAGCACAGGAGGGGGACGAGGTGCTCCAGGCACCAGAGCTGAGGTTCCCCTGCAGTCTGTGCTGCAGCCCATCCAGGTCCATGGGGATACAGAGATCCAGCTGTGCAGGAGCCCACACTGGAGCAGATGGATGACTGAAGGAGGCTGTGACCTGCACTGGAGCAGGCTCCAGGCAGGACCTGTGGGCCCGTGGAGAGAGGAGCCCACACTGCAGCAGGTTTGTCCCTGCAGGACTTGTGACCTCGCAGGAGACCCACACGGGAATAGTCTGTTCCTGAAGGACTGCACCCTGTGGAAAGGGACCCATGCTGCAGCAGTCTGTGAAGAACTGCAGCCTGTGGGAAGGTCTCACGTTGGAGAAGTTTGTGGAGAACTGTCTTCTGTGGGAGGGCTCCCAGGCTGGAGCAGAGGAGTGTGAGGAATCCTCCCCCTGAACAGGAAGGAGCGGCAGAGACAATGTGTGACAGACTGATCACAACCCTCAACCCCATTCCCTGTCATCCTGCGCTGCCAGGCAGGAGGAAGTAGGGAACTGGGAATAAAGTTAAGCCTGGGAAAGAGGGGACATTGGGTAGAAGTTGTTTGTAAGGTTTGGTTTTACTTATCCTACTCTAATTTGATTAATTAGCCCAAGTCAAATCTGTTTTGCCTGTGATGATAATGGATTGTGGAGAGTGAGTGATCTTGCCCTGTCCTGATCTCAACCCATGAGCTTTTCATTGCATATTCTGTGCCCTGTCCTGCTGAGGAGGGGTGTGATGGAGTGGCTTGGGGGGGCACCTTGCATCAGCCAGGGTCAACCCACCACAGGAGCATAAATCTATATGCAAAACAATGGAAAAGTTGGTCTGCACAAGATACGTGCACAGAACAGAATAATTAATTCTTTCAGGACATAATTGTAATTGCTGAGTCAAACCTGTAGCCATACTTCTCAAAACCATTTAAGAGACATATTTCTGACATACAGTTTATACATAAAATCATAATGGAGCTATTGTTCCCTCTGCATTACTGTCACTTATTTCTGAAGCAGATGCAAAATTTCTTTTCAAAGAGAGAAGAAGTGTGCCATTTTTATCCCTCAGATTGAGAAAGTTCTGAAAAATATTACAAACATTTCAAATGGTTTCTTTCAACATTTTTCATCCAAATGAAATTTTCAACATTCCCAAACTGTAAAAAGAAGGCAGTAAGTTCACTTGAAGGCTTCTTCAAGTGCTTCATGGCTCTAGCTATTCGGGTTCCACACAGTACAAATTTTTATCTGTGATGAGATTATATTTCAATGACACAGCTTGACAACTACTAGAAAAAAGTTTTAAAGGTAAGAAAGTATGTCACAAGATTGTAGTCCTCAGAAAGAATGGGACTATTACTCTACCACAAGTAGTCACCTACCAATATAATGGCAAAATAAATTATTGCTATTATTTTGAACAAATAAAAAATGCCCTGTTAAGGAAAATGCAACTGATTTTTGTATGTTTGTTAGTTTGTTTGTTGGTGTATTTTCTTGATGAGGTATTTTCTATAAAGAAAATATTACAAATAGGGAAAACAAATTTTTCATTCAGAAGATACAAAAATAGTATGTCATTCTCTACAGTTTTTTAAATTCTGTCTTTAGTGGGCAAAATATAGCTTATATAGAGTGTACTTAATATTCTTGTATATTAGGAAAATGCCCACTTGGAATCAGCTCTTCCCAGTTCAATGGCAACAGTCAAACTGAGCCTCCATGTTAAGTAAATAGGCTCACTGAGTTATTCATAAAGCAGGAAAGACAAACTTGTTAAAAAGTTAACAAAGTTAAAAGGAACATATTTTGATTCATTCCCCTGGTTGCACCACAGCCAAAGGGACTGCTGTCCTCATGGGGAGAGTGAAAGGACACCAGTCTTAGAAAAGCCCAGAGGGCTAAAAGTGGATAACAACCAAAAATAATGGCTTGAAGCCATCAGTACATTTCCTTCATTTACAAAAAGAACTTCAATATGTGCTTGAAATGCTTTGTTTTAATTTGTTAGCTGTTCTGCAAAGATCTCTTGATAATACAGAATGTTTCCACAATAAATGTTGGCCAGAACAAGTTTACTCTAGAGTTTTACTCTATCATTGAGCATTTACAAAATAAAATAAATTTAAACAAGTCAGGTTGGCCAAATTCAAAACCACAAATCAAAAAACCACCAAGTAGGACCATCCTCCCTGCCAAAGCTTAATGTGACCTAATGGGAGAGTTGTAAGAGGTTAGAGTTGGATTTTTATGTAGCTTCATGTAATATTTGGCAAACCGAAGGGGCTGGGTCAGGACTCCTGATCCTTAAGCAAACATTTGATGTAATTTTTTTCACTTTTTCACTACAATAATACTGTGCATTCTGCCCTCCTATGACCTCAGCCCCTTTTCCCCAGGGTGGGTCAGATTTAGAACCTCCTTCTTCACTTACGAGGGCCATCTGAATCAGCCCCTTCCAGATGTGTTTCACCTCCACCCACAACAGGCCCTGCAGGTCCAGCAAAGTGCAGAGAGGGAGAGGACCGCGGGGAGAAGGAGCCGTGCCCTGGCAGCACATCAGTTGGCTCACAACTTCTCCCTGAGTTTATTATTCATAGCACTGGGGGGAGGGCAGGGGGCAGGGTGACTCACACAACATCTTGTCTAAATTGAAAACCAACACCAATCCACACCCCTGCAACCGAGAAGCAGAGCTGTGGTGGGTCACTGTGGTCAGTTTTGCTTCCAGTGGATGTCTGGGCTCCAGGGACTTGCTGCTCTGGGCTAAGCAGGTCACTCGCTATCATTGAAATGAGAGAGAATGGCAAGTTTATCTTTCCCTCCAACCCCTTCAAAGAAGTGATCTCCACTGCCTGTTCTCTCTGAAAGAAGTTACACTAATGCTTGTGACAAAAGTGAGAGTCAACGTGAAGTCTCTCGAAATATTTTTTAATTTGTATGAAATATACGGAGAACTGTATAAAAAAAACAGCACTCTGATTTAGTCCTCATCTAATAATACAGAAAATTAAATAACCACCCTACCAGCAACTATCCAGGTAGAAAAAGGAATGTTATTTAGCATGAACTCCTCAATATTTCAAATGCAAGTGAACAAGAAAACTATGGCCCTAAGTACAGATTGAAAGAGTAATGTACAAAGGAAGAAATAAAGTGGTATTTCCTTTCAGGTAGTGCTATAGCAAAAACAATAGTTTACTGGATATATTAGCAAAGCATTTGCCTAACAAATTAAGAGTTAACATGCTGTTTTAACCATGTTTTAAGCTAAAAATTCTAGTGGTTTTGCCACCATCACAGAAGTTCCGACCTCAGGACATGCGTGTATCTTCAACAGTGATGACAAGACTTTTTTCACTTGTGCCACTGTCCCGGTTTTCTCTCACTGTTTAACAGTTCTGTATAATCTTGCCTTCTGCTTGCTCCCCAGTGTTATTTTTGATGACCAAATACCTAATCCCATTGACCTATTGTCAACACACCCTACACTGAAGAGGGTAAGGGCAAAAAGAACCATAAAACCCTGGCACCTGCAACAAGTGCTCCCAGATGAACAGGGAACTGGGATGGGGGATCCATCAACGCTAGTGCAGGACTGACAGGAAACCTGCTCTGTTGAGGAGTGATAGGAAGCTCCTGGGATGCTCGAGGTTGTTTCAGTTACCTGGAGCCAAGCAAAAGCAACGAGAACAATAGGAAGTTGTCCTGCCTATGTGCTGCCTATGTCCTGCCTATGTTGTGTCTTCTACCTCCCAAGAGCTCCTTCCTGCCTGGGATTCAACAGGGAGGAGATGCTCCATGTTTCCTGCTCAAGAGTGCCACAGTGGCCCCAAGTAGTAAATAAGGAAAACTTCAAGCAGAAACCTACAAGTCTTCCCGCAGCAGAGCCAAATCCAAAATTAAAGGAATGTGTGACAAAGCTGCCAAAAGTGTGACACTTGGCAGCTCTCCCAGCTGCCTTCCACTACTTCCCTTCTAGCCCCCAAAGTATCTGTGATGTGAGTAAGGGGCACTCTTAAGTAGCTGTTGGCCTTTTCCCACTGCAACTGCTTGGAAGGACTCTTGGCTTCTTCAGGCGCCACTGGGTTAAGGTAGAGAATGTGGCTCCTGGGCCCTCTGCCCGACTCCTATTCACACGGTGGAAAGCAGCACAGGACATGGCTGGCTCCTTCTGAATTGAGGAAAGCTTCTAGCAAAATTAGGCTCCTTTCTTCACAAAGGTACACAGAAGAAAACAGAGCAACAGCCAAAAATCTCTGCCCTTGCTTTCTCCGAACCCTGACGTCAACTGGAGTTAACTCCCACGGAACTACATACCAGCTAAGGACAGGAACATCTGGCTCCCCTCACATCTGTTTCACAAACCAGCATCTGCCCCGAGGTACTGACTGTGCCTTCACAACCTTCTGTCAGTACCTTCAATCCCAACACCTTGGAAGTGAGGTATGTTGGCTTCAGCTCTTTTCTATGTAGGTAGCACATGCACTCTTCACCCAAGTCACAAAAGCCATAATTAGAGAAAAATCTCTCCCACCTCACCCTTGCTGATAAAGTCTTTCCATCTGGCTAAAATTAAGTTAAAATTCTTTCTTCTCAGCTTAGATTGATATTTCTAATATTTCATCTCCAGAGGGGGGAAAAACCAGCAAATTACCAAAGTGTTTCATATTATGTTACACTCTCCATTGAACTCAACATCTCACTGACTCCTATCCATGTAAGAATAATTGTATTTTATCCAATAACATTTAAAAAGTGTAATTATATGTCATCTTTTACCCTAAAAGTAGAGCATTGTACAAATATGCAGGTATTCAACCAACACAGCTAGCTACAAACCAATGGAAAATTACTATTTGCACATGCAAAAAACACCTCACAGAGGAGCAGAGTAAGAATGGAAATACATTGTACATATTTGGTTGGCATGGATATAGACACACAGTATTTATAAAATGTTTGAAACGTGTGAGCATTGCTCTCATATCTTACTGATACCATGAGGAGCACAGGCATGTGATTATAGATCCACAGGAAAAAGCAGCACTGCATTATTTCAATGAAACTCTTGCAGTTGTTTGGAACATTCCATCCTGGTACCACTCTGACATTACTCTGTTGAATTTGAGATATCTGACATACAAAATAGCACACTATAACAAATGATTACTTGCTATTCTGTAATTTTTTTACAGCCCAGAAGATACAGCTTGGTCTAAGGATTTAGGTTCTTATCCCTACTGAGCCATTGGCTAATTGTGTGAAATCAGCAAAGTCTATTAATCCCTGTAGTAATCCCTGCTAGTAAAAAACTAGCTTTTGTGACCTCTGAATAAAATGTAAAATATTGTCATTGTTGAAGTGACCTGAGGAGTTTACAAATAAGTTTAAAATTGACAGAGCTGTGTTAGAGATACAACTTTCATATTTCCAAACAATAGACATACATTTATATAGAAGATGCAGCTTAGACATATTGAGGCCTGAATCCCTTCTCTGAGCATCCTATTATTACAAAGACCCTTCAGAAAGCTGTAGGCCAAAGTAAGACCATTTGTTTTACATGACAAATGTCTGACAATTGGACACATTGCAGATAAAATTTAAATATGTTTCAATATGGAATTTTTAATTGCATCTTGTCAGTGTATTTTTAACAGAAGTTGTCTTAACAGGGAACCACACAGAATCTAGTTTACTATGGAAGACAATAATTTCTGCTGAAAAGTCCCTTGAAGAATAACCATGAAAAACCACACATCTTTCCTTTTCTAGAATTTTGGGGTTCCATTTGGGCCTGAATGTCAGAACCCAAAAGTTCCTATGTCTTATCCCTAAGGAAGCAATCACACAAAAAAAAATACAGTTTTTATGCTCCTCGTATTTCTGTAAATGCAGCCACTTTCCATCTTCCTAAATTGAGACTTCACACAAAAGTTAAGGCTGCTCTTCTTCAACAGCCTATCCCCCTCTCAGCAACACACGTTCCTTAGGAGCATAACTCCACTCAAACACTCCAACTCTACTTGCTCAATTGCTCCAGCATCTATCTTAGAATCCATTCCTTTTTGATGAGGATTTCAAAATGGCAAATTGGGTTTCTCAGTCGAGACCTTATGACTGGGGCCTCCATCCAGTGCCACAGCCTGGCAAGAAGTTGTCTTGCTTGAACTAGAAATTGGAAACTGGAAAGAGAGAATCACTTTCCTTATGCTTATCTTTCTTCCCTTAGTACCATTTGAATTATTTGGCGTAAAATTGCCATCTGTTTATACATTAGGATTATTTTTAGGCATTGGGTTGAGTTTTTTCTTTCAGAAATTTAATTTCCACTCTTCTTAAAAAAATTATAACTTTTTTTTTAGGGAATGGGCTAACAAGGAGTGCTCCTCTAATATAAAGCAGACTCCACTGGCCTGTACTCAAGGTCTCTCATGACTTGGTGTTTAATGTTCAGTGGCCTCCAATGTAAACTTTATTGTATGGGTGAAAAGTAGCCTATCAGGATACAGTAGAGATGCTTCCCAGGAATTCAGTTTGTTTCAGAACCTTGAAAAACACCCTAGCTGAGGTTGCTGCTTACACCACAAACCACTTAGGGCTGGCAACCTCAAAAGAATATGAAAGCACTAGTTATTGTTACACACCCTGCTGTTGTATCACAGCATGTGAAAGATAGGGACAGAGAACAGTCATTTTTTACAAGTGTACAGAGCATTCAGATCTGCCTAAACACAGGGATTTTGTAGAACAGGATTCAAGAACTAAGTCTGCTATTCTACACATCCCAAACAAAAGTAGTTCAGCAACACAGTGGTATCATAATTGCATCAGGGGGCCTGTCAGAAAATTATTGAATAGCTAAAGCATTAGGTATTTTAAAATTTATTATATTTTGTGACCAAACTGGCAACTGCAGAGGGGCTGGGACTATATTACAGTGTAATAAAAACCTCATAAAACATTTAAACAAACTCACACATCTGCAGAGAGATGGGAGGTATTATGTAATGTAAGTCATTGCTAAAGTCACCTCTCACCCCACTAGCTGCTGCAGGAGCAATGTTCAGTATAAAGTGCCTCTGTGGTTTCTCACTCTGTCTCACTCACTCCCACCCCCAATACACACACACACTCTCACACACGGATGTTATTTACAAAAGAGACACTGCACAGGTTGGTGCTTCTTTCAACATTTAAAAAAAAGAAAAAGGTGAAAATAAAAACTAACAAATCTGGAATTATTTTGGTTTCGAACAAGTGTAGAGGCAAAGGAGATCCAAATCTCATTTCATCTTAGTCCCCATAGTAAGGAAGTCTTGGATACAGGTCTTTCCTTTAACTCATATCTCACAACCTCCAGAGGATTTCACTGGATTTAATAAAGAATAGTCTCTGGACAAATTCTTGACCTACATCCTAGGCTGGCATTCCTATTGTGTTTGTTCTTAGAAAATGTAACGACAGCTCCACAGCATTCCTTTTGCAGATTGCCAGAAAGCTTATGTCTCAATTATATGCAAATGCAGATGATAATGTGTGAGGTAGGATCCACAATTTCACTCAAGGGACTACCTCAAAACCAGTCCAACAATCAACAATACTCTGTCCAAACCACAAAAGACAATGAGAGATGAGTGCTTGGAATGTTTTAAGAAATTATGGCTGCCAAATTGTTTGAAGGCAGTCAGGAATGTATACTGAGGACTCATTAGAGTTCCTCCCTGGCTGCTCTCTTCACTGCAACATATTCAGATCAGCTCCCAGAAGGCCCTTGATGAAATATTAAGTTACTGAGCTGGAAAAAACAAATATCTTCAAAGTTTCATTTCTTTCATTCTTGATTTTGTACTGACCTACTCTGAGACATGACACAACATGGGATATGGAACACTCTGCAATGCAAAACAGCATAACCACCACCTTTCCTACTATTGAAAATATCATTATTTTGCCAGCTGGAAGCTGAGCAGAAGCTTTGTAAAACTCTGAAATCCTTTGTAGCCTGGTGGTTTATGTGAATAGATATTATCTTAGAATACTGAAAACTTCCATGCACTTTGTTGTTAACTCCTTTCTTTTCTCTTCAGCTTGTATTTTCTAACTTAAAAATCACTTATAAAAGTGCAGACCAACAGCACTCATAGCCCAAGCTCTGTTAGCAGTAAAGCCACCCTAAGTAGCATTATATGTTTAATCTTCCCCTCCTAGCAATGTGCCCTAAGTGAGAGTATTCTATCACAGGATAAAGACAAAGGGATGAATGACTGAAAAAAATCTACCTGTAACGGTGATTTCTAGGCTGCTAATTTCTTCCTGAGGAACAATTCAAGAACAACAATCTCTTTCCCACTTGGAAAACATTTTCCAGAACTATCCCCAGATAAAATTCTAAATAACTTACTATGTCTCTCCCAGTTACCAGATCAATTTGAAGAACATATGGAAGGATAAACCTACAAAGTATCTCTTGTTTACCAATCTACCATAAAATAATTTCATGATCATGGATTGAGGGAGTTCTGACGTTTCTAATAATATTTTGAAAGAGACCTTGAAAGGAGTTCCAGCTTTATCAGCTTATCTAATGAAACCATCTTAGCTCTTCCTTGAGACTCTTCCTCTTAAATCCCACACAGTGCAATGGAGAGCTGTTCAGTGAAGCACAGAGCCCACCTGACTTTGGGAGGAACAATCTATTGGGGATATAAAGTCTCCATGACACCATATAGTGGTGGGTGCAATAATGCCTGAGGGGCATTCACCAAATCTACTTTTGGAGTTCTGACCGAAGACTTTTCAATGTCTGTGATTGGTAAAGCTCCATTTCTCATTCAGTGGTTTTGAAAGAACAACACGCACTACAGAATTACAGTGTAAGACCTCATAAAATAAGCTCCTAGTCTTACAGTTTTGGGAGCTAGCCTAGCTGGACTCTGTAGGGAATGTGTTATCTCTTCTTAATCCTTTAGGCAGGTCACTGCCAGCATGGCTCCCAAAATAGTTCAGGCCTAGTCATAGCTTCACTAGTTTATAAGGGCATTTAAGGAACCAGTATGCTGGTTTGGGAGTACAAACCCAACCTTCCTCATCACCTCTTGGTAGGGCTGCTAAGAGAGTGCTGCATGCCAGTATTTTATGACTGTCTCTCTGAAGTCCAGCAGTTCTAAATTAAGCTTCTGTGCAAGATGAAGGCTACATGTACAAAACAACAGTTTCAAATTACCTTTGTTGACATTAAAAGATCTGAAATGCCTGTGATGAATTAGATGTTTTCTAAGGTCCCTTTAATTTTTCTGTACTGAAAACTTTTAATACATAACTGCCAGCCTTCTAATGTACAAAATAAACCAAGTGATATATATGTAGCTCAGTACTCTATCTGAAAGCAGTCATGGCGAATGTTTATGGAAAAAAATTAAAGAAACCTGTAAGCATAAGTGATACTTCTCAGACACACTCTCCCACACTTAGTCATGTGTGACTTAAGAGAGCTTCTGGGCTATTCTTGTTGTCCTCCATCCTCTGAACTTAATGGACATCATGAATGTAGGATGGGCCCATAAAGGGAAGGGGTTTGAATTAAAAAAACCCCTGAGAAGTATAGTTCAAGATGTTTAGCTCACAACAACTTAATTTAAAACCTGATGTCAGCAGAGAAGTGTTGTGTTAGCTCAAGTGTGAGACAGATCAGGCTCTAAAAAGTTGGGTAGCTGATGCACAGCGAAACTACTACAGCTTAATTAATTCTACTGTAATGTCTGTTGAAGTTATCTCAGAGAATTGCTAACATTCCTAATAGACAACAATCACAGTGTGTTTGTTATCTATGGATAAACTGGAATTTTTTACTTCATTAAAATGAAGTTAAAGTAATTAGTCACTGACTCACTTTCTGTTGGGAAGGCCTCTTTTGAAAACTTTTAGTGCAAGCTCAGTAAGTTCTTCATATCCCACATAAGTAAAACAGCATCTTTAGTAAAGCCTCTGATGGAACTGTTCCTATATTTTTCTATTATTCTATTTCATTATTATTTCATATTTTATCCCACCTCCAGTTTCAGACCTGATTACTCAGTTTAAAAATCTACCTCACAGGTTGCCACTTCAAAACATTTGCAGAACTTTCACTACCTGCTGTCAAGTAGCACACACAAGCACATCATCCAGGCAAATACATCTTCAAGTCATTAGAGATGCATGAAATGCCATCAAAAACAAAAGCTTTTTTCAGCTCTAACTTCATATTTTCTCAGGAAAATACTGTGATGTTTTGAGTATGTTCTAAAAGATGATTAACATATATTTATCAATAAAAAGTTGTGTTCATTTCGATAGGACAGAATACCAAGGAGTTGCATGTTAAAGCAATGCATACTATGATGTTTCACAGTAGCACATTACACACTGTTACCATTGGTGTACTGAAAAAGGTATAAATAGTATTTGTAACACTAATAATGAAGCATCAGTGGAGCTGCCAGAAAGGGAAAAAAAACCAACCCTGAAAATGACGTGGCATCACAGATAAAATCAAATACATAGATATTCAAGGAAAATGCATTTTGCCTCAAAGAGTTTCATCTCCTTCAAGTGAGAGGTTTTGCACCTTATTAAGACTGCAGAACTCCCAAATTCAGAGCACAGACTATCCATACATTTCTTTCAAACTAAATAACATAAGCTACATATAGAAAATTAGTCAGCCATGGTTTTTATTGTGCATTCAAGAGCAAAGAGAGACTATGCATAAATGCTGGTGTCTTACTATTAAAGTAAATGCCATTTACAAGACTGTATTTTACTAATTGTAGATATCACATAATGTAATTTAAAGGATATTTTACAGTATTCTTGGAGGAAATAAATCACTGTTCTCAGTAACCAGTCTTATTCCAGCCATGTGC
This sequence comes from Calyptomena viridis, assembly GCA_013390005.1. Lineage (NCBI taxonomy): Eukaryota > Metazoa > Chordata > Aves > Passeriformes > Eurylaimidae > Calyptomena > Calyptomena viridis. The sequence continues at coordinate 48,719 of WEIV01020573.1, forward strand.
AGTAAGCAGCACAATGGATGACTGCTGTCCTGCTGCAGTCAATGAAGCCTCTTCAATTCGTATAATTATATCAGTGTAAATCTAGTATCAACTATGAGAAGCTTAGTCAAGGTTAATATTCCTTCAAGTATGTATAAACTGATAATATCTAAATCAGTATAATACAATATTAATACACTTCTGTAGGTATATATATATAAGATAGAAGTGAGGATTTAAGTTGAGGACGTAAAAGATATCTCCAATTATGTACATCTATCATTACCCCTTTAATAAAGAGTTTCTATGACTATCATTGTCAAATGAAATTGTAAATTAATATTTAATGATGTTGGTTTGTTTGTGTGTCAGAAATATTGACCAAAAAAACAGAAACAAAATTAATTATTAATTCTAATTGATGGTCTGTCTGCTTGTTTGAGAACCAGGCAATTGGAACAATTCTACAAAAATAGCTTTGAAATGATACTTAAAATGCAGAATGCTATTCCTCTGTAGAGTGTGGAAGGAAAGTAAGTATCCCATAGAATAAAACACTAGCCTATTAAATTTTACAGCTTGAAAAAAGGATGTAAAATATTAGATATTTCTATTGAAGTTGGTTTTCTGATTTTTTTTTTTAAACTTCTTTCTGCTTCCTTATTTCTAAGCAGTAGAAACATTAGAAATTCTAGACTTAATGACAATATGTCAGCTGATATTATTTGAGGACACGCCCTCTTGCGAGAAAACGAGTCCTGGAAGCATCACCAGCCAAGTCTTAGAGTTTCAACAACTGTTCATCACCCCAGTTAATCCAGATCCTGAATTCTGACCAGTTAGAGAACAGCACTTCACACAAGTGAAGGAAAGAAGAAAATTCTGTTTTAAATAAAAAGCATTCAGTGTCACTCCAGCCACCGGCAGTAACTGGAGCTGTTTCGGCAGCTGGTGACCGCTGTGCTCTGTGCCACACCATCTCATTTTTCACCAATCTCACCGGAATTCCAGAAGAGCTGAGGCAGGGGCCACTCTGGTACACACACAGGAGAGAGTCTCTCTAGCTTTTATGCCTGCATGAAGTATGCCACAGTAGTGTCTGGCAGTTTAGCAGCAGGCCTAATGTCTGCTGGGTTTGTAAGGAAATTAACATTCGAAAATTCTCCAGCCCATCTCTGTGAGGCCTGACTAGAGATTGAGAATAATTGTTTTGAAAGGGAAAATGAGAAAAGTCTATAACTACAGACACTTATCCAAACACCAATTATGCTTAAAACTTCATTGATATTAAACTTGAGAATGAAGAAAATGTAAGTCCACGTTCTGATTTCTTCATCGTATCAATTAGACAAGTAATATTGGTGCAACAAACTCTGTAGGAGTGATGCAGCTAAATCCCCACTGATTCCAGCCTATAATCTCAGTCAGACAGGAAAAGAGTGGGATTTTTAAATTATTGAGAGACTTGTTCTATTTCTACTTAAAAGACGCAGGACTGATGATAAATTGACAAGTACAGACTTATTTAGCTAATATGGTACAAGAAAAAACCTATCTGCATAAAAAACTTACCTAGCAAAAGACTTAAAAACGCTTAGTTGTTGATCAAATGCCTAACTGTATTCCCATTGCCCTTCAGAAGCATGAGAAATCCAGGAAAAATCCAGGACAAGAGGGTGGAGTAAGCTGAAACAACTTCGGTTGCTCAAGAACAGTTTATGTCAATTCAAAAGTAAAATTAGAATTATTTCCAAACCCAGCGAATTTAAGGGAAAGTCACAATCTGTGTTTAGTCCACTTGTGTGGCATTTCATGTTGAGGAATGTATTTATTTACCTTTCAGGAGAAGCAGCCATACTTACCATAATCTCAGAAATATATGAACTCTACACATTTCAGTAGCACAGCCCATAAATTACTACTCCACAGCACAATTTTACACAGAGCCACAACAGGATGGGGCTTTCCTTCTTCCCTTTTAATGTATCTTTCTTGTACAAATAAGGCTGTGGGGACTATGCCCAAGATCCACCCTTGAGAAGGATCTTCTATCCTTAGTCTTCTGCTCATTTGTAGGTGAGGTCTCACCTGTCATTGTAGAAACATCATCTTCCCACAGGGGTCTAAACGAAAAAAGGGTAAAAAACCTCAAATTTTCCACCCTTTCCCAGCTTTCCAGAACTTGCAAAGCAACAACCCTGAGCTTGAGTCACAATAAACATAAAGATGCTGTCGCAGAGAAACTGAGCTATATCACCACTGAAACAGCTCCCAAAACTTTGTTGTTTTGTCAGTCCCAAGCTGGCTATCTCAGTTCCCTTGGGAATGTTTGGTGAGAGACAGGAACTTCAGGAAAGAGCCCTTAAAGAGAGCAAGTTCAGCTTGGAGCTGTGTAAGACTTATCCACAGTGAATGCCTTGGAGATGGATTTGCTTTTCTCCTAAAACTAGAGTATGTTTACACCACACTAACAGAATTCCAGACAGTAAATCTACACCAGTATATCTGCAGTGCTTCCCAGTACCATTTGCTCCAGGACTGGGGTGCAGCCCAGAGTCGCAGCTGGTGGTGTAGACGTGCTCTGGGCACTCCTTGAGAAAGACCCTGTCCTGGGGTTTGACTGGACAGTGGAATTCCCTCCCAGTACAGGGCCAGAGTCACCATTTTCTGATCCAGAGTGACTTCAAGTCACACCTATCACTCATGTGGCAGGTCAGAAAGGTTGCAAGAATGAGGAAAGCAAAGGGAGAAAAATAGTTTATTGATTTTTAATGTTAAACTGGCCCATTTGAAGGAAACATTAATCTGGTTAGCAGAGGAAAGAGAAGACAATTTTTCCCAATTCCTACAGACGTGCCCAACCAACCAGCCCGGAGTATTTTCCTCTGCTCTTTCATAAACACACAGACCAGTGACTCATAATTGCTAATTAAAATCAGATGTGGGTGATTCCATAGATATCCAGAGGAAATGAACCAGTGAAAATACAAGTCCTATGGTTTTCTGACATAGTCAGATAACAGAGTGGGTGTTCTGGAGATTAAAAAACAGTATTAAGAAATACAGGATGGTTCTTATTTAATCCTTTAAATTGATTTTGTGACCTAGGCCAGAGCTTTCACATAGACATGGGAATAAATGAACTTCCTGGGCCTTCTCGGGGCTCAGATGAGCCCAGTGAAAACCTATTGCAGGTTTTCTGGTGCAGGTATCTCTTGGAATTTTGCTCACCAAAACTACATTCCAAAAGATGGAGAAATTGATCCACAGTTGTTACACTCACATAGCATTCCTGCCAAGTTCTCAATTGCCACAGAGGAAGAAGTAGTTTTAACTAGAGTACCTAAAGGGCCATCAAATATCTAGCAAAATAGAGCATTTGCTGGCATTTTTCTTAGGTTCATCTGTTTTGTACAAATACTCCTAGAAAAGATTCTCCAATCAACTGAGCAAAATTGACACCACATTAATAGAAATTCTGTTTTTTCCTGTCTTCTGAAGATGAAAGAACATTGTCTCCTCAAGAAAGACTGTTGTAAACTAGACTGGTAACAGCCTGACCTTATCAGAGTATCTTACATTAAATATGTTAATATTGCTTTTTGTATTACTTTAATAATTAATGATACTTGTGTATTGCAGAAATATTCCTTTTCTCTTGGCTTCTTACCTGCCATAAGTAATTTCTATAATGGATATATGGCTTCATATGTGCTGTGAGCATTAAACTAATGGAACAACAGGTGACTCACTCTTTTTCTGTCACTAGGTTAAAACCAACTCTGCATTTCACATCAGGAAAGTTTGCCCTCATTGTCCCTTCCTCACCTTGTATCAGGGAGACAGCAGGAATAAGAGAAGGCATTGCTGGCTTTCTGCCATACAGGGAATATTTCTTCCATGGAAACTCCTGCTCCCAAGTGCTCTTGGTACTGAAAACCTTCTCGGGGAGATGAAAAACATAGTCTTTGGTTTTACAGATTTGTTTCTGCCAGTTCTGACAAAATTGTTAATAAAAGTCAAAGCCAAGCACCTGTAACATTCTGCACATTTTATATTCTCTGAACATTTTGACTTCAGGAAATCTGACACCATTCTGTGACATGCAATACTTATTTCCAGAGCAATTAGAAGAATTTTCTACTCAGTAGCCATCTCTGATGAGTGGAGTACACCTTGAGCAAAGGCTAGAAATTAGGTCTCTGATATGTTAATATATCAAATACAGATTAACGAGCTTGATCTTAGCCTTTAAGTTAAATAATTGGTGCACTTGCAACAGTCCTTTAAGACATTTCTGACAAATATTGTGTGCATTATTTAATGCTATTTTTAGTTGCACTACTGACTTTTAGGAGATTGATTCTGTTAAACATGTATGAGTAACAAAAAAATGCAAACTGGCACTATTTAGATTAATATGCCAAAACTAAGGAGTTTTAAGCATAAGCTGAAGCATTCAGTACCACAATGCTTTCTGCATGGTCCTGCAAAGCTCTTTGGAAGAATTAGACACAAAATAATCACACAAATCCTGAAGTTGTAATTTGTAATTACAAGTGGAATTCTACAAAAAAAAAAAAGAGCCTGTTTGATTTTGCCTCCCTATAACAACAAAAGGAAATGGCAGTATATGTTTAGGGAAGATTAAAAATCAAAATTCTGCTGAGTGTCTTTACTAGTCACAAAGGTATTTCAACAACTATTTTACTTTCTGTTATTTTATATTACATTATAAATCTAAAAAAATGCTGTGTTTGAAGGCTTAATGAACAAACCACTTTAGAAAATGCAGTTCAGCATTAAAAAATTTTTGCTACAAGTATCTCTTATATCTTCTTGTGTATAAATCAGCACAGCCTTTTACTATCATTTACACAGAATCCTTCAAGAATGATACAGCACAATGATATCATGTCGTCTCATCCACTCATGGAGTTAGTAAAAATGTCTAGATGACAGTAGTTTTAAAAAAATGACGTTTTGGTCCTAAGCCCTTGAGTGGAAGTGTCCTCAAGCACACTGTCATTGACAAAACCCACTGATTTTGAAAGCTATTTTTTTCTCATTAGCAAGGTGTAGTCTAACAGTGCCTTTACTGTAGTCTTGCATGAAAGTAATAATTTTTCTGTACTTTTCCTATGACAAATTTATTTTTCCTATATGCTTTTACTGGCTGGTGCAGCTGGCATGGCTGGTCTGACAATGAGCCAGAAAGATGTTGAGTGCAGGGAAAACTCCCAGCTCTCTCAGCTGCTGGCACAGTGGAGGGTAAGAGCACAGCAGAAGTGGTGCATTCAAGCACAGCCCTGTGAGTTAGTATTACCTGCCTGCCAGCTTGGGAACACTACTGGCAGTGCATAGAAATGCAGGTTATTCACAGTCTTGTAAACTAAGAGAAGGTGTTGGTAACTAACTGCACAGAAAAGCATCACAAAATATTGTAAGTATCCATCAATTGTATGAGCAAGTGAGTGCTGTTATTTGATGCCAGGATTTTAAGAGGTGAAGTCAATCTGCAAAGTAAAATGCATCTTATATCATGTTCAAATCAAAAACTGTTAAGGACGTTAACAGCACATCTGATGTTTCACTATTGTTACCAGAACAGAATTAGAGCCCTATACAGGCCATACAGGACACCAACCTGATTTATTCTTATCATCTGGGAGATCATCTTGGAATTCCAATGCTATAGGTGAGTCCCAGGGAGAGCACCTTAATAATTCCATCTGGTGATGGACTCTATCAGGTGATATAACGCCAAAGGAAATACTGAAGTCAGTGGTACTGAATAAAATATTTATACGACAACTCATCTTAAATCTCCAGAGTTCCAGTTCACTACTTCCTGAGCATTCATGATTTGAAGGCATCACTATCCACAATTTGAGTTTTATGATATCATTCAAACAAATTTTGTGAATTTTCACTTGAAAATATGAAGCAGAAATAGTAACATATCTGTCTGGTAAACCGGTTCCTCTGCTTTCTAAACAAATCCTTTTGGAAAAGTAACTTAGAAAGACTTCAGGAAGAAAAGTTTTAAAGAATTCAAAGAAGAATTAAAGAATTATTCTCATGTTTTGTGAAAAACAGGAGAAAATCCCATCATCGGATGAAACAAAAAATAGTTTTCAGTCAAGGAAGTTGAGTAAGAATAAACACATGGGGTTTATGATTTAAGAAAGCCCAGTAGAGCTGATGACACAGGATGACATTATAGGCAATAGCACCAACATAAAAGCAAAATAAGCTAATTATTCAGCCCAACAAACACCCATAAAGTCTCTTTACTTCAGTGGAGCTCAGTAAGCTGTAAAACACAGGAGAAAAAGAAAAAGCATACTGTAACCAGAAGCAGATACAATGTAGAATTTACCTCAATAAATGCTAAAATAGACATGGACAGATGAAAAAATTAAGATCTAAAGCACTTTCTTTTAGGAATCTGTGATGACAGAAACCAAGATGAATATGACACTATCTGACTAGCCTAGGCTTACTTGTAACAAGTGCTGGCCAAAAAAAGTGCATTTAATACAGTATATTTAAGATCCAGTATTGCATGTGGTGGAAAAGGAATAGCAGGGAGGAACACAAAGGGATCTTCTGCAAATACAGTCAAGTAGATACCAGAGCTAGAAGTGGAAAAGCTTTAGAAACTACATGATTTGTGATATTTTTGAGAGGAGGGAAATGACAAGTAAGTTCTGTGGCAAGGAGTTTATTTTAATGGAACAGCCATAAAAGGAATGACACAGTGGAAGCATTTTGTGTGGTCCTGTTCATATTTTCACTGGATGGACATAGTGCTGATTCCACCATAAGCTTTTATTAACAGCCAAATCTGACAAAATGTGATTTTAAAGCTGAAATATATACATCTATAAATTGTTTATTATTTAAATTTCAAAACAAGCATAGCATTCAGAATAAGAACTAAGCTCTTGCCAATTCTACAGAATATAACACTATGAAGGTTATATCTATCAGCCTAAACATTTTCTCAGTGTACTGTGATGAGAAAACAGTTAGTGTCTTTTCCCCTCCTTTCTTAAACATAGTCCTCCCTGCTTTTCTGGGGTTAGAGAAATGCAAGGCATAATTACCAAATCACAATGTTTCTACTCTGTTAGCTTCACATTCTACACAAATTTTGCCAACAGCCAAATGTTCAAGACCTTAACCACTAAAGAATGTACAAATGGCAGCAACAAGTAAAACCACAAGGTCCATTTAATTCAACAACCTGTTCCTGACAGGAGCCCAGGGAAGTGTCCACCAGGTCCTTCGGTATTTTCAGACACTTTCTAGTGCTTTGCAGAGTGCTCTGAACAGCAGGGGAAAACCTCTTTTTTATATCTTTCACGACTTGAATTTAACAGATTTTTTTTACCACGTTTGCTGTGGTCACCCTGTAGTCACTTTCTTTCCCCAAACTTTTGTTTCCCTTATCCCTTTCCAGGCAAAAGTCGTTTAGTCTTGTCAGGGCTTGACACCACCCTGTTCCTGAAAAGGAACTGGTACAGACCAATACCAGCAAGCAGTTGCCTAGGGAAGAATATAATGGTATTTCACCCAGTACTACAGAAATCTCCAATTTAAACCTACAATTTACGGCCCATTTTTTGGATTTCATAATCTTCAAACAATTTTTCTTCCATGAATTTGTTCAGTCTGGTTTAGAAACTCTGCAGAAGTGTTGTCTACAACCTGCTTCAGTCAGCAGGTACACAGCTTAAATACAGCTTTGAGAACAATATTCTTTTATTTATTTTGAACTTCTAATCTGCTGACATAACTTGATATCCTCTCTTTCTTGTACTGAAAAGACATGGGGAAGGGGAGTAAAATCAATCCCTACTCCATGGTATTCATGATTTTAATCAGTTAATTTGACAGTGCTCCGTTTTTAGCAGACTGGTTTTTAACAGGTGTGTGAAACAAGAAATCACATTTAATGAAGAGATTTGTCTTGAGGTAGCACTCCTCTCTATCCCAACCCACCCATCCAGATGGTAATAGGAGCTAATGTGAATTAGATGGGGAAAAACTTTCTACACCTTAATTATCTTCCAGGATGAACAGACTGGGAGGTGGTTTGCCCTTCTTTTTTTTTTTTTTT
>WEIV01020573.1:61484-103891 GCA_013390005.1 Calyptomena viridis
AAAAACAGGTCAACCTGGAGCAGTTATCTCTGCAACTGGGAAATCACTGATCCCATTTAATTTACTTGGATTAAAGTATTAAATATTGGCTAAACTGTTCCCTACTATAATTAACAGTGGTAATTCACTTCAGAGGGATCAGAGTTCAGGTATGTAATGTTTTCAGTGATCCCAAACTTACTTTCTCATTTCATATATAATTATGTCTGGATTATATCCTCTAGCAGCATCAAGTATTAGCATAATTTTCATTACGTGGGGGTTTTTTTCAGCCTTCCATTAAACTGAACCACACTAATGGTGTTGACTGGCTGCAAGAGATGTTTATTCTTTGGTGCAAATGGAGAAACTGTCACAGGTAATTGTTAGGCTGATGTAAAACAGCTCATTGAAATGTCAGCCTGAACTACAGCAAATATGTCATGTGTAGGGTTACTTAGAATTTACTTCCATGAACAATGTTTAATGATGGTTTATGCAGCTTTATAAAAGCATCTTAACACCTTTCTGATCTAAAACAGAACGCTTAACTATTCCAAACCAACAGCAGACCACCCAATACCTTTCCCTGGAAGCCTCAGCAATCCCATTTTTGGAGGGACATACTCTTAATACTATGAACATTTTAATTGCATTTAGATTATTATCTCATGGTCCAGAGAGAACTTATTGCATTTAATTAAAGAAGGAAAATAATGTGGTAATTAAATATTAAATAAACAGCTATTTTTGTGTATACATGCAAAGGAATGCAAAGCATTCTTGTAATCAATGCCATCAGTGTTAATTAACCGTTAACACATAATGACAAAATTTAGGAATAAGAGCCCAAAGGTTACCAGTAATTAAACAAGTCAGGCTGTCCAAGCACAGCACTCTACTGCATGTTATAACCACATACTCTTCAGAGCCTCAAACCTGTGTTACCCTACTGTAGGCAAGCACATGCTGATGTCAGTCTGGATCACTCCAATGATCCCAGAGAATTCAGGTGCATCCTACTAAAACTGCAGAGCTACTCAGCAAATTCAAGAAAAATATCCCCTGAAAATTACCTCTGTAATTCATTCACATACCAAAACACAGTAACAGTATGACGACCATTCATTCTTTCATTTAGTCCTGGCAGAGCAATGAACTCTTGCTTTGTATATTACTAATGTAGATCCATCCTGAAAATATGGGTTATAGAAAAACCCACTGGCCATTTGGAAACAAAGACACATATTTATGGTTGACAAATGTCTAAAGTCTCCAGGATTTCCTGAGCAGTTTACTACACTGGCTTCTGACTCTCCTACTTCCTTTATGGGATGTAATGCAATTCTGCTCCAATTACTAGATCCAGTCTTGACACCCTGACTTACGTTGAGTGGCTCCATGTTGTAGCACCCAACTTACTTCACCAAGTAGTGGCATAAATTGCCTGAGCACCCATTTCACTTGCAGTCCTTGAGTCCAAACAATTCCAATTATTTCTGGCTATTGCTTTGTGAAAGGGGGGATTTTTCAAGCAATGGCCTGCTGCCTAGAGATGAGGCTTGCTCTGTTAGGTGAAGCAACAGTTTGCTTTCCCAGTAACTGGTAGCTCTCCATGGTCCTTCATTCTTTTTCATCACTTCATTTATTACACACAAGTTCATACGTTTTTGGTAATCAGAACTGGTGATCTGAACATCTCTCTCTCTAGTGTACAAACAGATTTCAAGCCTAAATGTTGTTTGAATTAATTCCCTTAAACTGTTTTAACAAAGATGAAGAAAAACAAGCACCAACAGGAAGACTCACTTCAGTCCTTCATCTCTCGTACTGCGTTCATGTCAGATTAAGCCTTGGATTCCCAGAGAACTACCTTCATGCCAGCTGTTCAGTAAACACCTAATGTGACAGTCTTCACGTTGAGTCACTGTTAACTTGAGCTTGAATTATAGCTCCAAACACCCCACAGCCTAGCAGCATACTTATTTGTGAACTACAGAGTTGGGCAACAAGTGATGCAGATCACTCATGTCTAAGTAACTGAGGATCTGGGCAAGAGACATTTACACCAAAGCACGGAAAAATGGCATGTAAATCAGCTATTTAAACCACACTGCAAGCCAGTATCCACCTCGTGTCAAGTGTACCATAGAAAAGGTAAGGTAGCTTATACCTCTTTCACTAAGAACTACACTATGCCCTTTTTGGTAAGGTAAGAGCAAGCACCAAGGCAGCAGCTGAAGAGTTTCAGTTGTGCATCTATAGTCAGAATTGGCAAAAATGTCTCCCTACAGACCAAACTAGAACAGCAACACAAAAAAATGTTTAAATTTGAAAATGAATTATATATAGAAAATACATTACTGAAAAATTTGTCTTTCAAACAGTATCATTACCTGAAAAACTGCTTCACAAGTGAAAGAGAAGATGGACAATGGCAATATGGTTTAACTTTCAGCTCTGCCAGAGATACCCTACATGAGCTAACACAAAGCATAAATGTTTTGCTGTTCTCCATTTTAGAAACCAGGAGCAGCAAATACCTCTTTTATCCCTCTGCTGTCATCTGCCTTTTTTTGTTTACACTGTGGTGCTAAGAAGACACACAGACATGACTTAGTCAAAACACAGTTAGTCTCATTCATCTCAACAAGAGTTCCTCAAGATCCTGGGCACTCAGTTACCTCCCTCTTCTTAGTGTCCACAAAAGAAATATGCTAAAGATTAATTAAAGGGGTTTTTTACTTACACTAGGAATCATAATTTCTCTTCTGTAAGACAGAAAGGCCTAGTGTGTTATCTTCCAAAAAAATTTTTTAAAATCCCTAAATTACTATTTGAAGCAATGACTCAGATCACTGCCAAGTCATGATTTCTTAGAACAAATACATCTTCCATTTCGTCTGTCATTCATTTCAGTATTACTTACACTAATCGATATTTATCAGATGTTTCTCATACAAGAGAGAAAGTGATAAAATTCCAGACAATTGTGTGTTTGAAAATAATGAATAAGGATAAATGTACCAGCTAAACACAACATATATGCAGTAACTTCCTGCAATGATATGGCAGATTTGTTTGTCCCAAATCAAGTACCAAGTACTATATTAATACAAAGGCAGTAACTTGCTTTATTTTCAGACACATTCATCTAGGATCTCACTGAAAAATCAGCAACCCTTTGTGACCTTTGTGTCCAATCAAACAGACTTGCACAGATGTTAAATACCAACACATTGTGTCTATATAATTATTAAAGAACAACACAGAAAACATTTAATACAGATTTAGAATGGCCACTGCACCCGTTTTCAAATGACACTGAATACCAAAGAGCAAGACAAGCCGTAGTAACCAGTTTGCACTTTCATACTGTGTTTCAGGCACAGTCACATGGCATTTTTGCCAGCAGCACTTGAAGGAGTGAGTAGCTGCACTCTTCATTTTAATCTGCTCCCACTCTCTTCATCAAGACTCTGTTCACTCCCATGGTCTCACTACAGATCACCTGCTTCCACTCAGTACTAAGAAAATACTTACAAAAAGGGGCCAAGGAAGGACCAAGGATCCAACTGCTTAGTGACCAGCAACAGAAGCATCTGAAGAGATTCAACCAGAGAGATGGTAATTTCTTGCAGTCAAGTAGAAAAAACATGGGAATGTGCAGCTTCAGACTAGATCTACTGTTGATAGAAGAATGAAGTGTAACTACAGCCCTAACCTTTATAGAACCTTGTACACTTAAACATCTACTAAAAAGACCTACATTAAATTTAACTTGTAAGTATAGACTCCCTCCTCAACAGTGAAGCTTAATGTCATCCAGTTTAACATGGGTATCAGAGGTTTTAAAACCACTTGAACACCATCTATGATTTCAGAATAGTAATAAGTACTCTGGGTTTCAGCTTATTCAACTGGTCTGTCCGAAGTAACAATTTAGAAATCATCTAAATGTATGAACATCAGAGCCCTGAAAAAAAGATCAATAAAAGCAAGAATAGCTCTCTAAAGATCCAAAACTGATGCCTACTGGAGGCAGGGGAGAAATAAGCCAAACAAGACCATGCTGACATGCTTGTTCCTAGTTTACTGGATAATGTTTGCCACAGAGCAATATTATTCTAGACTTTACTTGTAGAGTGACGCATAAGAAAAAAGAGTCTTAACCTTTCTTTGAATTAAAAGATAGATGTTATTGATCAAAGCTCAGAATTACTACAGAATTATCTGTGATAGAATCAGTAAGTAGGAAACAGTGGCTTGATACCACAGAGCTAGGATGGGCAACTGCCATCTTAACTTTGGGGGAAAACCAGGAAAATTCCATGCCTAGTAACCTCTTTTTTTTAAAAAATCTATCCACAACCTATCAAAAATAACTAAATAAATCCAGGGGGATTTTGTTATTGTTGCTTTTTTAACAGAAAAATATGAAGTGGTGCATCGAAAGTACTTATTTTGCTTCAATTAAGTGAATAGCAGTGTCCCAGTCCTTTACACTACATAAAATAAAATCCACTGAACTGACAGATTTGGTGAAAGGCACGAGTTCCTGCTCAGCAGAAGCTGGTTGAATTCTGCAACTGATACATCCTTTACATGGTAAGGAAAGTATCATTAAGGTCCTCGTGAAATGACCGAATTCACACTTAAATAGAAAACCCAAGCTACTTATACACTTCTCTACAAGGTTCATAATCAGAAAATGCCCTGTTTAATGACCCTCCCAAAGACTGAAAGTCATCCAGAGACAAAACTTTTCAGTAAACAGCAACTTCATGAAGTACATAATGGATTTCAACAGCTAAATCTTTATCCTTCTTTGACAACCTTACCATAGTTTGATAAGCCTGCAATACTAGGAGCCTTTCCTTGCTCACACTTAAGAAGTATCAAAAGTTTTCCTTGGCTGAGGTTAGTCTGGATTGATCACCAACTTTCACAGTACTACAAGGAAGAAGAGGTTTGATCAGTGCCGAACATTTTAAAAGAAACCTTTGTACCTCAACAACCTTTCTTTCTAAAATCTACTTAATTTTTTAAAAGATTAAATAACAATTAGATTATGAGACATTAGTAGAGGTGTCACAGCAAGGAGACAAAGCCCACGCTTTCCTTGCAATGCTCTTTACTTTAAAACACGTTAAAAAACTTCTGTGCCGTGAGTCTGAGATTATCTGGTGTTACACAATTGAGTTCTCAGTACTTCAGAGGTGAACTGGGCCTTCACATTCACTCCTACATTATTGTAGGATGTCAGAGCATTCCTAACTCCCCTGTTTTGAAGGGCTATCATGTTTACCTGACCTATACTCATTGTATCTATATTTATAGGGAATACTTTGGAAAGGTTGGGTTTTCTTCATGCCATTGTCATCCTCCCTGAGTTACCAGTCACTGGAGCAGGCTGCTCCCCAGGGAAGCACACATGGCACCAAGCCTGTCACAGTTCAAGGAGCATTTAGACAACGCCCTTGGTCACATGGCTTGGTTTTAGGCAGTCCTGCAAGAAGCAGGGGGCTGGACTTGATGATTCTCACAGGTCCCTTCCGACCTGAGATATTCTGTGATTCCATGATCTACTTTGCAGTTACAAATCCATGCAGACAGCCATTGGGCACAAACTAAGGTACAACATATTAGCATAAGCAAACAACAGGAAAATACTACTGGTAATGTCTTTAAACCACCTCTGCTCAAGAAGAATGCTTGTTAAAAAGAGTAATTTTAGGTAAAGGAATGAACAATAGCACTATAGAACAAACTATTTCCAGGCAGGATCATTAGGGGAAGAAATCACCCTCCAAAAATACCAAAATCAATTATTGATTCCCAGTCCAATATGTTCTTTTAGAAGTGCCTGGGCTTTTTTTCCCCTCTCAGACAGCTCAAGAGCACTCAGACTCCAAGGACAAATAAAATAAAATTGCAGACTACAATATATTGTAACGCAGTATTATCTTTATTTCAAAACTGTACAAAGTATAAACAAAGATATAATTACACTGAAGTAAACCCTGCCCTTTAAGTATCTGAATACTTTAGCAATGATACTGTGGTTAAAAAAAAAGCCTTTATTACTTCTCCTTAGGAAATTTTACCTTATGGAGCGATACATCATGAAATCAATTGTTGTACATCTAGGAAATTTACCAATAGAGCTCTCTTCCACTGGGGTGTACACCTTGATCTGTCTCATGTGAGTGTCTCTCCCATTCTGGTGATTAGCTAGAACAGCAATCTGAATCATGAAGGTGCGAATAGGCTTCTTGTGAGTATCTGTCAAAGGGACGTGAATCCAGCCACTCGGTTCCACCAATTCCAGTTGCTGCCAAAAACAAGACAGAAAAGCAAAACATTTAGAAACAGTTAACATACTTAGTATAAGTGATCACATATTAAACCTAGTTAATAACCTTGCTTTTTCAAGGTAATTTGAAGTAGTACAGTTGAATGCTCATAGCTAATCTACTGCTCGTGTAATTGGATACAAATTAATTCAGTTGACTGCAGTTTGCTTCTGCCTTTCAGAATCTACTCTTCATCTTGTGCCCTAACCTTAAAACAAAAATCAATACAAAAAAATACAGATTTCAGGATAAATTCAAGAAAGTCAAAGCAGTACTATTTGGATCTTGTTACTGAAGCACACAGCTCAAAGATGACAAAAAACATACATCTTAAATAGTTTTATCTAGGCACTCAGAATTAAATACACTAGAATGACTTATGTAGGAAACTAAATACACACACAGTCTGGGTTTTCAGAAATTCCTTAGATTATAAGGAGGACTGGGAAGGAGGAAAAGGAAGGTGACAGATTAAAAAAAATATAGGATACCTCAAACTGCATCTCTCTCATGTGTTAAGACAGATGCCTGCTCAATTAATAAGTGCTGTATGACCATATAACCACATCCTAATCACATTTTGACTTGGCTTTTATACAACACATCCAGTGTGGTATGTTTATTTTTTCTTTTCGAATTTTAGTCCTACACAAACCAATGTAAAAGCAAGCAAAGAATAGCATTTTGTTAACTCTAAACCACATCACTGACACATCAGTTGCTGAAATCAAGCTAGATGCTCTGCAGAAGCAGAGTAACAGCTTCTGTTTAAAGCTACTTGCCCAACTTCAAAACACAGCTCAAAACACACACTGAAGAGCACACCAGTAAAGCAGAAGTCTTGAGGGGGAAGAAAACAAAACACAAAACAGTTGTCCACAAGCAAGTGGATTTCACACAGCTAAGTAAATAAGACTGCTGTTCTTAGCAGCCAAATTCCTCCAAGGAAGATGTATGTGCTTTGAGCAGCTCAAAATTCTCATCTTTCTCCTGAAAATGCTGCATGACACACATCCTGTCAAATGCTCTGTTTATGCTGAAGCTTTCAAAAGACCCATCTGAGAGCTACTGATTTAAGGGCAGCAAACAGCCTGAGAGAATGACCCAAGAAACAAATAAAAAAAATTGGATGACTACTTTAGGCTAAAAAAAAAAAAAAACCCAGACAAAAAATCTCTCACACCTCCACCTTAAAAAAAACACAAAAAAAATCCACAATCCAAAACTCTCCACTGCTGCAGACTCTCCAACAAATAATTTCCAAAGTATTACATTCACTAAAGCTTAGCAGCAAATCATTTCTCTCTGGGAACTAGACACTTCCACAAACACACAGTCACTTGTTTGTTGTAACCTGTCCCTTTCAAAAACCCTACAAAATCTTTTTTTTTTGCATAGGAAACTTGAAGTAATGGCTGACATTACAAAGTGATAAAAACATGATGCACTGTTGGAGCAGCTTTACAAAGGGCAAATTATCATGGTGAGGTAGCAGTAAACAGCTTGACCAAGCATGATTTCCATCTCCACAGTGAACAGGAAGGAGGAGGATCCTACTAATAATTTATTTAGCTTGTACTAAGGTGAAGTGACTGTGATTTAGAAGAGAATTAAAAGGTTATACCTAATTAAACTTGCATTTTTATATTATTCTGAGAGTTTAAAAATTTTGACTGCTAATTCAAAGGGGAAAAATTTGAGTTCCAGAGCAATGATCTTGGGATTTTTATGTATGGATCAATATGAAATAGATTTTTAATACAGTAAAAAAAGTAACACTTTCTATAGGTTGACAACATTGGTTTCAGACAGATCCAGTATAATTCGGGTTTTCATGCTCTATTGGGAAAGAAATGGCAAAAGTGAAATAACGATTCCCCTCTCCAGAACCAAGACAGCTACCAAGGGATTGGCAAAATTAGGCTATTTATACAAAAGCAAGTTGAATGCTTAATAAATTCACAGAATTTTTAGAGTCATAAAGGTAAGCATTGGGAAGTTAAAATTTGCAAAGTTAATTTCACTAATGTAAAAATATACTCGTATTTTATTACATAAATTTTTTTATTAAATGTTTATCAATGCTTTGTTTCATCTCTGATCAAGGGAGGGGGTTATATGCTCTATTTATAGTATGTAATTTTGCAATTCTGCTACAAAGGCAACCAATTTCTTCCTGAGCCTGTCTACAGAGATGGGACAAGTAATTTCTTCACCTGTAAAACCAACAACCGAGGCATTAGGGTAATTAGATTAAAAGGTTCTCTGGCTCCAAATTGAGCTGGTTTTTACTGTGCTTAATAAAATACAGGATTTTACAGGACGTTTAGCTCCCACTGAGTTTATTTGCAGTTCCAAGTGTCTGCATTTCTGCAAATTGATACAAGTTCTCAAACCAGCCACTAGAATACTCAACATGAGCAGCCACCTAGGAGCAGTTATTTGAGTACACATGCAGAAACACCACAACTAAGCACACACTGCACACAATCCATCAAGCAGCATTCAACTGTCTTAGCCACAAAGCCATTTTATTCCCAAAATCTCAGCTTCACTTACTCCACATTTTTCAACTCCTGTAACAAATGAATACACATCCTTTACTCTACAAACCCTGGACACGCTCAGAATAAACCCTTTATCCATTCCTATCAAATAGTTGCCTGTTGGGCAAAGCATGTGACACTTGGGATGAAGTTGGAGGCTGCACTACTATGCACTAAATTCAAGAGATCAGAGTTAGACTTGAATGTTTGAAAAAAGTGAGCTCTTGATTTCTGCCCTCTAAATAACATTTAAGCACTGTGACATTTGAGTATTTTTCTTTAAGTTGATGCCCACATAGTTTGTTAAAACCTTGATACCCACTCAACTACTGAAGTTTAAATGCAACAAAACCTAACTCCTGTTATCTAAACATCCAGCAGAAAAGGAAGTAATATTTTGCCAGTATGATACACGCATTTCCTGTGACCAAAAGAATGGTACAAACCAGACACACACAAGTGCTAAATCCTCCTCCTCCTCCACATCTGTCATGCTCTTTCAGATGAGTGAAACAGTTTCTTTCCCAGAGGGCCCAGGTCCATCACCAGGGAAAAGGAACAGGACATGGGAACAGGCAGTGGTGATCCAAGACACAATGCTGCCCACTATTAGTTCAGTGTCAGCACCCAGATCCAGCTGTTACAATTCCTAGCAGAAGTGGGATGAAACACGCAGCTCTACTCTGCCTGGAGCATTCCCAGTGTGAACAGAATCTAAAGGAAGCTTACTGTGAAGTTTTAAGAAATTCCTATTAATCCCATGCAAATGGCAACCTTTCAAAGCCTTGTAAACCGGTCTGGAAATTTGGGTGGATTTTTACAGGGAGGCAAAAGGCACATCCTCAACACAAAGGCTGAACTATTGCCAAATTTCAAATCCTTGCTTCAGAGCTTGGGGGCACTGGAGCATCAAAGAACACCACCAGAATATTCTCACACAAGCAAAATAGCATACTTTTCACTAGCCTTATTCTTGGAACATAACTGTTTGGCTGAAACTTTCAAAAAGTTCAACCCAAAGCAGATATCTGGCATGGGAAAATCCATCTGAACTGAACTTTGGAACAAGTTAGAAAGCAATTAAGAGTTAAGACTTAAAATGTGAAAGGTCACACAACCTTAAGTACAAGTGGCACTCGCAGCTCTATACTTGAAATACATTTTAATGGACTTTGCTGTCAAGCTTGTTCTATAAAAGCATATATATATAAAGTATACATATACAAATATATATACACACACACACACACACATACACGTTTCACCCCAACTCTACTGTATCAGTCCACCATGAGCAAATACCAGATTAAGTTTCTTCCTGTATTTTTTCCTCCCTGGTAGGTCATTAAGAATCAGTCACAATTAAATCTCTTCCAGGAAAGTTCTAAAAATCAGCTCTATTACTAATTACCTGAGTGAAATTAAAAATTTCTGTTATGTGTTTTACCAAGTTCAGTATTAGTAACTCAGGACAGTTCCTGTGGGCTCTAGACTAATCTTACATACAACTTACTAGAAGCTCAGGGTTTGTGGGGTTTTTTTACATTTTCTTCTATTACTATAAATTTCCTGACAATTGGTAAACAAGAAGAGCACGCGAGTCAAAATAAAAGAACAAAGGGATAAAAAGTGAAATGGAAAAATCACTCACTTGTCCTTTGCTGCTGTTATACTCTAGCTCTTCTCCTGCTTTCTCTCCGTTGCTCTCTTATTTTTCCTGTCCTCTGCGTGCTACAGCTTTACCTATGGACATATACTCCCAACTCCAGTAATCCTTGTTATTGTGAAAGCCAACGAAAAATTAATGTTCTCAATGAAAACAGCCAATTAATTTCATTTCCCCAGCCAATTTAAGAACCCTGTTTCTTCACTTTATTGTAGAGTCTAGAGGTTCTACAGAATTACATAAATGTTTGGCAAGGCTACTATTGCAACTAATGGCTCTCCTCCCACAGAAGACAAAGCACACAACAAACTAAACATTAAAAAAAAAAAAAATAAAAAAAAATCAAGGCCAAAGCAACTTGAGGCTACAATTCAGAGAGATGAGTGAACACAAGACCAGAGCTTTTAAGAGGAAGCTTGTTCTGCAATTGCTTGCCTGCTTATAGGGTAGCAACTTATTTACCCACAGAAGGCTTTTCTATCGTACTTACATTGAATACTGACCTCTTCTCCATACACAGTGACATTCTTTTTAAATTCTGTGGTGTCTTCAAAGTGGTATATAACTCTAACTGCTACTTCTGCTAGGCTTATAAACACAACCCAAGTTGTTTGCTGTAATTACAGAAGGCTAACATCCTTGAAATAATGCACGATTTTTGCTGCCCATACAGGGCTCCCATACTTCAAGAGAATAAATAAATATATATATATTTACACAAACAAACACACACACACATATATATGAAGAAAAAGCTGCCTGTTTTCTTCCTCTGGGAAAAAATCCTTTTCTGCAAATGTGTGATAGTGATAGAAAGCTAAGAATTATTGCTGCCATCATATCTTTATCTTGATATAGTGTGATTCGGAGATGTTGGTACTTCATCAAATTTCCATTTTATCACCTGTACTACTAGATTCAAATGGCTGTGAAACCAAACAACATTTGATTTTACTCCTATTTTTCTCATAAAACTATACAAGCTTCTGTTTTAGTGACTTAGCCAACTACAAAATTAAACATAGTGCCTAGACTCTTCACACATATAATTCTGTCTTGCTATGAGCTTAATTAGTTCTCATAATACAGTTATATAAAAACCCTAAGCTTTTCAAAGCAGGTGTTCCAAATCAATAATGTATTCTTCCAACCAGAAGATTATAAAACTAAGTTCCAGGGAGAATAAATGCTATGTTCAGAAATGAAGTATTCACCAATACACAAATTTCCCATGTTGGGAAAGGCTTTTCTCTGTTTAGCCATTGTTTTCCACAGCCATCCAAACTTGTTCTCACAACAACTGGTAAGGAGAAAGAAGGCTAGCTCAACTTCCAAAATTCTCTTTCCATAACTGCCATGTCCTACCATATAGTTACCAGGCTTCAGAATCAGGAGGCCTCTGCATAATTCCAGGTATTGGAACTGTCAACACATGAAGTAGCAGAGCTTGGGCTTCAGCCATCACTTCACTTAGGAAGGAAGAGAACCAGTTAATAGCAGTGATGCACCAGTTCCAGCAGAAAAAATGAAGCACGTCCAAAAGAAACTTTGCGAGTTCCAAGTGAGCCAAAGGAGGGACACCACATCAGCAGCTTAACAAGGAACACAGAAACAAGCTCAAAGGACCCACTGTGAAAAGCACACTTCTTTGCTCTAATGAAGCAACGACCACCTAAGGAGGTGCCTCTGAGGTCTTAATCAGCCACCTCCTTAAACGGTCAAGAAATTCAACTTCAGTCCATTAGGCAAGAGAAGTTTTCCATTCTTTCAAACAGCAGTTCCTGAAGAGTCTACAGGAGTACAGTCCATCCCTCAGAAAGATTCAACTACGGATTTAGGCAGACAAGACACTAGTTGCTGAATAAACTACACTAGAGAGTGAAACCTGCAAACACCAAAAATTCCTATCATATATAAGCTCTTTGTTCAAATAAGATGTAAGAAGTAACTTTTGGGAAGACTGGGAAGGTTGAAAAACAGAAAGGTCAAACAGATCCTTGCAAAAAGTTTTATAGAACCTCCTTTTTCAGACTATTCCCCAGATGAAACCAGTAAAAAATTACTCAATGCCAAAGTCTTAGAAGGTTGTACCAGATAAAATAAAGACACCTAAAAGCCCAAGCCAAGCTAGAAAGAAAATCTACAAAAGGAAGAAGAGTAAAGCCAGAAAAGCAAACCCTTGGTGGGTCAAGGATTAGCATCCACAATGCTCAAATACAGATTCCTATACTGGCCTTTCCAATGTCATGTTTGGATTACACAAGCAGCACACCACATGTTGGATGACATCAGTGGGTTGTCTCACATCACCACCTCATAGAAGACAGAAACAGGCACGTTTCTGAAGTAAGCACATGCTAATTGAACTGTGTAAGATATAACCTAAATTTGTTTGGCAGAAGGGATTCACCAGCCAGCTCATGAAATGGTTTCAATGACTGGTCCATTTTGATATTCCTTAGAAGTCCTGATTAGAATTTCCCCATACAGTAAAAAAGCAGGGAACATTTTTATTTGATTGTGCTGACAAAACAATGCAATCTCTTCCTAGATGTATATACTTTACTCAGACAGAATCCCAATACTGTAACAGGAATAAAGTTAGGAAGAATACAGCACTGAAATTTAATCCACGAGGTGCTAGCAGGGAAAGTCAGCTTTTGAATTATTATTGCTCTCATAGTCTTTGAAATCTTCTGAGGATGTGGAACAAGTAGGAGGACAAATTAAGTCTTAGACATGATGGGGAGTATCTGATGAGTAAGTATGCACATAAGCCTATTGTTAAATGGAGAAAATAGAGTACAATTGCACATGCTGTAGACTACCAAGAATTTTATGACACAGGATTCACAGGAAAAACAGCTGTTTCAAAAGTATCAGGTGATGAAGACTCAAAAGTACTGATGCCTACAAAAGGTTCAAGGCTATGCTGGACTGTCCACATAAAAAACTCCCAAGAGATGAAGTCCCACATGTTGATACATGGATGGTCTGGACACGTGTGGAGGGCCCCTGTCCGTGGTACTTCAGCACCACCACCCTGCCCGTCACACTCGCACCTATCGCTTGCACAACCAGGTACAGGCAGCCTCAGGGGCAAATGAACAGCCTGCCAAATGCTCAGCTCCTCTGAACTTGTCAGCCAGAACTGTCTTGCTCAATTTTAATTTCAGAAAATATTGTCTGCTTAATTCTGGGTGGCAATAGAAAAAAAAAAAAAAAAAACAAGCCAAAGAAAAAAAAAAAAAAAAAAAAAAAAAGTCTTGGAATACTTCATCATCTAGAATATTGCTGAAAACAACTCTTCATTCTAAAAAATTTACCTGCAGAAACCATCGGGAATTTATCCCAGAATGTTTCCTAGGAAAGCCACTCTGGAAAGAAAGGAATGCCATTTTCACATTTGTTGTGTCATATGAACTTTTTTAATATATTCTATGAGGGGTGGACGATGCATAGACAGCTCAACATGTATTACAAAAAATATGTCTCAATAGGTATATATAGTTATATGCTAAATAGCTGGACAGTTTGCTTTTCAGTCCCACATTTTAAAAATCCTATTCCTGAGCGAGGTCAGTGAAACTTTCACATAACAGTTTATGTTGAACACATCCATAAAACAATTCTCATTAGAGAAGAACTGCCATGCTGTGTATGTTTTAAGTGGCAAACATCCTATCCACTAGAACTTCAGAAAAAAATACAAAAACCTCCTCCCTGTTCCTTTGGAAAGCACAGTGATCAAATCAGCAAGAACAGAATGACAATGCAGTCTAGAACGGAGTTTCATATGTGCAAGTACAGCAATAAGGCCTAAAACTCCCTACCCACAGCAGGAAGTCATCTAAGTTTAGTTTGGTTTCAGCTGAAACAGATTCCATCTTAACAGGAACCTGTTGCTCCAGAAGGAACACTGTCTCCAACTCTTATGAAATCAGTTGTAACAGCTGTGAAATTTTGGACCTCTGACTTAATGAACCACGGGTTTCATAATTCATGTAAGGGTCAGTTGAGAGCAGAGGAAGGGAAGGCAAATACCCCCCAGGTGCATTAGCATTCTCCTGGGGGCCCTACCTCTCCTGACCCAGCTGTCAGTCCTCAGGAATGCCATGCCTTTCCTAGTGCACTGCTCCCAGGAAAAACTTGGAGAAAGCTCCTGGTATCAAGGGAAATCCTTCAGACCCACAGGGACTTGGCTCCAATGTGAATCTCAGTTAGTTCCCTTGAGCTTGGCAGATTGCATGCTGAAGATGAAAAAGCTACAGAAAAATTCTTGAGCCTGTGCTCTGGAGTGGTGGCCTGGCTGACAGTAGGTAATGCAGCCCAAAACAAACCTTCTGCCTCAGTTTGCCTGTTTCTGGTACCTAAGTTGTTTAAGTTGCAGACATACTGGAACAAACTGCATCTGGACAGTCTGGCCTTAAAAGTGAATGGTACAAAATCTATGGTTTCCTGAAAGCCTTTAAACTTTTCAAAATTCCAGCATTCTGAAAGAACAACAAGGGACTTTTTTAATTATTGTTTTTTTAAACCAGGGTATTATACAACTCAAATTATCAGTAGCTCAGAGTATTATAGATGCAGATGTGAGAAAAGAAACAGTACATTCAAAAAAACTACCCAAACCCCAAATTACTATAAAATAAATAGCTGATACTGTGCATTGCATAGTGAGAAAGAAGGGTAAACCTCATTTAGTGAAATCAAATGTTTTATACCCTTTGGGAAACACTTCAAATCACAATAGTTTCTCTCACTGCAATGGTTTTTTTTCATTTTATGGACAAGTAACTAAGGAGGAGGCCCCATATACACAAGGTAACTGTGTAAGCAAACTACTAACAGATTTACTAAGTGGTAAGTGTACTACTGAGTAGGAATCTGGCACATGATGACCAACTGATACAAGTCGTTTTTGGAATGCTTTGTGATGATACAGAATAGAACCAAAAGGTTCTCTAACAATTACATGTTTAAAGGATCAGCTGTTGTAAAAATGGAGCAAACAATGGCAAACACAGCAACAGTGATTCACAGAAGTTGTTCTTTGTAAAACCCTCAGTAACTTTTACCTGATCAGAAGATGGGGAAAAAAACAACTGTCAAACACAAACAAAAGGCATTACAACTTGCATGTTCATTCTAACAAATGGCACCATCTGCATTCAAACTTTATAGTCATAAAGTAGTGACAGATTATCAAAAACCCCATCTGGTTAAGTATGTGGACTAAGGTTTTCATAACAAAGGAAAGATGGCACAAAATTCTTAAAAATTACTAAGATGACACATTACTACCCCTTTTATTTAAATTCTTATCTGAGTCATAATTTAAGTTCTCCCCCTCCAGGCACTTAAAAGCCTTAAGATTTTCCTTAACTAAGATCTTAAAACCTTAGTCCCTCTTCAAAGCAGCACTCATCAAAAATAAAGACCATCTCCTACAATTTCCAGGTGAGTCAGGCTGCTCTCAGGGAAGACAGCAGCACTTCAACCATCTACTGAAGAGAGATGGAAAACCAGTGCTGAAAGAGCAGACAGACATTGGAAGAGAACAGAAACCAGACAGAACAAGGGCTGTGGAACAGGCTGCAGCAGAGAAGTCTGAAAATAAGTTAAAAAAAAAAAACAACATTCTGAAGGTCAGGTAAATTTGCATTACAAATGGAAGGAAGGACAGAATAAACAGAACTTCCTGTAAGCAAAGAAACAAGTACTTTAAAAGAAAATCCTACAACAGTTACTGTTAAGCAATGGCCTCATACAAGAGGACCTTAAGGCAAACTGAACAAAGACATTAGAACCAGAAGACAGCAAAATAAAGGAAAAGTTCCTATCAATTTTTCTTGAACTAGAACTGCTGGGTACAAACAAACAATATAAATGGATTGTGTGGATACGCTGCACAAATTGATTGCAAATGGAAGTTAAATGATAACATTTCTGGGGAAAAAAGTCTTACAAAGGGGCAGAAGTTTGTAAATTGGATAAAAACTGTACTGCTGATGTCTCCAGTTCCCATTTCTTCTAACACATATAATGGAATGATATTACGTTTGTATGAAAGTGCAAAAAAAAAACCCCAGGTCATAATTTACCTTCAAAATTGTTTAGCCATATCCAGGAAATATGTCTAGACATAGCTACAGTAAAATTATACAAAGAAAGTATTTGAAAAAAAGAATTATGCAATGAATATTAAAGATGTGTCTGAAAACCATCCTCTATCACATCATCTCAAATAACTTAGCAGCAATAACCTAGTCACTACATTTCATGCCATGCACTTTGTATCCCAGAAAATGCAGACAATTAATAAGGGAAATTAATAAATATAAGAAAATGGGAATATCAAGATATTTAAAAAAAGAGTCAATACTAGTAGAAGCAGCCAGCTGCTAGCTCTCAGCCACTTTTTATAGGTGAGGGGAGGAAAGTACATCTAAACCAAAAAACATTTCCCTCACTGAAAGGGGCTATTATGACACATTGAAGAGAAATAGATTTCTGATCTTCTGTTACAAGACAGGTCCACAAAACTGCATGACTAACATTTCATCTGTTAAACAAAATTGTGTTTCCTGAGTGACTTTATTAGAAAAAGACTGTAACAAGTCATACCTGAGTGCTACCAAATCAAAAAGAATACTACTCATTCTGTACCAGCAAGAGGACAACTTGTTGCTTTGTAAGACACAAAAAGCACTGGGGTTAAGTGAAAATATTTCTCCTGGTTTCACAGGAGTGACTTGTTTCTGAGAATTACAGGGGGTTGCCTCTCCTAAAATCAAGGAATTTAAAGACACTAAACCTATGTAAATAATTCCCAAATCCTGCAGCAGTACAGTATGCAAACAAGCAAAACATTTCTGCATCTGGATAAGGACTGTGGATACTCAGTGGGGCAGAACCTGATAAACTGTAAGATTACTGCAGTGCATGGTAGCGTGCCAGGTTTCAATAAGCAAATGCTGAATAACATTTCACAGGATCCAGGCCACACTTAATGCTCAGCTCAAGGAATATTTACTCACTGGAAACAAATGCAAAAGACTGTTGTGAAAAGTATTTGTGCAAATTTTAAATGCAATGCATCATCTAAGAAAGATCCCAAATCCATAAACATGTCTCACTGTAGATATATTTTCAAACGAATGAACTTTAAAAGAGAAGAAATACGAGTGTATCTGTCAGGCATTCAGCTGGGTAGTTTTACATGAGCCAGAATACACTTCCATAAATTTGCAAAGCTGGAATCAGGACTGTTGCCCAATGGAAGCATTTAATTTTACATCTAAACACATTTTTTTTTAATGTTTTGGAAAAAACGCAGTACAGTTTTTACCTTTTGCTTGTGTTTTCCCACAAACTGATACGTAAGTGTATCCAAAGAAATGCAAAAAAATTGTTTAATGTGAAGGTCAGACTGGACTCTGCTTCTTTCAATCTAGAGGAATTCTATTTCTTGACTTCTTTCTGGGAGTCAAAGGTTGCTCGAGTCACCGTTCACTCAAAGAATGTACAGTTCAAAAAGGCATTTAGATGGTGCTATACAATGCTGGGCTAATGGCCACCTCACAACTCTAGAATAGCATTAATGCCACGTTCTACAGACTAAGAACATGAGCTCTTCAGCATAAACTCTATGAGACTCAAAACAAAATTACAGCCTAAATTTGCTCCTGAAGCCTGAGAGGGCAGTGGGAAAAAAGCAAAGGACAAGAATTACATAATTGAAAACTTGCTTACCAACAGGCCCAAGTCCTAAACCTGGAGCTACTGTTGGATATCATGGTACTGCTTAGAGAAAATAAACAAATATATATGACTTACTGTATCTTTACAAGTCCTGCAGATACATGTACATATGCTCCTCTCTTTAATTTATTTCTGATATTCAAGTAAATCTTTATCTCCTCATGACATATAAATAACATTACAAAAAAGAAGAAACTCTAGTAATTCCACAATAGAAGTTCCTACCTCAGCAGTGCTGGATTTACCCACAGCTGATCTATGAAAACCTCTCTCAGTTAAACATGGTGACCAACATACTCAAAACAGAAACCTGTTGAAACAGAGGGAAGCCTACTTCAAAACTTTCCTAAATCACTTCTCCTGGTATGGAATTGGAACTGTTTTGGAAACATAAGATATTATTTAACTTTACTAATTACGGTTAGTCACATTGTCTTACTAAGAATTTAAGAAATGAATCTCAACATAAAAGAAACGAGTTAGGATTTTCTGCATTTGTTAGTAGAAATGATCCAAAAAATCCCTCATACCCACAGCTGATTTTGACCTCTGACAGATAGAGAGGCAGAAAAATAATAATTAGAAAAGGAGCATAATAAGTATTAGGGGCTGGACTCTCACGGTTCACTCAAAGACTGCAACTGAGAACAGCGTTCATAAAAAGCCTCAATAAAATCTCTATTTGTTAACATTCCTTTAACATGAGACATAAAACACTCCAGAATCAATTCTGAAATAAAATAAGACTGTTAGATAAACCCAGTTTAGGGATTGGATGAAGGCAGCTAGAGAGCACAGACACATATGCTGCGTTATTATTCTCATTCCACCCTCTCCTGTGTGTTCGTGCAGAAAATGGAAAAGTCCTGGGAAAGGTTTTTCCAATTCAAACACATGATTTCAGTTATCTTATGACAGATTAAGACAGAGAACAGTCCTCAGAAAGAAATAAATTATACTTCATATCTATAGAAACATTTCCATGTACTGCTTGAGATAAGGAATAGGGTAACACCACATTCAATCCCTTCCCACCCCCTTTAAAAAAGCCTTACAAAGAACTGAAATTATACTATGTCTAGCAGTGTTCTCAAAGCAACATGCAGACACACGATCCCTGCCCAAAATAACATTTCAGGAATCAAGGGAGCAAGACCTAACTCTAGAAAGGAGTGCCATGATGACAGCTCTGGAGCAAGTGAATCTCCCGCTCAAAAGTATTTATTCTATGTATCCACCACTTGCCAGGCAGCACTTTCTTCTTATCCAGGATTGCCTTAACTTACCACATGAACAGAAGTCTTTTCCACAACTACTTTCCTAAAGACACTGTAAATAATTTCAGCTTTCCACTGAGACATCTTCTTCAGGAATACAACCCTCTCCCCAAAAAACAACAAAGAAAAGTTGATTGTAATGATAAAAGCCCCTTGTATACCTACATGAAACACATTTGTTCCTTTATTTTACCGGAATTTATGGAAATTTTTGGTTATTTCTTTTGGTGCTGACCTGACAAATTATGGGACAGCCAGTACATTTTATGGATTTGTTATGTGGGTTTTTTAAAATCTTGATTAATAGCAGCACCTGATAACTTTGCCACAAGGCAACACATACTACAAATAGTCAAACCTGATTGAGTTTGTACTGACAGAAATAAAGATGTTCAAACATGGATGCCACACATACAGAAACCAATAAGTGGCTCCTAATTTCTTCTAAACTGGGGCCACTTCCTTCCCCCACCCCACTGCTAAACTGTTAAAGAATGATTAACAGGCACAGGATGTTCCCAGTTGCTGCTGCCTACAAGTTGTTTAAGTGAAATGGAAAATAAGGTGTGGTGTTCCAGCTGACCAGCACCACTTGAGATGACAGCACAAAACTTACAGTTCTTAGATATCCTAGAGAATTCCCTTTCCTTTTACATCTCTTCTTATGCTTAACCCAAATTAAACATCAACTGCTGGCTTTTCTCTTCAAAGGACTTTAATACTGTGCTAGTGGTAGCACCCAGAGGAATCAGAATCAATCTTGGATTTGACCTTTCTACATGTACTTAGCACTTCTCAATGTCTCAAATTATCTCGTGCTCCCTGCAAGGATTACTTTCCACAATTAAGTCTGTGAAGGCAATCGGGTAAATCAAAGATGATTGTTTATAATTCACTGACTTTATCCTCCCAATCCAATTTCTCAGTGTCTGGAAAAAAATAACTCAAAGGCCACTGCAAGGTATTTCCCACTGTCCAGAAATCTCTCCAGAAAGAGAAAAAGAGGAGTGAGTGAGCAACACCTTACTGACAGCACTGACAATTATTCTGTTTTATATCTTTCAAGGAAAATGGTGTTCAGTATTGGACATGGTGTTTTCACACATGGGATCCAGAATCAGAGGAGATAAACTTTGGATTTCTCAAATCTGGGGAACTTCTAGAATGGGAAAAGAGCATGATTGTACAGTGTGATATGGCAGAAGAAGAAAAAGGAGATGGGTAAACAGTGCTCCATTTAACAATTCCATGCAGTATGCAAGGCCCTCTCAAATTTGCCTTCCTAACATGCTGCTCCCTAGAGATTAGACAAGAGCCCCTTGTGCCAGACAGTTTCTTCAATGGTACCTACTTTTGTTTTGTTAAATAACTGCAGTCAGGCGTCTAGAATCCTCCCAAAATACTCATCATTCCCTCCCCACATGCTTCCCCAAAAGCCAATAAATGACACAGCAGGCAAATGAAGACAACAAAGATTTTCAGTTTTCCTTAGTTCCAACCTTGAAGCCCTATATCACCAGGAACCTCTTCAAACATCCAAGTTAAAAACCTGACTGACAATACACACATCAATTTCTCCTTGGGACACACACAATTAAAATTGGAGCCAGAAATTTCCCTTCAAATCTTTACAAGCAAGAACACCTAAAATGTGCACGATGCTGTTACAGCAATTAATACTGTATGGAAATTCAGAGTGCAGGCTTTCCCCTTGTCAATAATCAAAAAAACCTAATTCTGTGCCCAAACTACCTGTTGACTTAATTTCTGCAACGGATTGTACCACATTTGTTCACAAGAAGTTATGAAAAAGTAATATAAACTCTTAAGTAATTTGCTGTCTACCACAGAAGACCACACCTGGGTGGAAAAGCATTATGCTTTGATCTGAAAAGGAAATTAACCTATACCCAAGAACCAGCCATTACCATTTTGGTAACACTAAAAAGAAAAGACATGCACTTTTGCATTACTTCTCTGAAGGAAAATAGTTCTGTGGTCAAATGATGTGATCTTAATCACAATCAAGGGAGGGCAGGAATCAAAAAAACCCCACAGGTGAAGTCAGTCTGTAGTATTTTTTTACATAGATAACCAAGAGCATAATTTCTATATTGGCAAGCACACACTGACATCATTTATCACTGTCAATTATAATAGCAGAAGGACTCTAGCACTGTTTATTCAGTTGGATAAATAGATAACCATCTTGTGTATCAAGGCAAACTATCACACTTTACCTAGCTTGAACTTTACAATCTGGTTTAGAATAAATTCCTTTTCTCTTAACTTTTATGAATTTAGTAAAAGACTTGAAACTGTAATCACCTGTTCCTGCATTAAACAGCTTGTCTTCAACAACGAGCCCAAATGCAGAGAGATTAAACACAAATGATAAAATAGATGTTGCTACACACTACACTTTGCAAGTGAATATATTACATGTTTTGGGAACTACAGTTAAAATGAATTCTGATCAGCTGAGAGGGGTCACCTGCCTGAGCATCATGAAGACACTCCAGATGAGCATGCACATGGAAACCCAGCAGAAGCTGCAATTTGGGATGCACTTGTACAGTTTTCAAATGTCAACTGAACACCACATGTGCATTAAAAAGGAAGAGAGACAGGGGAGAGGAAAGAAAAGGAACAGGTTAAATACTGAAGTAGGGGAATGAAGGGTATGAGCCTTCTGTCATGCTGTCATCTCTCACTCCACCCATCCACCTTATTCCTCACTCCTATGTTCAGTCTTCAAGAGAATGCTTAAATGAAGAAAGCAGTGAGCTTGTTCTCGATACAGTTTTCATGTTGCCAAACCCCTGCTTGCTTCTCTTACTTCTGAAGCATTACTGATTATCTGCAAGAAGTATCTAGTGAGCCTACACTGGCAAACTCTAATTAGAAATCCCTACAAACTACGAAAAACCCTTGACCAACGAATACCCCAGTGCACTCTCCAAACACAGAACCTTTATTCCAACAGGAACTTCCAGTAAAAAATGATGTGTGAACAGCAGACACTGATGTTCACACAAGCATACTGCACACAACCCAGCAGGCGATTTTTCTGAGTTTTTTGGATTATGCCCCGGAGGTGCTGGCACAATGGAATTTCAATACCATAATTACTTATTTCTCTGTGTGCCAGCCTCTGAAATAACAGGTAAAAAGAAAAAAAAAATACACATAAAACAAACATTTTCTTTTTTAAATAACAGGAATCACAAAATAAAATGTTTTTAATTCTCCAGTTCAAACGATGTAATTTATAACCATGACACAAATAGAGAAGAAGCACAAAAGGGAAAATACAGAAATAACATAACGTTCCCAAGGTTCAGTTTACAAGGACCTCACACAAAGTTTTTTTTTTGCAACTCTTACTAGAAACAGTATTATTTGCTAAAAATGCAGTAGCTGCCAAAAGCTATGATCCATCTAAAGCAAACATGTTTAAGATGGAAATAGAGTGTTAATGCTGAAGAAAGACAGAATTGAGTATACAAGTTTTCTTTTTAAAGTGTTGAAGCAACTGCAGTGCAGAGTTAAGTTTGTTTTTCATCTTCCTGAGCAAAAATTGATTGCATTTGCAGATAAGCACCTAAATTAGAGAGAAGTACATTAAGACAATAACAGAAGTAATCAAATTTCAAACCTTCTAATTAAACCTTTTTTTCCTGCAGAAGGTTATTGGGAATTCAACACTAGCCTTGGTTCACATGATAGAACAATGGGAAAATTTTCCGAATGGTTGAACGCTAACCCTGACAAGTGTGGAGAGCCAACTACAATACATTATATGGTAGCATAACCTGCCACCCACGTTGCTGAGAGAACAGCTTTCAAACACATGCACCGAGCTGTAAAACCACAAAATCCCTTATTACACATTGTCCCTTACTTAAGGTGAAATACACTATTCCCTCCTCCTCCTTCTACAAATCTTGGTGGTTTTTTTAAACCTTCATCTCTGAGGTTTATTTAGCAGCTAACGAGGAGACTGTTTTTCAGACTTTATTTTCCAAATGCCATTTTTCCTGTTTTGTTTTCTAACCAAAATAAAATCATGTTTTTATAGTACACAGTGAAGCCTGTTGTGTCTCTTGCTGTTGCTTTTTTTTTAATACTACTTCCACCTGCGTGACATTATCCAAACTTTTAAAAGGAAATGTCTGATATATGACTAATTCATTTGTGAAGACTTATTTCTGGAGTGAAATATTTTCCTTTTTTTTAATGAGAAGATACATAACTCATCACCAGTAAAGCAAAAAACGGCTCCATCATACTTTTGACTGGAAGACCAGATATTCTGATATTTCCTGTAGTTCTTCTCCGCTGTTACGCAATTTGAATATATTCAAAAAGATAAACTGCCACAGCATGTGTGGTTATAGACACTGGCATTCATGTAAGTCAACCACTGCTGTAGAACGACAAACATACTCCACCCTCATTACAACATGCTGTGGTTACCAGCCAAACAGCTTTGCCTTTTCTGAAAAGGCTACGTTATAATAAAAGCAGACCGGCAAAACAAATAATACAAGGGGACCCAAGGTATGGTAAAAGTAACAACAATCGGTAGAAAACGTAACAGTGAAAATGGCAAGGGAACTATGTAATGATTTCAGGAATGCTACAGAAGGAGACCACTGCAAAATGCTGCTACATACAACTTCCTCAGCTAATGATCCCCCCTCCTGCCCCCTCCCACCACACATGTCTGCGGCTTGAATCATTGCATTCCAAGATAGTTAGAGGATACACACAGTTTCTTCAGGGGTTTTCAGTTGTAACTTTGCTGGCAATGGGAATTTTATTTGTGTTTCTATTCTACTGACAAGGTCAATTAGTCCAACGAACTATTGGTTGTTCTGTCCGATAGCTCCGTGTATTTATCCAAGCAAGCACTTTTATAACCCACAATTGAATGCAGACAGTTACCCTTGTAAACACGACTGTCCACAGGGATTTTCACTACACTGGAGCATATAAAAGAAAAACATGCTTTTCTTCCCTCAGCCTGATAGCACATAATTTTGATTACAACTTAAATTTCAGGGAGCAAAGGGCGTGGGGGCTACTGTTTTAAATATATGATCTATTGTACATAAATACACATATTTGGACCAATTCCTAGGAGCTAAAGAACACAGACATTTGACTGATGTCTCTAGGAGCTCCACAATTTGGTAATGCTTTCAAAGAGAGACAGATCAGCATCTCTGCTCTATCCAGGCACTAAACAGAAAAAGCCATGGTTTAAAAGAAACAAAGAGATGCTATATGCAGCACTAAGGGTCAAAGGCTACATAAAATGCTTTCACAAAAATCGGAAGCACAATGTGTGTGTAAATCAGCTGCAGAAGAAGGTAGAGTTAAAAATAAAATTCAGAAAAAAAGAGGACTGTTCCACAGCTCTAGCTGGAATTTTTGTAGGTCAGCACCTACATGTGCACTACATGCCACTGACAACATGTGCAAAGAGGGAAAATTACATACCCCAGGCTCACAGAACTTATATTAACACATACATGTACTCCCTTCACCATTCATAAATCAATCAACATCTTTTCATGAAGAGGAGATTCTTATTTACTAATTAAGAATGGTAAAGGGGCTACTTGGTTAGTACACTGATCTCCATTATTCAAGTCTTCCCTGAACAAATCCTTCAGGAATATAAAGAAGGTAAGAAACTATCATGGAAAACCAGCAACCTTTTAGGGCTCTGTTCTACTGCTTTGGGTACTATAGAGATACTACAAAAATTGAAAAGCCTACTAAAACCATCTGGGAAGTCTGTAGTACAGGAGATAATCAATAAGGAAATATGGATTCCATAAAGCAATAAACTTGGTGAACACAGAAGTATACACAGTACATTAAATCCTTAGCAGCTATTTAATTAATAATAAAGCACTACAAAAAAGGAATGGCTTTTCTGAAAAACATTACCAAGAAAAGCTGAGTCAGTGTAACAAACTGATGAACAAACAGGAACAATAGGTTTTAAGGTCTGTTCTTAACTGGAAGCAACTTAATACTTAATTGTGCATGGTGCTTTTTCAGGGGATTTTCTAGGTAAATTATACCAGTGCAAACCAAGCAATTCTAGACTTAATTCTAGAACTTAATT
Organism: Calyptomena viridis; assembly: GCA_013390005.1. Taxonomy (NCBI): domain Eukaryota; kingdom Metazoa; phylum Chordata; class Aves; order Passeriformes; family Eurylaimidae; genus Calyptomena; species Calyptomena viridis. The sequence continues at coordinate 87,218 of WEIV01020573.1, forward strand.
CATTTGAACAGAAATATCAAGCAATTATAATTTGGTACCAAAATGAACAACACACTTATAAGTTTCAGTCCAGTACAAACTGGACACAATCCAACGTGGACTTTGACTTGAGATACTGGTTCAATAGCAGAGATAATCTGCACAGACTACAAACAAATCACTTCACCTTCCTTCAAGATGACTCCTGTGATTACCATTCTAGAACAGTAGTGTTATCCTACATACTTCAAAAGTGATGGAGAATGTGCTCACCTTAATCTGCAGTTGGTTTCTTATACTATTCTCTGTCTGCTACCAGGCCACAATTCTATCCCTGCTTTTTAAAAGAAATAATATAAAAAGTTCAAGTATCTGTCTCTTTCCCCCTAGCACACACAGCACTGTTTGCAACCTGCTCATGTCCATCAAAGGAGTGGAATTTGGTCATAGAATTGCAATTAGAATACACCAGTGAAAGTTTGCATTAAAGCCAATAAAAAATTCCCCCATCGTTTTGGAGGACAGCTTATTTGTATTGATAATACATGTTTTTAAAAATCTGAATTTTTTAAGCCACTGCTACAAGAAATATTTTTACAAAAGTAAAATATTTAACAAACAAGATTTTTAGGAAATCTCTTCAAATCCTCATACAAGAACTTCATCCATAGAAGAGATGAAACCATGTAATCAAGCACTTGCTATAAGCAGAGAATGCTCAAGGCTGACCTAATTGTGGCCTTCCAGTACTTGAAGGGAGCCTATGACAGAGAGGGAAGGAGACATTTTACAAGGGCATTTAGTGATGGGACAAGGGGGAATTACTTCAAACTAAGGTTTAGATTAGATATTAGGAAGAAACACTTTACTCTGAGGGTGGTGAGGCACCAAAACAGGTTGTCCAGAGAAGCTGTGAACAGCACATCCCTGGAAGTGTTCAAGGTCAGGTTGGATGGGGCTCTGAGCAACCTGATCCAGTGGAAGGTGTCCCTGTCCATGGCAGGGGAATTGGAACTGGATGATCTTTAAAGTTCCTTCCAATCCAAACCATTCTACGGTTCCATGATTCCAGAGCCTAACATAAATAATTGAGTAATAAGTTATATTACCTTTACTCATTGGCAGTGGAAATAGAAGCTCTTTCACTTTTACACGAAAAATCATACAGCTTTTCCAATTCCTTTTCCATGGTGGAACTTTGATCGAATAATCATGGAACAGGATATAATTCCAGGCAAGGCTTTCACATCATAGTAACATTTACTGCTCTGATCAGTTCTTAGTCTCTATATACTTGAGTTCCCTTGAGGAAAGCTCTATACTTCATCAGGTTCCTGTCTTCAGAGCTGTTGCCACTTTGTTTCACACGGCCTTCCCTCTGCTTCAGAAGGTCAAGTCAGACTGACAGTATTAAAAATATAGAGCATCTTTAAGGTACCCTTGCCTAATTGAGCCCTTCTGTGGCAAGAGAAGGTACCCTCCTAGATTTGGTTTTGAATGCTGGGATACAAAATACGAAAAAAGTATCCTTCTACATGAAACACATACCAACGATGTTTAGTTTTCCTCTAAGATCCAAACAAAGAGATACTTATTTCTCTTAAAATACCGTTGCAGAGCAAAGTAAGATAAAAATGCTTTAACAATTTTACGACGTGTGGACCAAAGTAATCTTCCATTCTTCAGAATTCTGAAGTGGATCTCCCTATTTGTACACACGCCCCCATACGCATAAATGGCTATTTCAGCAACTGCATTTCTCAACATTGCACAGTAAGCTCTGTTGTAATGTATCATCATTCAACAGCATCAAAAGGGCAGGAAAATTGTAATTCTGTTCATAATTTCCACAGTTTGAAGTATATATTAGTTATTTTCCATTAAGCATGGGAATGATGAAAAGGTCATGTGTATCTAGAGTGTGATGATACTGGTAGGGAAGAGTGATGTTATGTCATTAAATTTGCCTTCCTTTTGTAAAGATGAGTTCATGTGAACACCCCAACTGATGACTCACAAATATCCTCTGCTGGAAGGTGGAAGTACGTATGCAGTGCCAACTGCATACGGTGGAAATTACCTCACTTCCCAAACTGGATTCCTACCCATGACATCAATCACAAGGCTTAATAACTAACCAGGACCAGTGGATCATTCTACTCCCCTGCTTTGCAGATTTCCAGTACCAGTAAATTTTAAAAGTAAGGAACAGGTACTGTCTGCATCCTGCTGAACTATATCTATACTCAACCACCGTAACAGCAAAGTAACAATCGAAATGAACAAGAGGATGTGATGACCTCATCTGCAGAGCATCCTAGAGACAGACAGGGGAGACTAGTTTGAAATTCTATAAAACTAAAGTTTACTCAGCCTTTTCTTAACGTCAAGTGTACTTTGCAGAAAGCAGACTATTTTTAGTTGACATTCTGAACCCAAGGAATAATTAGGGGTCAGAAATGCCTCTTTTCTTATATGGAAGAAAGAAAATAGAGGAATGGTCTCTAACCAAAGTACTTGAAGCCTAGTCAGGAATCTAAAGGATTAACAACTCAGTTTCAATGGAAAGCAGTTTAAAATGCATCTTAGAGATGGTTGATTAGAGACTCAAAAGAATACATTTTCTTGATTCATTACCTTTAAACAGTCCTACGACAAGTTATACACAGAAAACAGGTTGAGACTGCTAGCTGTTGAATCTCAGAAAATGTCTAGGTAAGTCCAGCCTCCTACTACAATCACTGGACACCAGAGGAGTAAAGAGATTACAGTAAGGTCACACTTCCTTAACTACCCCTTGGAAAAGCTCTCCAGTTTGGGCATTCCAGCAGTGGATAATTCCCAGCTGTAGTGCAGTCTCAGAGTGGGGAAGAAGGAGCCCTGTCCGTGGTGCTTGGCCACGATGCCGTGCCACCAGGGAGGCTGCTGTGCTTGCACCTGTTACCAAGCAAGACCAAAAGGGATAGCAAACAAATGGAAAACATACCACACAGCAATCCAACAAACCAAACCAAACCAACAACAAAAAGCTGAAACAAAGCCTCACACACTTGCCAGCAAGGACGTATTAAGATAACGGGGCTTCCACCTGTCCTCAAAGTCACCTTCAGAACAGACTCCTGTTGAAAAGGTGAAGTAGATTTTTGTTCCAGGAGGAAAGCATACAGCACCAGAACTCGAGCAGGCCTCTTGCAAAGCAATGTTTAATACTTGGCATCATACTTGGATGCAAAGTCTGCTCCATGGGACCCCAAGTGACAACATGTCTTTTCCCTACATAAAGGCTATCCATCCCTGCCTGGTGACAGAGCACTGCACACCTACAAAGGTTGTCAGCCAGGGGAGTCACTCTATTCCAGCAGCATTGCTTCAGACTGAACAGCTTCTGAAAAATGAAAGAGCAAAGGACTTGCTTACCTAGGCTACACAAAGCCTAGGGACACAAATCTGTTTGCAAATTTGCTCTACTGCATAAAGACAGCACATCCATTGCCAGAGGCTTCCTGGCTCCCTCCTCTTCAAAGAGGTATTTCTGATCATTTCCCATTGGGCCTGAACATTAATACACCTTATCTGCCATGTGGATTATTACTGCCCTTCAGCCATTTGAAAAACAAAGTACACACAGCAATGACATGCACTAGCAATGGTTTGTTCCTATCACAAGGCTTGATCATTTCTCTCAACTATAAAGAACTAAACAAAAAAACACGTCCTACTTCAAATCAAAAATCATGGCCAAGTACAAAAAGACTGCTGGAAGAACTAACTCCTACTGGAAAGGGAAAGAAATGATCCCTGTCTAGTTGCACCTTACCTAGTTAATGCCACATTCTGCTGTTGAGTCCTCCACAGGGCACAGCAGAGTAGAAGACCCTCTTTCAGGAGGGGTCCTGCCTCTTAAGGCAACTTTAATTTTGAGATTAAATCTCAGGTGTGAACTAATGAGAAAAAAACTAATTTCAGAAAGTCTGATCCACACCTTCCCAGAGTGTATTTTATCTTCAAAGATGTAGAAGTGACCAACACAAGAGTTTACAGGTGCCTTGCTTTGTTGTGTAAAGATCCTATACTATAGGCTGACAGCAGAAGCCACTGAAACTACCAGGTGAATATATATATATGAATACAGACTATAACCCGAAATCCTACCTGCACTTAGCATCACAACACAATCTTTTATGGCAAAGATGAACTGCTGAAGACTTAAATGTCCTGGAGAGGTACAAAGGCAACAAGCAGGTGAGCATCACTTGAAGAGACCAGAGATCTCCTGTAGCCAGTGTTTCACTCACATCCTTTGCAGTGAGTTACTTCTATATCACAAAAAAGTCTATAGAGGCATTTTTGGAACAGAATACAGACTCTTCAGAATGTGATTTAAGTTATTACACTACCTTGTCCATCCAGACTTGCTTGAACCATTTTTTGGGAGAACTCCATGACTGGAAATAAGAAAATCTTTGCTCTCCAAGCCTGACAGTTGTGATAAAAAGGCACTTAAGTCAGAGGAGAAGGCTGACTGCACACAACTTCAGTTCCTCCAGCTGAGCAAGAGAATAATACTGCCAGATTATGATGGCTCTTCTCACCCATACAATGGGCTACAAATGTCTTGTTTCTCAGAGAGGAAAAAACCCTTTTATTCAGAATACAATTTCATTTTAGGTTCCCAAAAAGGACATGCCTACATACTAGAACACAAACTAAAGCCAATCTGACATTCATGACAAAATTTAGCCTAACAGCATATTGAATTGTGTTGAAAATTAGACCATTAGGAAAGAAAACACATTCATTAGACACTACGAGTTGGGCAAGCATCCATAGAAAAATATAAAATTATTTAGTCTGATTTTTCACCCAATCAGTCCCGAAGCCAATGGAATCATTGTATAATTAAGCAGATTTCTCTAAAGAGCTCATAATAATAGTTCACACTGCTTTAATATCTGCCTATGTGTCAGAGAAGCTGAAGAAAAGAGACATTTTCAGGACCGAAGGAGAATTTAAAAAAAAAAAAACATTTGGAGTATCAAGCAGTTTAGGAAATATTCATAGCAACAAGTTACATCCTGGTGGTGACAAAGTCACCAGCATCTTACAGCATCCAAGTATTGTGTCCCATCAATAAGAAGCACGACCACATTTTCTTCCCAGTTTTGAAGTAAAAAAGCACATGAGCATGTGGCATGCATAAAAATTATTCTCTCATGCAACATATTACAGGCACATTTATATACTATAAAAAATAGCAGGAACTCGTTTCACTTAGAAATGCCATTTTTAACTAAATACATTACGTACAGAATCCTCTGTTTAAAAGAAAAAAGCTAATGAAACATTGCCGGAGAAACTACAGAAGACTAATACATTTGTTCTGCATTTTATTGTTTCTGTAGATCTTTACCATGTTAATAACACACACACCCTCAAGAGTGGAAGTTTACCACTGTATAAGACACTTAAGATAGGCAGTTATATGTACAATGCGTTCCAAAAAGGATAATTTAGGTATCGTTTAGGTATCGAAAGGGCAGATAAAAGTGCAAAATCAAAGCGCTAATTAGGGACAACAATGACATCTAGTGGACACTCGGAAAACCGACCCGCAGGTAACAGGGAAAGAATCCAACCTCTTACTGTTCCACATACACTCAGCAGCACCCAAACTGCTCCAATACACTTAGGGAGATTAAAAAAACAGAATTTGCAGCCGATGAAAGTCAAAATAATGTGGTGGTTCATTTCTTTCAAAAGAATATTTAATGAAATATATTTTTTAAGAAATAAAACATGTCAAGACCCTTCCATTTAAGACTTAGGATAGAAGTTTAGGTCAAAACTTGAGAGAACATCCCAAATCATTGAAAGGATGTAGATGGATAAATAGTGCTAACATAAAGGCTGCATCTTTGCTATACTTTTGTACTCCCACTGCATTCACAACCTTCTGCTTTTAAGTTGCTCTTGGGACTTCAAACTATTGGGACTGAAAAACAAAGTGAAAACAATAAACCTCTCAGAAGTGAAAATTCAAGCCACTACTTAGCAGCTCCCTTTCCTTTTTCCAAACCTTCTGTTATTGCAATACCTGCCACATAATGCTGGTAAGTTAAACTTTCCCAAAATATCCACCAGTAGCTGCTGAGCTCCAGAGAAGAGGAATTTGAAGCATGTGGCCACTGTAACTCAAAATTGGAGAAGATACTTGCTTGTGAATAATCTGGTTAGTTTACCAAGTGGACTTCTACCAAGATCATAGATTATTTTAAATCTGCTTTTACTATTTACCAAAAGGTAAGCAGAAGAAAGCAGTTAAAGAAACTCAGATGTGATCTCAGTTGTTCTGGCTGTGAAGCATCACCATGAAAAATACTGGGTTTGACTATTATATTTTTGTAAATAAAAACATTAACAAAACACTATAACTCTATGTCTCTTTCAAAGTCTTTAGTATATCTGCAGAACTGGAAATTGGATTTTGCATCATATCGTTAAAAAACTGCATCCCTTCCGAAATTTTTTACATCTCGGTGAATGTCCAGTATTTAAAAGAAAAATATTAGAAACTGTACTCAAAAGTAAAACATCATTTATGAACATATCTGATCGTAATTTACAGAACTTTCAATTTAAGTTGGTATCTTGCTTGCTTTGCATATCACAGAAGAGTTAAGTGTTTCAATTCCACTGGCTCTCACCATCAGCAGCTGCAGTAGATTCCCCCTTACATAAAGGCTTCCTAACCAGTAGAACACAAAGAAACCTTTGCAGAACTGATGATCAGCCCTTGTGTCCTAATTTCATTTTCTAGGGTCTCAAAGTTAGCTTTGAATCAGATGCCACTGGTTAGTAAGAGCACATGCAACCTTCCAACAATGAAATCCAGATTCCAAAGGTATTTATGCACCATACACTGCCATAATTAAAACTTGTAGTTTTAAATTCCAAGTCCTAGTGAGGAGACTCGATAGCTGAGCAAGTCATTAATGAACAAATAATTTTTTAAAAAAAGGCATGAATTCAAGTTAAGTCTGAAAATGCATGTATTTAAAAGCTAAGAATCCCTTTTGATGCAGGAAATGCAGGGGTTTGCAGGTATTTTAAATGAGATCAAAGTTTAACCAACTCTAAACAGCACAGTTCTGAAAACCCCTGCTCCCTATTGCATTACAGGATCCATACATCAAGTCTGTTGTAATGATGTTGGTAACAGAACCTGATAAAAACCCAGAAACCAGCCTAGTAAATTGACAAGACAAAACCTAAAAGCAAAATCAAAATAAACCCAGCCATTTTCCCGCTTCAAGCACAAAGCCACATTTTCCCTCCAAAACCAATGTTACTACATCAGATGTCTTGATGAGAGAGAAATATCTTGATATAGAAAGCAAAGCATCATTGACCTACCCGGATTTCCTGGAGGTTATGAAAATTATTTCCTACTCTGACAGAGATTTTGCTCGGGGTGTAACTTTCATCAGATTTGTAGTCTGCATAAATACATAACGTCTTCACTGTTGTTTTTCTTCTGCAAGAAGCAACACAAGCTACGTAAGCATCATAAAGAGAAATATTTAGGAATGAGTTTGTTGGTAGCTTGCAATAACTAAGGATTTAAATGTTCTAAAAATGACTCTGTGTGTGCTGATTTATAAGAGATTTGCTGTTAAAGAACAAGGTGGTTTTTTCTCCATTAGGTTATGCACACAGAGTTGATCTGCACTGTTCTCCTTTGTTTGCCTTCATAAATGTCAGAATACCAAGAAATACACCCAGATGCCAAATAAGCACCTCTATGTAGGGAAGCTTATGTTTACCTTATTAAATATGGGCTCTCTTGTTACACCAGGGAGTTCTCAAAAAAGCAAATAAAAAAAGGTGACAAACATCTAATATTGTCTTCAGATTGGTTAAAGAAAAAGTACTGAAAGCATCCTGCACAGAATAGAACAAAAAAAGGTTTCTCAAACTTAGTTGTCAAGTTATACAGGACTACTTCAACAACAGTCATCTACCCTTCAAATTACACTCAAAGGCTGGACAAAAAAGTCACCTTAGGTAGGTAAAACTGACACTGTCACAAATGACATACTATTAAACATTCCTTTTTGTTCCTTGTTTAGGCATTTAGAAATCATACCATTTGAAAAATCTCATTTTCACAAATGCCATCTACCTGGCTTCTTACCAGTTGGGTAACAGGATTAACCCAGGAGTCCTTGCACTTCCAAAATTCCTATCTTGGTGATCAGCAATCAATACAAAGTTATATGAAACACACAGTAAGTAGTTTTTAGTACCTAAATTGGATGTTCACCAAATGAGGCTGTGATCCATCTGACTGCCAGTAAGTTTCTAGATTATCATCTCGTAACTGATCCACTCCAAACCCTAAGAAAAAGAAAATGTGATAGTTTTGAATGTCCCATTTCTGTAATGCAAATGTAGCTTTTTTCCAGCTCTTACAAATTAATGTATTCCAAGGTATAACATATAAGGAAATACTTCTATATATCCAAGTTGTGCCTATGCTTTTCTGACATAAAACTGAAATATTAGAGTCTGAAAGTTCAATACTGTTGAAGTCTGTGGGGTGTAAAACCATGTCAACATGTCCTGGAATTTCAAATGGTTAAGTAGTAATGCATATTAACTGCAAGAACAATAATTAATGGCCAGACTTTTCCACCTATTCTGTAATTTAACTACTGAGCTAAAGAAAAATCAGTGGCAGAGACCATTAATTTCCATTTTTCCATTCTTTCATTATTTGTCCTTTCACTCATCACATCCTTTTATTTATTGTCCACATTAGCTGCAGTTCCAATGAAGCAGTTAAAGTTTAATCTGCAATAAAAAATTACCTTCACCATGTTTAAGCAACAAAAAACCCCTGTGTTTTTCTCCAAGTAAAATTCCAGGATATCAGGCCAAAGACATTCAGCCTGATCACTATATTGTGACATAAAAGGATCATTCACTTTAGGCTGCAGCAAGATACAAGATAAATTCCTAATAGCTATTTCTGAAATAGCCACTCAAACACTCCAAGGAGAAGAATACAGATCTTGAGACATTTTGAGCAGGTATCATTAACTGCACCCCAGGACCATTTATGATAGTTGGGTTTTACTTTTTTAAGAAGCTACACTATAATGGCCAAGTCCACACAAAGTTTAGACAGAACACTGAGGTCACCCAACTGCAAAGTTAGTCAAAATTCAAAGACACCCAGGCAAAAAGCCAAAGCACAGAAACAATTACACAGTGCTGGGTGCATTTCTGCTCACGTGGTTTAGTTTGTTCACTACGCAAGGAAAAAATGAATCAACTTAAAATAAAACAGGGAAAACACCAGTTTTGTTAACACATGATAGTTGCTCATTGTAGGATACAGTTATATTTTGTATCACATACAGAGAAGGCCCAAATTATTTGCAGTGACTACCCATACAGCAGTTTTACTGCCACACTCTGTGTATATGTCTTCTTATCAAAACATAAACCACTATATATTCCAAAGAAAAAAATGTACATTCAGCTCATTACATCAATTGTTGTGATTTTACCTGGCTTACAGGAGGAAAGAGACCAAACTGCTTGTGAGCCTATTTCTCTAACAGTACCAGTCCTCTCTAACTGCTTTGGGTCAGCACCAGGGGGTGTCTTGTTTGGGGTAGTCATTTCTAGTAAGAGAAAACAAGTGAGTTAGTTGACACAGTTTTGGCTTGATGGGAAAATTAAAGGCTTGTGTTTGTTCACGTGGGCACTTTAATTCTTTGGCCTCCCACTTCTAAAACAGCCTACAAAATGGGGTTTATAAATATATATATATATATATATACACACATTTTGGCACGGCTGTAGAACCTTTTATNTTGTGTTTCTTTTTAAGACATTAAAACAGACCCTGTTGATTTCAAGGCTACCAATACAACTTCATGTCCCCCACCTCACCCCAGACAGACTTAAAAGTTTTCTAAATCTGCGAGTTCAGAAATTAGAGGAAGCCTGTCCACCTTCTCCTTAAAAATAGGAAACGAGACTCTGAACAAATTGTATAGTCTTTATGCTGTAGCAATTAGTTATTGACACACTTATCCATAGTCCCCTTCCTTAACTTCCCAACTTCATCTGGGATCAGTGACCTGTGACTTGCACTGCTCAAGTTACCACATTCAGTCTCAACAGCCACACTTCAGCCACATACATCACACCATAACCTTCCTGGAAAGTAGCTTCATATTATTGAAAACAAAACAAGTAACAAAACAGAAGTGACACGAGGCAGACAAGATTTTCTATGTACTAACGACTCTGCAAATAAACCCTGTCAGACACAGGAAATCTGAATTCTGTGGTGCACAGCACTGTCTGCACCAAACACTTTCTACTGCCCCTTGGCTATTTGATATTTTAAAGAATTTTTAAGCACAAGACTCGAGACAGAATTCGAGGGGTTTTTTTGCTACTTTCTCATATGCAAAACTGTGACCCTAACTACCACAAAAAATCTGAAGAAATAATTGCATGTGTAGGAAAATCTAAATATTGACAACAGCAAGTGTCACAAAAGGCCACAAACAAAACCCTTATTCAAACACCATTCTCTCAGAAAGAAGTTGAACACTACACTGCTAATCCTACAGATATCACATGTATATTCACAGATATATTAATCCTAATGCCACCCAAATAAATAAAACAAACTCATGCAAGAAGATGTTTTAAAGTCCTTGCCAATGCAGTAAAGTTTTGTCCCAAAAAACTATCAAAACTATTTAAAAAACTAAACTGACAATCCATTTAGCCATTCCTGTAAGGACACACCAGCACATACACTTTCCCTAGTCACTGTATTTAAACAGTGCATTATATAACTTAAAATTTTTATCAGGTATTTACAACAGGGGCTTTAAACCACAGCTTTAGTAATCATTCTTTACTGAATCAGCCACATTATAAACCTGTATATATTTAGAACAGGTTAGAGTAGAATAGAAGATTAATAACTTCCTCTGGTTGCTACTTAATACAACTTTAAATTTATTGATACCAATTTCAATAAAACACCATAAGTATTCTAATCTTCTAAGAATTCAAGTCTTAGAAAGAAATTACAAAACACTTAGTTCACAGCTACTTCAAAACCAAACATTTTTTCACAGAATCACAGAGGTGTTTGAATTGGTGGAAAGGACCTTTAAAAATCATCTGGTCCAGCACCCATCTTACGCCAAAATTCAAATTATGTTTATTAACCACTGGTGAGACTATTTTTCTGGACTCCCAAATTTTAAAGCTCAAATGTCCTTCTAGATCAAACTCTGTGCTCTTTTTCACTTTTGTGACAATGAACTAAGAGAAGTTGAGTTGCATTCACATTAATTCTGAGATTTGGATAGAAACTAGTAATGCTATTCTTCCCACCTCTGAAAATACACATAGAAAATTCAGCCTCACAAAGTAAAGCTAAATTATTCACTTTTAATTGAAGTGATCACATTTCAAAAACATCATCACAAACATCTTTTGAATATAGTTACCAGCAAGCCTTCACATTCTATTGACTTCAAGAGAAAATGAATGAAAACCTCCAAATCTGATTCTCATTCCTAGAAACACCTACTATCACATTTAAGACACAAGAAGTATGCAAACACCCCATTAAAACAAAACAAAATAAGGTAAATCACAGAAATTACATTGTTTGCTCAGATTATATCACAAAGTTGCTTACAAATGCCTTCAGAAAAAATGACTAGAACTTTTAAGTCTGCAGAATCCCTTAAGACAATTATGTTGAGATTTCTCATGAGCTTCAGCACACGCAGGAAAGTTGTAAATAATTTATCACTGCCAAGATTTGTATTGGAATTGATCTCAAAAGTTGGAGGGATACATTTTGGGGGTCTGAAACATAGAGCAAGAAACACCATCCAAGTTTCCCACTGTTCTAAACTGAGCTTGTTTCCCTCTAAGAGGCAAAGCTACTCAAAATCCAAATTCCAACTCCAATCCACTGCTGGTAAATAAATCAGCCACATGTTGTGTAGCAATGATGGAATGTAAAAGACTGAAAACCTTCATGACAGAAGTCCCATGTAACAAGGAACAATGCATTCCAGACAGCCAAGGAAATGTAATGCAGCAACAGCTCACTCGAGGAACAATTCTAGACATTTCACCAGCAAATGAGCATTTTATTCATTTGGAACAAAACACAAATATTTAACTTTAAAAGCAATTTAAGTCACCTAATAACATTTTTCTTGGCTTTTCCAGGCTGTGTAACAACAGCTAATGTTTCTAGAAGGCCTTCTTCTTGACATGTGCTGGAAAATGGAAAGACACACAGCATCTATAGAAGCACTGGCTGGAAACATCTCCAATTTGCCAATTTAGTTATTTCAAAAGATCATTAACAGGCCACTGTTTCCTTACTAGAACATGGATACATGAATGTGTTGATGACATGGTCCAGGCCACACTTCCATTTTGCCACTTCCCACTATATGACACGAACATCCTTTGACCAAGACAAAGCAGTGGATAAGCTTTTCCCTCCCTGCTTTAACTCTTTATCCCTCACCATGTTCCTCAGAGGAGTTTGCTCTTTTTCAGGGAACATCCCATCCCTGTGAAGCAGCAGCCAGCAAAGACCTTTTAGCAAGCCCTTGGGAGACCAGAATGTCCTCAACAGTATCACCTTCCAGAACGAGCATAATTTAGTCTCTTGCTCTACAGAGAACTCAAAGACTAGTTAATCCCTGGCCTTTATGTAGCAGTCCTTTATGCATGTGAGGGCACTTGTCAGATTTGCTCTTAGTTTCTTCTTTTCTAGTTTGCCTATATCTTTCAAGCTTCCCTCACAAACCAAGTTTTATAAACCTAATATTCCTGCAGAGTCTAGGTATCTACATACTACTGTTTATAAAAAATAACCACACCATTTTAGCTGAGGATTCAATGAAATAATCACTTTCCTTGCCTTTATGTTTAATCCCGCTTGTTAATGTGGTAAAATAACACCTGTCTGGTTGAAAGAACCTCAAATTAATTATTAATTAATAATGTATTACGCACTTAAGTGTTCAAGAGCTTTTTTGGGATAGTTTGCTGTTTTCTAATACCCTTTCCACTAATCAGGCCTTTGACTTTTCCTTCTCCTCTCTCTTCCTCCCTCAGTTCTTGTTAACTGAGCTTAGTTACACTGATTTCCAACCTGCTACCAATCTTGTCAGGATCATTTTGAACTCTGACCCTAAGCTTGCAATCCTTCAAACTTGGCAGCATATTCGTGTTCACCATTACAGAAAATCATGACAATACATTAAAAACCAAACACACCAAATGCTTTGTGACACCACTCCTTAAAATTGAGTTATTTACAACTCAGCTTCAAAAGCAAATTTTCAATCAGCTGTATGAGATCTTGAAAAAAAATATTTTAGACCACATTTCAGCAGCTTGAACAATGGTAGAAAACCTGTAAAACTCAAGACAAACTCCTTATATTCCTTCATCATTAAGTGCATTGGCTCCTGTAAAAAGAACTTTGATCCAGACTGCTTTTAAACCCCACTAAAATATTCCTGTTCACACACTGGTTTTAATTGTCTTCTATTTACTGACCAATTTCCTTTTCTAACCACCTCTTCAGAATCTTTCAGGAGATCAAAGTCCTTTGCTTTGGTATTTAAAAAATTTCAAAAAAATCATTCTGATTTCATTCCAACTATATAATTTTATTCAGTTTTAGCAAATATCTGACTACAGGTTTTCCAGCAGAATTGAACAAAGGCTGCACTGACTATTCCAGCAATTTTGCAACATCCATAAGACTGCTCTTCTTAACAGAAGGAAATTTCATACCTTAGATTCCCTGGTTTTCTTAATTGCACTACTCGTTTTACCTCACAAGCTCCTTTCCCTGCTCTCATTTTCTGTCTGGACATTGGCTTAAGGCCTTTAGAGATTGAAGGTACATCCAAAAACCACACTCTCACTATGGTTACTATTTTTTGCTCAGATGGAAGATTAAACAGTAACATTAAACATTCAACTTACTAATGTTTAATTAATATTTAATAATTACAGTAAGTGTTCAGTAGCACACCCTACTTCAACAACCAGCTCGACCTCTAAGATCATCCTCTGAATACAATTATAAACACTTATTATTTTTACTCTGCCTTCAGTGCACCACTTTAAGCTTCTTAATGAAAACCAGTAAAGTCTTCCATTATCACAAATATAATATTGTCACTAAAAATAAGGGTAATTAGAGCAACAGCACAAGAGATTTACATTAACAATTTTATGTGCGCATCCCTAATCGACCTAAATAAATACTTAGGACTCTTTTTAAGGTATTTCTTGTGAAAGCCAAGACTTCCAAAGTGACCTGGTGAGGACGCAAGTTGTTCATTNCGGGGAGGAGCGCCCGGAGCGTCCCCGTCCTGCCCCCCTCGCGTGTGCGGAGCGATCCCTGGGCGCGCTCGGTGTGGGGACTCGAAATCCGGACGGCGGTGCTGGGCTCTCGGCAGCGCCCGAAAGCGCTTCCCCATGGGGAGGAAAGCGCGCGGCCCCGGTNTTAATCCCTGGCCTTTATGTAGCAGTCCTTTATGCATGTGAGGGCACTTGTCAGATTTGCTCTTAGTTTCTTCTTTTCTAGTTTGCCTATATCTTTCAAGCTTCCCTCACAAACCAAGTTTTATAAACCTAATATTCCTGCAGAGTCTAGGTATCTACATACTACTGTTTATAAAAAATAACCACACCATTTTAGCTGAGGATTCAATGAAATAATCACTTTCCTTGCCTTTATGTTTAATCCCACTTGTTAATGTGGTAAAATAACACCTGTCTGGTTGAAAGAACCTCAAATTAATTATTAATTAATAATGTATTACGCACTTAAGTGTTCAAGAGCTTTTTTGGGATAGTTTGCTGTTTTCTAATACCCTTTCCACTAATCAGGCCTTTGACTTTTCCTTCTCCTCTCTCTTCCTCCCTCAGTTCTTGTTAACTGAGCTTAGTTACACTGATTTCCAACCTGCTACCAATCTTGTCAGGATCATTTTGAACTCTGACCCTAAGCTTGCAATCCTTCAAACTTGGCAGCATATTCGTGTTCACCATTACAGAAAATCATGACAATACATTAAAAACCAAACACACCAAATGCTTTGTGACACCACTCCTTAAAATTGAGTTATTTACAACTCAGCTTCAAAAGCAAATTTTCAATCAGCTGTATGAGATCTTGAAAAAAAATATTTTAGACCACATTTCAGCAGCTTGAACAATGGTAGAAAACCTGTAAAACTCAAGACAAACTCCTTATATTCCTTCCTCATTAAGTGCATTGGCTCCTGTAAAAAGAACTTTGATCCAGACTGCTTTTAAACCCCACTAAAATATTCCTGTTCACACACTGGTTTTAATTGTCTTCTATTTACTGACAAATTTCCTTTTCTAACCACCTCTTCAGAATCTTTCAGGAGATCAAAGTCCTTTGCTTTGGTATTTAAAAAATTTCAAAAAAATCATTCTGATTTCATTCCAACTATATAATTTTATTCAGTTTTAGCAAATATCTGACTACAGGTTTTCCAGCAGAATTGAACAAAGGCTGCACTGACTATTCCAGCAATTTTGCAACATCCATAAGACTGCTCTTCTTAACAGAAGGAAATTTCATACCTTAGATTCCCTGGTTTTCTTAATTGCACTACTCGTTTTACCTCACAAGCTCCTTTCCCTGCTCTCATTTTCTGTCTGGACATTGGCTTAAGGCCTTTAGAGATTGAAGGTACATCCAAAAACCACACTCTCACTATGGTTACTATTTTTTGCTCAGATGGAAGATTAAACAGTAACATTAAACATTCAACTTACTAATGTTTAATTAATATTTAATAATTACAGTAAGTGTTCAGTAGCACACCCTACTTCAACAACCAGCTCGACCTCTAAGATCATCCTCTGAATACAATTATAAACACTTATTATTTTTACTCTGCCTTCAGTGCACCACTTTAAGCTTCTTAATGAAAACCAGTAAAGTCTTCCATTATCACAAATATAATATTGTCACTAAAAATAAGGGTAATTAGAGCAACAGCACAAGAGATTTACATTAACAATTTTATGTGCGCATCCCTAATCGACCTAAATAAATACTTAGGACTCTTTTTAAGGTATTTCTTGTGAAAGCCAAGACTTCCAAAGTGACCTGGTGAGGACGCAAGTTGTTCATTAAAGGAGTCGAGCACTTCCTTTACAAGGAGTGTAAAGTGTAAGTATTAGGAGGAAGCCGTCTTTAAAAACCACAACACCCAGAGGATGAAGCGGCTTTGACAAACCAATTTCTCGGCAGCACTTCCCCGCACGACTTCTTCGTACGACTTTTAATCAGTATTACCCATATCAAAAATACTATCAATCATATTTACTAAGATTAATTAACCAGCTTCGCAACGCTCCATCCCCAGGCCTAGAAAACGCTTAAACGCTCACCATAAAGCAGCGACACCTACCCACGGAACACAGCGCTGGATCCCGACACGCCCGACCCCGGGCGAGCTCCCGCGGTTCCCCTCAGGCCCCCGGGGCCGCAGCTCCCACCTTTCCCCCCCGATGCCGCCGGGAGCCGCCGCAGCGCGGGGCGGAGCGGAGCGGCCC
>WEIV01020573.1:104622-150352 GCA_013390005.1 Calyptomena viridis
GGGCGTCGGCCTCGCCCCATCCACCGCGGGAGAGGGGTCGGGTCCGCTCGACCGCGCCCCGCTCGGGCCTCGGGGCCGGAGATTCCCGGGAATAGGGGCTCGCTGCCGGCGTGGGCACGGCCCGGACCGGCACCGCTCGCACACGCGGCACGTCATCCCCGGTGCCTCGGGTTTTGTGCCAGCCGGGGTCAGAGAGCTGCTCCCAGCCGCGGGAATGGCTTCCCTGCGGATGCTGCGCGGGCTCCTCGCCTGGCCCCGGGAAAGGGAGCACCGGCATTTTCCTCTTGGGAATACTGGGAGCTTCCTCTTCTGGCGGAGGGGGGGAGAGGCGCGGGTGGAAAGCCGTGTTTTTCCTGCTTTTGGGAGAGGCCGATACACACGTGCGCGCTCGTGGGGCCGTGGGGAGAGCGAGGCCTCTTGCGGGTGCGGTAAGATGGGAAGGATAAGGCTGGTTTTTACAAGGTATGTGTGAAAACTGAAGAAAAGCTCGGCAGGGCTTTTCTCAGGGACCACAGCGGCGTTTCCTCTCTGGAATGCGTTTGGTTATTTCACCTGCAAGTTTTCCCGTTCTAATTCGAGTTTCCCCGCTGTGGTTTCCTAAAGTCCGGTCCCAAAAAAGTGGTCGTGAAATACTTCTTGTGGTAGGTTGCTAATGTATGGGTTCGTTCTCATGCATTTCACTTCATGTTAAAAGGAGATCGAGTGATAATTAATACTGTTCAGCACCAGCTGAACACACCCTCTCGTTGTGCAGCGTCAGTATATTTGACCATATGCTTTCATGTTAGCATTTTATTTTCATATTCATGTAATGTCTTATGAGTAAGAATGATTTAACACAGTAGGTAAATTTGGGGCATGTCTAAACTTCTTTTTTTTACGTTGTCTCTGTTTCTAAAAGGAATATCAAAACCTTAAGCACAGTTCTTAATTCTTGGTAGGTTTTGTTTGTTCTTGTAGCATTTACTGTTGTTTCTGCTTTGACAGTTACCAGTGAAGTGATTCCCATATGCAGTTTGAAAATCTGATTTGTCTTTCATTTAAATATTCTTTGGACATTCTAGTTCTTGACTTTCTTGTTCTTGTTACAGAATGACTGTATGTAGTCCATCAGCAGTGGAACTGAGATAATTCTTGAGGTTGTTTTCAAAGGAAAATGGAAATGCTGCTCATTCACACTTCTTTCCACAGCGTTTGTCTTTGAGGTCTGATGCAATATAATTTTATAAAATGTTCACTGTTTTTGTGCAAAGTAACTAAAGTATGGCAAAATTCTGAATACAGACCTTGCCTTCACATCGTTTCATTGAATAGTCTCTGTTTCTGTTTCAGTCTTCATTTACTTTTTTGAGTTTTTAGTGTTTCTTTATTTAAGTTTGAATAATTCAATGCAATTACAAGTCCTTCTTGGTTGTAATTGCCATGACTTAGTAAATTCTAGTTTAACTCCAATGCCTGTGACAAAAAGAAATATTAATAAAAGTACATTACACTTGCTCTACAGATTGTACATTTCTGTTGCCTTTTGTGACAGATAGCAAGGTCTGCATAAATGTTGCCTCTTTTTTAATCTGTTGTGTCAGAGCGTGCAGCAGCTGTGTCAGACAGCCTAAGAATGCTGACATAGAATGCTTGTGATAACATGTTGTATGTCTTTTTTTTGGACATGTTTTACTTTTTGTATTAAATGACTTAATGGGTAGCTTGGGGTTTCAATAAATGATACTGTCAAGGTGTTTAGAACGTTTTCTTTTTCCAGCAGTTCTGCTCATTCTCTCATTCTTTCACCTGTGGTTGTCAGTCCATTACTCTGGGAAGATTTTCTGCTGTCACTCCATCATCATTCACTAATTCAAACCAGTGCTTTGCTCTGGAACAAATTAATATTTTCATACTGTTTCTCCTGCCCCATAACAACCGACTGCACTGAACAGTTGCTGCTGGTGTGCTGTACTGTAGCTCTGCCTTTCTGTGTTGGTGTCTTCAGAGTTCTGCTGTCTGCACCTTGGAATCAGACCACCCTATTCCATCTGTTAACTTCAATGCCACCCAGCTAATTGCATGTAAATAGGTGACTTGAGTTCACTCTGGTTTTGGACAGTTTGTGTATTTCGTTCTGAAGTTCTAAGTAGAAATTACCATTTTTAACTTGTGGACAATCGTAGACAGGACAGTCCTGGAAATATTGCAGGAGTGACAGAAGTCACAAATATTTTTTTTCTGAAAATAGTTTAAGAGTGCTGGAGAGTTTTGGATAAACTGACTCTGCCCTCATGTAGGTGGGAGCAGGGAGGCAGGGGTGTATGTCTTCATGCTGGCTCATTAGTTCTGTCCCCCTCCTCCAAGTTCCTTAATAAATTCTTGGTGTAGGTGCTTACTTCAAAACTATTCACCAGAGAAGGGCATTTTCCTATGTAAGTTAGTTAGAATTAAAAAAAATCCCCACCAACCCAAATTTAAGCAGTTTTGTTATTTACTAAGCACAGTTTGATTCATTAATGAGTGTAAACTTCAGTCAAATTATCCCACCAAGCCTGGGTGGAAATCTTGCCGAGGAAGGGGGCAAGGACTGATTATTTCAAGCCATCCCACTCCTGCTTTGGAGCTTTTAGGCTCAACACCAACTGGAAGGGTGGGTGGCTGAGGGGAGGGGTTGTCTGGGCCCATATCTGCACTGCTCAGGCTGGAGCCTCCAGTAGAGTTTGGGGGGCTGGGGACAGGTTGGTCCTCTGCTTTTGTAACTCACAGAACTAGTTTGCTCAGGTGAGGAGCAGGGGAGCCCTGCCTGGAAGATACTGGGGGATCTCTCTGCTCAGGCCTCCTTGGAGAAAGGGCTGACCCAGGTCAGGCACTTGGGAAACCAGACTGAGGGATTCACTCTACAGGATTTTAATGAGAAGCAGTGGGATGCCTTCCCAAAGAATGTATCTTTATTTGAAGTAATGACAAAATCCAGTATCTGTCCCCAGGCAAATTACCCTGACTCAAACATCTTTCTAGTATTTAAAAATAAAGTTTTCAGTTTCTTGTTTTCTTACATATTAAAGTGAGAACTGCAAACCCATTATTCAATGCCTATTGGCCTGGTCTAGGTATGTAATTTCAATGTTCAGCCCTACTTTGTCAGTCTGGTCTGACAATACAAAACTGTTCAATCACTTTTTAATTTTATTTTAATAGTCATTTTTTTTGAAATCATCTGTTAATAGGACTTTCTGGCTTAGGGAATTTAAAGTATTGAAGGAAAAAATGGAAATATTAAAAGTAGAAACTGCCACAGGTTGGCAGCATGACTAATAGTTACGTTCATTTATATCTGATGAAGAGTATCTTTTGACATTAGTTTAAAAATAATTTGGAAATTGAAAAGAGGAATAAGACTACCGTTTTCAAAAGGAACAGCTTAAAATATAACTGTGGTAGTAGTGGATTTAAAGATCTGCTTTTCTGACCTTTGCTCCCTCTTAGGTGTCAGTCTTCCTTTGTTTCATATTGCAGTAGTATCTGTAGTTCCACAGCTGAAGTTTAGGGAGGGATGAAGTTTAACAGAGATGTGCCATACATTCTTGCTTTGAAAGTCACAACCTTTCTTCATGTAATAGCTGTATGTAGTAAGTGAAGTCTGCAAACCACTGCAGGATGCTTTAATTTGATGAAGCAAAGACGGACTGGACATCCAACAGGAAATGCTTCCTTTAATAAAAAGTGTTGGAATCCTTTTCTTGGACAAAACTGCACCTTTGGACTGTGTGGAAACCTGAAGTATTTCAAGATTTCTTCCCAGTTATGTCATTGAACATATTTCATTGAAATTATTTTGAACTGGCAACATCTGTAGGGCTGCCATCCCTTAATTTGGTGAAATGAGGTGGTGAAATGGAAATGCTTTGTACTTTATTTATGGCCTTTCTTCTGACCAAAAAAAAAGTGTTTGTCATCTGTAATATCTTGTAATCTTCCAAGAGCCTTTTAATTCAGTTGTCTTTGTTCAAAAGCAGGAGCGAGTTGTCCTTAGGTGTGTGTTGCTCATAGAAAGATAAAATCATTGTTATTCTCAGTATTAGGAGTGAATATGGTAAAGGAAATATAAATCTTCCTCTCTGTCCTTGCTGCAGCTGTTGAGTACAAAGTACTCAACAGTGCCAGTACAATCCAGTGCTTGTCGATGTACATTACAAATTGCTAAGCAAGGAAAGAGGCTGTTGTAGAGAGGAACACAGTTGTAATTTCATCCTCTACATGCATTTATTTGTGATTTCAGGAATATTGAATCATCTGCACATAATTACAGAATTTTTTAGATTGGAAAAGACCTCCAAGATCATCAAGTCCAACCATTAACACAGCGCTGCCCCCTAAATGTGTCCAAATGCCACAGCTACACTTTTAAATCCCTCCAGGGGTGGTGGCTGCATCACTTCCCTGGCCAGCCCGTTCCAGTGCTTGATAACCCTTTCCTTGAAGGAGTTGCTCCTAACACCTGGTCTAAACCTCTCCTAGTGCAGCCTGAGGCCATTTCCTCTGCTCCTGTCATCTGTTACCTGGGACAGCAGGCCAACCCCCACCTTGCCACAGCCTCCTTTCAGGCAGTTGTAGAGATCAGTGAGGTCTCCCCTGGGCCTCCCTTTCTCCAGGCAAAACACTCCCCGCTCCCTCAGCTGCTCCTCATAGAACTCAAAGGGTCTTCAGCCCCTTCCCCAGCTCGGTTGCCCTTCTCTGGACTCTCTCCAGCACCTCCATGTCTGTCTTGCAGTGAGGGGCCCAGAAATGGACACAGCACTCGAGATGTGGCCTCACCAGTGCCAAGTACAGGGGGACAATCACTGCCTGGTCCTGCTGGACCCGCCGTTCCTGATCCAGGCCAGGATGCCATTTGCCTTCCTGGCCACCTGGGCACACTGTGGCTCACGTTCAGCTGCTGTTGACCAGCACTCCCAGGTCCCTTTGTGCTGGGCAGCTCTCCAGCAGCTCTTCCCAGCCTGCACGGGGTCCTTGTGGCCCCAGGGCAGGACCCAGCTTGTCAGATCCCTCTGCACAGCCTTGCTACCCTCTTCATAAAGAACCTTGCTTATTTTTAGTGGAGTAAACTATAGGCATTGAAACCATATTAGGAAATGCAGAATGTAAGTGTAGTTATTTGAATACTAACTAAAGATGAAAGAATCAAACATCATCGTGTGTGTCTGCTCACATTTACTTTATGTGCAGCTGCGGATTTTCACTTTGCCAACTGGTTTAAATTTTACAGTATTTTAATCCTTTAATATTCAGAATATTGAGATACAGTTTGGAAATGTATATTGTGATCATATTCTTGGAGTAATAGTTGTAGTCACAATTTGACTTTGACAGATACTGAAGTGTGAACAAGGGTGCTTTACATAAGGCAGGTGGTGAACCTGAAATTTGCAGCACTATGTATTCTTTTGTTCTTACTGTGACATGCTTTTTTAGAAACAAATCCATTTTCATATATAATCACATTTTTATTTTTACACTGGAGAAATAGTAATGGGATGGAAAGATGGTCTTAAAGATTTGTTGCAGTTATTTACACATCAGGACCCTTACTGCTTGTATCTGAGACTTTGCCCTGTTTGCCATGTTGCTTGAAAGAGGAAAAAAATCAAATGATTTTGCATTTTTCATCTCTGAACTCTGCTAGTAATAACTTCAGATATGTATGTTCTCTGTGCTGTCAGTAACGTGGTCTCTTCTGGTTTTTTTATCTTTTTCCTTAAGATCTGGAAGACTCCCTCTACTCCTTCTCATAATTGGTGTATGTGTTTAACCCTAAATTGTGCATTATGGCAGATAAATTAACAAGAATTGCTATAGTCAACCATGACAAGTGTAAGCCAAAGAAATGTCGTCAAGAATGCAAGAAGAGTTGTCCTGTGGTTCGAATGGGTAAGAGAGAAAATGTAACAGATTATTTAAGCAATTGGAGAAGTTTTAAATGGAGTTCTAGTAGAAGGAATGATTTTTTTGTAATGACTAGTTATTTGTTTATTGTTCAACCTTTTGTTTCATAAGGCCTTTAGAAAAATCACTGCAAGCATGAACAATTCGTAGTAGTAATGGCATTTTTCAAGCCTTTGGATGATCTGAAGATTCAGTGAACCATCACCAGTTATATGTTCCTTTTATGTGGAATTTAGGAGTACTGGCAAGAATTCTGATTCACCAGAAACTTCACTGACCTTATCTTAATTCTTTTTTACCAGGAAAACTTTGCATAGAAGTCACATCACAGAACAAGATAGCATGGATCTCAGAAACACTTTGTATTGGTTGTGGTATTTGCATCAAGGTAACATTAGGCTGCTTTGTTTAAAGTGCTATATTTTCCTTATTTTGCTATTATACTTAGTAGTGTATGCTGTATCTTGAAAAAGTAATTTTCTGTCCTGGAACAATCAGACCTAGTTAACTGTTGTTGTTATAGAAAGTGAAGGACTGTCAGTTTACTGAACTGGTTGGGTTGCAGAGTGGGAATTGTGATGTTTTGTTTGTGGCTTTGTTCTTGATGGACTTTGGGTTTGTTTGTAGATGCACAAAGGTATTTTTTTGCGAAAAAGATGGAGAATATATGCAGTGTCCCTTATTTGTATTATAGACTAACAGTCTAAATTGCTGGCTATTTAATTGGAAAAATGTGGTGTAGAATTTCTTTGGCAAGTTGACCACATATATGAAATCTGATAGAAGTTCATTGAAAAATATAAGTGCACAGTTGGGTGCAGTACAGAACATAGTCTTCTATTAATCAATTGTTTGTGCACTAGTAATCTATAATTTATTTCAATTACAGAAATGTCCTTTTGGAGCCTTGTCAATTGTTAACTTACCTAGCAACCTGGAGAAAGAAACAACGCATAGATATTGTGCCAATGCCTTCAAACTTCACAGGTATTTTGTTTTTCAAATCAATGTCAAAGAGACAGAAACTTGAAGTTTTTGATAGTCTCAACCTGGTGCACATCAAGGTGTTCTTGGTTCTCACCTTGGTGGCTTCCTTTTGGAATATTAGCTATGGTTTTCTTATTAAAAAGTATTATAATGAAATAAAATGTTAGTGGTCATTTGACAGAGCCTCTGTTTAAAAAACAGACTGCCCTTAAATACTTCTTATTATCTTCTATTTTTAAGGAATATTGATTTGAGTTACATGTTGGCAAGTTAACAGAGTAGGCTGAAATAATCAGAAAGTCTGAAAACATGTTGTAACATTTACTTGACCACCAAATGTTGGTGCCTGATGGCATTAATATAATCCAAAGTTACCTGTGTTGTGTACAGGTTGCCTATCCCTCGTCCAGGTGAAGTACTGGGATTGGTTGGAACCAATGGTATTGGAAAATCAACTGCCTTGAAAATTTTAGCAGGAAAACAGAAGCCAAACCTTGGAAAATATGATGTATGTATCAGCAGTAAAATAGAGTTGGAATTCTAGATGGCTGTGTTTATTTTTATCTTTTTGTGAGGGCATTGGCACTTTCCTTGTTAACAGGCACACTCACTCCACACAAAAACAATAGTAGAAGGGTGTTGTTAACAAAGGCTTACCTGAAAATTCTGTGTATCTCTCAAGAAACATGAGGATACTAATTATAGTTGTAAGTCACGAAACATAAATAATCTATTTTCCTATGCATTTACTCTGAGTCAAACTGCAGCCAGCAAGCAAAATACTGGGTGTTTTTTACCTGGCACTACTCCAAAGAGTGAATATTGTTAGAGAAAAGACATAAATAGTAACTATTATGATTCTTATTGTCAGAGAGTATTATCACCTTCTTGGCCTTCAAATGACGTGAGGACAGTTTAATTTTCATGCTTTTTCTGTCCTTCAAGAAGCACTTGTAAGAACAAGTGTGTTCAAAGTTCCTTCATCAGTTCCTTTACCTGAAAGAGGAATGTTTTAATAAATGATTAATTTCATGGCTGCCATTTAAAACTGCAAAGAAATAATAATTTCCCAGCCAGATTTTACAGTGTCTTTCAAGTTTGTTTTACATTATTTGGTGGACTTCTTGTTTCATGTGGTAGTATTGCAGAAATAGCAAAACTTTGGACTTTCTGAACATGTGCTTAATTGAATTACCATGCTTCCAAAATCAGACTTGCCCATGAAAAGCCAAATCAGTATGACCACAGAAACAAATGGTATGGATTGAATCTTCCACATTGCCTCTGCTCTAAAACTGATGAAGCATTTCCTCTGTGTACTTGCTGGGTTTGGAAATAAGGCTGTTGCTCTGTTTCCATACTGTTCACCATCAAAATAATGAACTCAGCACCATTCATGGTAGGCTGTGCAGTGTGGGACTTTTTCTCTGGGTGATTGCTCTGAACAATTTAATTTGTCATTTTTCCTTTTTCTTCTCTTTGTGTTTCCTTGGAAATGTTTGCTACAAGCAGAGAAATTACCAAATTTTTTTGTATTTATCAATCCAATGCTTTTCCTTTGCATTAGTTGCATCAGACAGGTAGTAAGTGTAGCTACAGTAGTCACTGCTGTCATTTTCCACATGAAGTAGTTTCAGTTCAGTATTTTCTTAACTGTGCAAATTTAAAATGTTTGGGTTTCTTTGAAAAGGCTAATGACACCTGGAAAAAGAAATCTGAACTTCATTTTTACAATTTTATAACATTTTTTTTGATGGAAACTTTGCAGAAGCAACCTAACAGCTTAGTAACTAACTTTTATCCAAGCTTTTTTGTTGTTTTTTACCCTACAAGCATATTCTATTTGATAGGAATTTTAAAGATAGACTTTTTGTAGTTATGTCTTAAATGATGTAAGTAAACACAGGCTTTAATTTTGTCACAGGATCCACCTGACTGGCAAGAAATCTTGACTTACTTCAGAGGATCTGAATTACAAAACTATTTTACCAAGATCCTGGAAGATGACCTGAAAGCTATCATTAAACCTCAGTACGTGGACCAGATCCCTAAAGCTGCTAAGGTGAGAAATTTTGTGAGTTAATAGAAAGTTGGGAGCTGCTTCTGTAGTACTTCTCTTGTGTTTAAAGGTTTTGTTTAGCAGCATCATTCAGTATTGTCTGAAATTTTTCATGTTGGTTGGTTTTTTTATTATTTATCATGCAGGGAACAGTGGGATCAATTCTGGATAGGAAGGATGAAACTAAAACACAAACTGTTGTATGTCAGCAGCTTGGTAAGTAAATCAGTAAAGTCAAATTTCAAAGTGTTTGAGAAATTCATATTTACTGAAACAATTAAGTTACTGTAGTGTGATAGAAGATGTAAATCATACCAATTTTTTAAAAAAAGAGAAAAGAAAAAGATGTTTTAGTTTAAAGTCTAGGGCATATCTGAACCTGTGCAAATAATACTTTCTAGTGGCAAAGGCAAACTGATTGATACATGTCCATCAGCAGAATCTAATGCAGTTTCTGTTTCATGGTAGAAAGTGCTTATTTTTAAATCTGGAAAAAAATCCACTTACCATCTGCTGCACTTGCTTGCTTACAACTGTGGCACAGTCTTAGCATCCCCTCTTGGGAGAACCACTGCATGTAGCAAATGTTATCCTAGTACACCCCTCTCTCCCTAAAGCCTGTATGTATGGATTTATAATGGGAGTAGCACTGACTTCTGAGATTAATACAGTCAATAAGAGTATCTGCATAATCCAGCCCTGGTGACTTTCTGTACACACTCTGAATTTAGTTGTTTCTAAATTTAGGTGTTGCTAAATGAACAATGGGATTGCTCTTGGTAGATCTGGCTGGTAAAGGTGGGGTTCCCATTGCGCCACCAAGAGCACAGGCTTTGAGTCCTATTTAATTCATTAATGAAGCAATACATTCTGAAATTTGCTGGTTATTAAACTGACTAGAAAACACTGGCTTCACCCCTTTTGCTGTAAGGTTTGAGGGACTTGATTTTCCTGAAAATCAGAACTCTTCAGCCAGGTCTGACAAGAAGCTCTAAAACAGGCGTAGGTGATTTTTAGGGCCAGAAATCTTTACCAAATAAATGGTGGAAAAAGCAATAGAAATGTAATCCTTCTGCATGGTAAGAAGCAGCCAAACAGCTAATGCTGCAGAGAGGCAAGAACTTGCTGCAACTTACTATGAGCATTATGATACTGACACCATATAAACTGAATGCTTATTCTGCTTATATTTTTCCTCTGTGTGGGATGTCTCCTGTGTTTATACACGTTTCTATAGGTAACAAAAGTACAGATTGTTGTGTTGGTTGTAACCTCTAAACGACTTACTTGCAGACTTAACCCACCTGAAAGAAAGAAATGTTGAGGACCTTTCAGGAGGAGAACTTCAGAGATTTGCTTGTGCAGTTGTTTGCATTCAGAAGGCTGATATGTATGTTTGATTTACTTCTGTTACACATTGCTTCTAATAATCTGTCTCAGAACATGGTCATCTAATTTATATTTCTATTGTTAGAAATAATACATTTGTTTGAAAAACTGAAAAATTATAATTATTAATATTCTAGAGGAGTTTTTTTTTTTTAAATGCTTTTGCTAGCTCATCATCTGAGATCCATATTTGCTCCATATATATGTTTTCTAGGCTTTGTATACTTGAATCCATATGACTGGAAATAGCTGATTTTACATGCCAGTGATAAATATCAGCATCATAAAACCTCTCCCTAACCCCACATAAATGTATCTCCTTTGCCAGCATATCCCCCCACTTAGCCTCTCTGAATAAGAAAGGTACAGTTGCTTCTCCACATCTGGGAACTTCTGTCCCTCTTGTCCTGTCTTGCAGCCAGGAAATTACTGTCTGGTCTATGCTGTTTCCTGAATCCTTGGGACCAAGAAAGCAAGATCAGAAGAGTTACAGGGTTTTAGGGATTTTTTCTTTGATTAATTTTTTTTATTTGGGTTTGTTTTTTTTTTTTTGGCTGTTCTTTTTTTGTTTGGCTGGGGGTTTTTTTTGGTTAGTGTGGGTTTCAAGTGGATTATCTTGTTTGGTTTTCTCTTTTTGGAAGATCTCCTCCTTCCAGTCTTCTAAAGTATTTTTGCACTTTTCAGTTCATGTTAAATTTAAGATGACTCAGAATGAGTGCATAGGATTCCTAACTGCTGATTTATTGTAACTTCTGGTAACTTTGTCACAGCTTTTGGTAAAGTAATACTTAAATTGTTTAAGACTTTCATGTGACAGTCTACAGAGATTCAAGGCAGATGTACATAATTCTCTTTTTTTGTCTCCCTTTCTCAATATAAATAATGGTAATTTTTTATTTCCACGTATCTAATGGCTGAAATGTTAGTGTTATGTCTGAATATGTAGAAGCATTCACTGGCATTCACTAAGACTCAATTCTTTCTTTTGGGTCTAGTTTCATGTTTGATGAACCTTCCAGCTACCTGGATGTGAAGCAGCGCTTGAAAGCTGCCATCACTATTCGATCCCTAATAAACCCTGACAGGTAAACTCCAGCTTTTAGTGTTTTCCTAGACTATAATGATATGGGACTGTTTACAGAGGGAAGAAATACCCAGCCTCTCACCCTAAAAGTGCTGACTTCTCGGTCTGGTACACTAACAGATGTTTCAGATATTCTAAGTCAGTAATACTCTATTCCTTTGCATTTTGGAAACTTACTTCCTGTAGTTTTTTTGTCCTATTCCAGAATTTTGTAATAAGAGTGGGAAAACACTGGTGGTTACTTTTCACCTGAATATTGCTGTTTCGTTCCCTTCTCAGAAAGATTTTTATTTTCTTAAAATGTGTCAAGTATTTTTCACTCCAGTCTTTCCACTTACTGTACATAAAGAAGCTGCTGGTTTACACTGAAGATGAACTTTGAACTTGTCATTCACAATGTCTGTTTATTGAAAAAAACGCTTGTGACTGATTTGAACAATGTTCTTATTTAGTACAAAAGCAAAGAAACCATATTAAATAAAAATCTTGATGCAAGGCTAGAGTGAGAAAGAAAAAATGTTTTGCACTGAAATAAAAAAGCACCTCTCTGGCTCTGTTTTTCAGGTACATTATTGTTGTAGAGCATGATCTAAGTGTGTTAGATTATCTCTCTGACTTTATCTGCTGCCTGTATGGTGTGCCAAGTGCTTATGGTGTTGTTACTATGCCTTTCAGCGTAAGAGAAGGTAATTCTTGCCATATTTCTCTTTTAAAAACACCCAAAAAGGATACTAAAATGCTAGTTATTTGTCATGTAAACATGTCTTCTTCCTGTTAGAGTTCAGCAACCAAAAAACTGGTTGATTTTCTGCAGAATTTCTGCGTGACGTGATCCCGTATTTGTAACACAACCCAAAAATTTTAATTATTAAATGCCCCTTTTCACTTGCTATGGACACAATTTTGGTGCTTGCAGGTGTTTTTTAAACAGTGGAGTTGCACAAGAGACCTTATAAATAGTAGAGAACAGGCAGGAGACAGTTTGCACAGTACAGAGGTACATAGTGTTCTCCTGGATTGACCACACTTGTAGCACTGAGACTCAGTACTAACTGCTTTTGTGAGAATGGGTACAGCAGCAGTAGTTCCTTTAAACCCCTCACACATCTCTAATAGTGGAAGAGCTTCTACAGCCATTCTGTAACTTACTAAGATTTTTCTTCATTCCATTTGCATCATTTGCACACTTTAAAAGAGGAGGTCTCTGCTTCTTTTAGCCTGCCATTTAAAATCCCACATTCTCCTTACCTGGTAGGAATTTACAGCCAGGAATTGAAATTCATCTTGTCTTCCTTTGTTGTTGGCCTTTGTTAATGATCTTTCTTCCTCCCCTCATAGGCATAAACATTTTCCTAGATGGCTATGTTCCAACAGAAAACCTCAGGTTTCGAGATGCATCTCTGGTATTTAAAGTGGCTGAGACAGCTAACGAAGAAGAGGTTAAAAAGATGTGTATGTACAAATATCCAGGAATGAAAAAAAAGATGGGAGAATTTGAATTATCCATAGTAGCCGGAGAATTCACGGATTCCGAAATTATGGTGATGTTAGGGGAAAACGGTAGGTGCTACTTATGTTGGGAGCTGCTTCTCCAGCCCCAAATGTGCTCACTTTGGGAGCCAGGCTTCAAAGTGACTGGTTTGGAGTCAGATTGAGCTGCTTGTTTCCTAGTGAAGGTGTCACTGTGTTTGTCTGTTACCCCATTCCAAGAACTGAGATTTCATGACTGACCTGGTGGGTTTAGCCACAAGTGTAGACTTGTGTTAGTTTTAAGATGTCTCTTCCATTTGAAAAAGCAAGTAGTAGCAAGTGCTGCTTGCTGGAAGTGAATATAGGAATTCTCAAAGCAGTCTAGTGTTAAAATGTATTATTAAGTCTTTTTTTTTCTTTGTATCAGTGACTTAATTGTTAGAGGTCTAAATTACTAAAAAGTGATTAATCTGGAACTTGCATTCTATTTTAGGAACTGGCAAAACAACTTTTATCCGAATGCTTGCAGGAAGACTTACGCCTGATGAAGGAGGTAATGTGTAATCCCTTAGCTGAAACCTATTTTGAAGACCCTGGAAAGGCTCTTACTTACATCATAAATTTTGTCTTTTTGTAGGTGAGGTCCCAGTTCTAAACGTCAGCTACAAACCACAGAAGATCAGTCCTAAATCTACAGTACGTTTAAGTCTTACTTTAAGTGTTGTTTTTGCCACAAAAAGCATGTTTGTAGTACACGGATGGAACGAATATTTTTCTTTCAGGCATAAAAAAATTCTATTTATGCTTGTTTTCTTGTGTTGTGGTTCATAAGACTGAATGGCAACATTCTCCTTTGAACAGGGAAGTGTCCGTCAGCTACTGCACGAGAAGATCAGAGATGCCTATACACACCCCCAGTTTGTAACTGACGTCATGAAACCTCTCCAGATAGAAAACATCATTGACCAGGAGGTATTAATTGTCTGAAACAACATCCTGACTTGTCTTCTTTAACTCTTGACCTGTCCCTGAACTGAACACGGCCTCGTTGTCCTGCACCCCTAGGTTCAGACGCTGTCTGGTGGTGAGTTGCAGCGAGTTGCATTAGCCCTGTGTCTGGGCAAACCTGCAGATGTGTACCTCATTGATGAGCCTTCAGCATATCTGGACTCTGAACAGCGTCTCATGGCTGCTAGAGTCATTAAACGGTAAAGGGTACAGGGGGGGAAGTGCTGAAATCTGGCATTTCCAGCACTTTAACGGTAAATCTACATTATTCTCTTTTTTTTCCTATTTCAGTTTCATTCTCCATGCTAAAAAAACAGCTTTTGTGGTAGAACACGATTTTATTATGGCCACGTATCTTGCTGATCGTGTGATTGTTTTTGATGGCATTCCTTCCAAGAACACACTGGCAAACAGGTAGGAGACTTGTTTGGATTACTAAGCGAGATGGTCGTCAAAAATAAGGAAAAACATCCATGCCTATGGAAATTTAAGCTGCGTTTAAAGCGATGCAAGAGCATCCTGAGGGTTGTCACTTTTGAATTGTGGAAAAGGAAATGGGATTGACCCTCACTTAGAGGCTACCTAGACACTGTTGAGGGTTTGGTTAGTGGTTAGGTTCTTGAACTACAGTGCAAGAGCTGGACCAGCTCCTGGCTTAAAGTAGCCTGAAACAAGTGAACAACAGCTAAACTACAACCAGAGGAGGAGAGCAAATAAACAGCCTTGATAGCAGCGAGTGAAAAAAAATAATAGTTTTAAACTCTCCTTATGAAAATACCTTTGAGATGTATTAGAATAAAGCAGTGTACTAAGGGTACCTGTATGCACATCTTGTGCAAGTCCTGACAGCGATGTGCCATGTATACAGTATTTGAGTTTTACTCTCCAGATCTCTCCTTTTGAATGTCTGCTTTTGTGCCTGTAAATAATTTCATGTAGATTACAGAGACTTCTTGATGAGCCACTTTCCAAGTACTAAGTGCAAGCCAGATGAATTAAAACATGTTGGTCTACAATGTGTCTGCAAGCCAAAGCTACCCTGTATTCCTTCAAATACCCTGGTATTCCTTTGAAGAATGTGTGCTAGAATTTAAACATCACAATCACATACCTGTGTCTCAGCATCAGTGTGTATTACGATCTTTGTTGTATTTTCCTGATGGTGTAACAGTTGGGGTTTTTTTCTGAATTTCCCCAAGCGTGCCTGCCCCCACACACACAGATACAAAATAAAAAGAAGGTAAAGGTTGCACGCAGCCCGAGGACCTCTAGTGCCGTGCTGAGGTACTGCTGGAAGATGAGGGTTTGACTGAAAACGTAGCACTTCCTGGGATGTCAAACACTTGCATTTCCAGACCTGAGTAAGCTCAGGATGGAGCTCAAATTGTATAGTATTTATATGTATTACAAACTTCTGAAAATGTAGTTGAAATGTTCTTCTCTCTTAACAGTCCACAGACTCTTTTGGCTGGAATGAATAAGTTTTTATCTCAGCTTGAAATCACTTTTAGAAGAGACCCCAACAATTACAGACCAAGAATAAACAAACTCAATTCCATCAAGGTAAGAGAGAAGCACCTTTTACAGTAAAGGAGCCATGACTGTTTAACATGAAGCCACATTTTAAGGAACAAAATGAAGACTGACCTGGTAGTTTTGCTGTGCTGGAAAACAGCATGTCAAACTATTAAGAATAGTAAGAAAAGTAGAAAGGAGTTTAGATAAGTGTCTTTCATTGGAGCTATGTTCAAGTCTGCCAAAGACTACATCAAGTAATGGTGACCTTTTTTCTCTCCCCAAGGATGTGGAACAAAAGAAGAGTGGAAACTACTTCTTCCTGGACGACTAAATATTGAATCTGAGCATCTTTGTAACTGGCATATAGAAATGCATATTGGAATCTAAACAATTGTGGAGGAGATGGCTCAAATCAGGTTTTAGAACACTTAATCTTTTGGAGCTTAAAATCTCTTGCTGCATTTAACATCAGAGACCAGTAGCAGTATACACCCTAGTCTGAGTAAAACTGCCACTTTCTATATTTTGGTGACAGCCCTATTTTCAGCATAATAATTTCAAAATAGACAACCTTGAAATTGTGCAAATGAGACTCCTGATTTTTCAGAATTTAAGGGAGGTTTTCAATTCAATATATCCTACTCATGTACTAAGTACTGACTGAACTCCTCATTTTAAAAATCTCTGAAGCTGTTTTCTGTAGAAGAGGGAAGCTCACCAAGAATGTCAAGCTACAGGGGCGACTCCTCTTTTAAAAAGGCTGAATCTCTCTGGATGAGGGTTTCATAAATAAATAACCACCTAACTTACAACTGTTTTGTGACACTGCAAATTTCTTCCATTACTAATTCAGAAGTGTGTATATAAAATGTCACACCCCCCCCTTTTCTCATGCTATAGCACACACAAAAGATGCAGTACAAAGAACATAACAAAAGGTAGCTACATGTTTTTTTAGGCATCTGTCCCTGTGCCTCTCAGACCTAGCTACAGGAAGATAATCAGTTACATAATATTGAAGAAATATTAACATCCTTTTAACTTTCTAACTCATTCTTCTATGCCACCTTTCTAGGGAAAGATGAAGTTTTTATAAGGCTAAGATGCAGGAATTACTTTTTCCTAAAGTACAATTTTTGATCCTTACTACAGACAAAAATGAAGGTAAATACAAAATAGCTTGTCAAAAACTTATTTCCATATAAATTAAGGAAATTTTGTAAGTTATTGTGTGTCAGTAACTTGGGTATTTATTTCATAACCTTGGCACTACTGAGCTTTACACTCACTCAGCCTCACTCTGTCTCCTGACAGCAGTGCACCTGTGCTGTACCAGCAGTTACTGCATAACAAAGTCCAGGTACTGAATGTGTCTTTATATCACACCCTGTTCAGAACAAAAACTTCCCAAGGCTGCCTAAAACTTGTACTCATCTGCACCACTTAAGTCCCTTTGGACTGGAGTTGTGTGTCTTGTAATCAGTCATAATTAGGGTAAGGTAAAGATGTGGTTTAGCAAAGACCTGAAGCTGGGTATCTCAGCTCATTATATGCTGAATATTACAGAGATTAACCAGTAGGATCCTGCAACCTAAAACATTTTGCCCCAGGTAAAGGATTTGGCAAATCAATCTACAACTCAGCAAAAAAAAGAGGGGAAAGAGACTTGTTCAGTGGTGAAGGTGGAGAAAATACATCTCTACATTGCAGTCCTTCACTGTAATGGAGTAGCAAGGCAGGGTGTAGGCCCAGCTGAAATACCCTACTTTTCAAAGACTGACTTAAAAGTCTAAAAGCACATCCCTAAGCAGTTACTGCCACACCACCAGTTTCCCAACAATTTGTGTAGGAAGTGTTACTGCCTTTGTTCTTGCAACAAAGACTATGATTAACTGCCTGCTCAAGTACAGAATGATTTCAGTGACTGCTGGACAAATTTGGGGTACAAGTGGAATCAGAGTTTACAATTTACCAGTAAATGTGACAAGCAGCCCCCCTTAAGTTCGTGAAAGTAGCTGAGGGAAACAACCACACTGGTTTAGTCCCTCAGTGCTTGCTTAGTTCTCAACCTGAAAATCTGAAGATTGCCTCTTGAAATCCTGAATTCATTTCTGAATGGAAAAGTATTTAGATTAAAAAAAGAAAAACCAAAAAGCCTTCAGCATGATCCCTACCACTACAAATGAAACCTGGAAATCCAGCTTACAACCCCCTTGTTGTCTGCACCTTGCCACATCCTACTGATCCTGCTGCTGCTCTCTGCAAGTGGCTCTATCAGAACAACACTGTTCACTTGCTGTCACTGCAACAGGTTCAAATAAGTAAATATCATTTAGAAAGAAAGTGAAAAGAGAAAACATTTATTTTTATTCGGGTTTTATACATAGCATGCATCTGAAAACAAACTCTTTATCATGTAACTATCACTCTGGTTTTCTCACCAAGGGTGCACAATCTCAGACACAAATGAAGGGGTACCATCACCTACACTACTGTATACAGATATAAAAATATACACAACAGTTAAATTTTACAGAGCAACAGAGCTGAGTGAATACCGTGCACACTGCACTCCGAGTTTGGACAGCTGAACATCCAAACTGCAAAGGCAACAGGAACACCATGGAGATCATCATCAGGGTCAGAAGAAACAGCATCAGAACTCTGACACAGTGTAAAAATATAAGGCAGAAGCCACTTTCTTCTGGATTGTAGGGAAGAGCAGAGCACACTGAAACTCTCCATCTTGCTTTTAAAAGTAGTTCCAGCAAGGAGTTGTACATGCAAAACATCAACAGTGCAACAACAAAGAATACTGAACAGTAGCTCAATCATACAAACTTAAAAAAACCTAACACGTACTTTATGCATCTCCTCACAAAATATCTAGGATTTGTCAGTGCATTAGTGTTAAAGTGGCATTAAAAAAACTTCTGCTATTATAACAGATGCAGAATTATTTTGGAAATGCATAGCATCTACATTTTTATTGTCTTTGTAATTCAGTTGGCATAGGCACCATTCTAGTCACACCAGCATTAAGAATTCATGGTGGAAACAGCCATTCTCATCAGTTCATACACAGGTATTCTTGACTGCTTGTCTTGATTTTGATTTCACCAAATAAATGCTTTTTTAAATTCAAAAATATACCCTATGATTATGAAAAGAACTATATACAACATACCTAAGACACAGGGTTAGCTGGCTGCCATACGTGTAACACACAAGAGAAACATTCAAGTTTGACAGATATTTTTTTTTCTTTTTTGAGATGAAAGGCCTTTGGGTTGGAAGCATATCAGAGACAACAGTGCAGTAGGCTGAGAATTCCTTTAGCTCAGTTCAGAACTAAGGCATTGTATGATAAAATATACATTTATATTTGGTGCAATGTTATCATCAATTTTAGAATCTAGATCATGTCAAATGCTATAATTTGTCATTCTAGTAAACATCCATCTAACACAAATGCAAACTTTTGTGGGGAAAAAAATTATCAAACACTAAACTATTTTGTTGTTTTCTAAATTTGACATTGAGGAGAAACTGCTAAGCCAAACAAACTCTGAAATCCCCCCAAAAATCCCTATGGCAGGACTTCACATCCTCCTAGTCTTTACTCACCCAAAGTTAAACATATCCTTGAACTTCACTAAAAAGAAATCAAGATTTTAAACTGCTACTTCAAATTACTTCTTGCATTTCAAATGTTTCGATTATTCACTCGCTCTACGCTTGCTGCCCCCTCTGATTATCTCCCAGTGTTGCCCTTCTCCTGTCATTCCTGTACTGCCCTCGGAAGTTCCGCTGGTACTGGTACCCATCGTCTCTGCTTCTGCCGGGCGGGCCTTTCCAGGCCTCCTCGTTTCTTTGGAACTGGTACCCTCCCCTGCTGGAATAACCCCTGTCAAGTCTAGGCCTTCTGCCTCCGCCGTAAGTCTGGTTGTAGAACTGCTTGGACCTGCCGCTCCTCAGCATGTCGGAAACTTCGCTCTCGTCCTCAGAGCTCTCCTCCCTCGTTCTCTGTGCCCTGCTTTCCACCTGCACATGACCAGCACCCTTGGAATCTCTGCCTTTACCAGTCTTCTCCTTACGGCTGGGAATGCTGTTTTTCAGTTCGCTTTTGGGAGGCTCTGCCAGCAGTGGCTGCGTGCTGGGCGCTGCCGGCTGCCCCTCCGTCCCCGCCGCCTGCGGAGCGCGATGCTGCTGCCCGGCCGTTCTCTGCCTGGGAGCGGCCGCAGCACAGCTTTGCTCCAGCTGAGGTGCCCTCGCCGAGGCGTCTTTCAGGGCACCGCACTGGCCGCCTGCAGCGGCCACAGGGAAGGGGACGGTGGTGTTGGAGCCACTGCTGCTGTTTTTCGGGAGCTGCTCCGCACAGTTCGGCCCGGGCACCGCAGGGCTGCATTCCTTGCCCACGTAGGTGTTGGCAGAGGTGCCAGCTGCTGCCTCTTTGTCCTCGGGTGACGTGACGACACTGGGTCTCGCTATGGAATTCTCAATGAAACCCTGAACTGGGTACCCATACCAAAAGTGAGGAAAGAAAGGAGGCGCTATCGGAACAGCTCCTAGAAAGTGATTGTGTCCAAAGGGCGGCTGTGGGAACATATTTTTCCCTCTCAGGGACTCCTCGTAGTTTGCATGAAGAGCTTGCGCCGGATTCTCCGTTTCCACACAGATCTGTCCTTGACTTTCTGGCCCCTGAGGCGGAGGCACCACGAGAGGCAGTGCTGGGGCCCTGCCATCCCCCTGTGGCACCTGCCCGTTGGCTCTGGCCTCGCCCTGAACACCAAAGTGCCTGTTGGGTCGCGCAGCTTCGCCTTCGCTCTGCGCCGGCGCGGCCTCCTGGAACCAGGGGGTGTGTGGATACACAGGAAGGGACACGTTTGGGTACATCCTACAGGCAGCTAAATAGGCCTGGTGCAGGGGGTACAAGTAAGAATGGGGTGCCCACATGGGACAACTGTACGCCTGCAAGACAGCAGGGGAAAACCAGTTAGAAAGTCGATTATTTGGTCTTTTAAATGTTCAGACAGACATAAAAGCACACCAGTCATTTACCGTTTTGAAACACTTAATTACAGGAAATAAAAGTTAGTTTTATTTACAGTCACTGCCTTCAATTCTAAATCCTAGGACTCTAGGATGGTGTTCTTATTTTCTGATTCCTTCCAAATGCAGTTGAAATGGACAACATTTATGACTAGTAAGAAAACTTGTTAACAATTTCTATATAGATAAACACACTATGTTATTAAGTCAAGCTTTAGCTATGTGTTTGAACACAAACATTGCAAATTCATTTTCCAGAATCACACTTACTAATTTGCAATTCATTCTACCAGCCTGCTTTGAAAATTCTAAGGGATAATAATCAGAACAAGAAGAAGTCATACCATGCACATCTTTTCACTTAAAAAAAAAGTCTCTTCTGAGACCCAAAGTGAGATCATTTCCCTGAGGACAATTTTCAAAGATTGAAATCCATATATATACACATACACAACCCTCAGGTCAGCTTCCTTAGAAGCCCTTCCATAAAGTACAGGGATGGGTTCCAATGGAATATCCAGTGCACTTCCAGCTAGTGGGGGGAGTCACCCAAGGACACAGGCCCCTTTCAGCCTCTCCTGTGCTGATAGTGAACATGAGCCACATTCACAACATTGAAGTTGTCAACCTCAGGTGGCAACCTCTTCCCTCTTCTAATAACTGGCAGCTGTACAAACAGTTCCCAGAGCAAACCATCCCAACAAGCCTACCCAGCCCTCCTCTCCTTGGGAACAGTCATTCCCTCTGAACATGCATCTGGAAGGGTGTGGGTAACAGCAGGGCAGGATGTGGGACCAGAGCAGCAGAGAAAAGCAGAAAGCAGTTGCCAGGTGTGCTGTGCCCTGTGGCAGCAGCCAAGCACAGCCTCCTAGGAATGTGGGCCTGGGACCAGCAGATGGTGCTGGAGCACCGAAATGACAGACTAGATCCTAGATAATCCAAAGTACCAGCCAGGAGAGTCCCAAACATATGTCGGCTTATGAAACACGTGCTGTTTAAATACACTGCAGTGGCACTTGCTAATTAGTGTCTTACTCATTTTCTATTAGTCAAAGAGACTTGTATTAGACACAGAGTTCTCAAATTTGCCTTGTAAACTGCTGAACATTTCCTCTTTCCATGCCCATGTTGATCTTTTGCATAAGCCTCTTCCCCAGCCACACAGGTACTTGCACCACACACGCATCAACTGCTGCTAGAGTTACTTAAAGAGTTAAAATACTGTTGTCATTAACGTGAGCAGAAAGGACAGACATGCAGGTTACTTAAGGGAGTGTCCTGTCCCCAAGGGAAGATCTTGGGATCTGTACTGCAGTGGCTTTGCCAATACACAGCCAAGAGCATTTTCTTGTTTCCTACACCCTGCATCTGAAAGAATGAATCTTCACACTCACAATTTATCTGTGGCTTTGTAAAGCACAATCTGCTGACTGTACAGTCACAGCTGGAAACCAACAGCTCTCACTATTGCTGTTGGGATAAAGTTGATTTCTGCTGACTTGGACTGCACTGTGGACCACTGCTGGCATCCCAGTTAACAAAAGACAAGAAAGTACTTCAAATTGGAAGATGGACTTGAAATGTACAGCCTGCAGCAACCCAACTTCTGCACTCAAAGTACCAACAAGCATTTACAAGCAATTTTTATGGTTTAAAAAACACAAGAACATAAGCAAGTTTGAAGAATTACCTTCACACCAAGATTGAAGAAAAATCTAAGAATATTCTTATCTAGAAGAAAAAAAAAAAAAGAGAAAGATTTATGGAGACCTAAAATATTTCATGGGATACAAAAATTAGTTTCTGCACACAAGTTGCTGCTTGCATGTCTTTGATTTGTTGGGGGGTTTTGCCACAGCAGATATCTAGAACACAACTACAGTTTAAATTTCAGTTTTAACAGCCTGTGGAACTGAACTTACAGTTCAGTAACCAAACACCACCGTGCAGTCAGACAGGAAATGTTCTTTATGGGCATAACTTGCATTTGGAGTATGCCAAAAGCTGCATTTTCCCAGACCTGTAAGGAAATGCTCAACAGCTTCCAAGCTTTGAAAGTACATGAGCAAACCTGTTCCTGTAACAGGAAGCAGTTGTCCAGAGATAATTCTTTACACTCATAAAACCTCAAGTCGTGGTGGGTCAAGCAAGAACCACAAAATGATTGTATCAGATTTCCAGGTGTGACCACTTACAACAGTCAGGATGTTGGCAGTGCAAACTAAAGAGCTACAACTCCATCCAAGATTCCCTCCCACACACATTCCTTACATCATGGAATGACAGCAGTTAGATCTTTTGACAAAGACTGACAACAGCACCGAAAAAAAATTGTCTTTATCCACATTTTAAGAAAAAGAAAACCTATTAGGAAAACCAGTATAAAATCCAGACCTTCTCACCTTTAGGTAAGTCTTCCCCAGTATTGCACAGGGAGTAAGAGGGTGCAATGGCTCTTTCTCCCTTTTCACTAAAAGGGAATCCAGGGTATAGCGGATCCTGGTAAGGATTCAGAGTCTGAGGCAAAGGCATTAAAGGCTGGTTAACTGCTTGCAGCCACACAGGAACTCCAGCAACTGAAGCAGATGTTACCTGAGCCTGGGATACAATAGAGTCAGGTCCTGCTGCTGGTCCTGGCATCAATGAAGAAGCAGGTATTTGGGCTGGAATACCTAGAGAGGGGAAAAAACCCACATACATATA
The DNA here is from genome assembly GCA_013390005.1 of Calyptomena viridis. Lineage (NCBI taxonomy): Eukaryota > Metazoa > Chordata > Aves > Passeriformes > Eurylaimidae > Calyptomena > Calyptomena viridis. The sequence goes on from WEIV01020573.1 coordinate 127,818, forward strand.
AACATACATGGATCAATACAGATTTGTGTGTGTATGTATATATACATATATGTAAAATCACAAACCAAAATGATACCAGAAAAGCAAGTGTCAAAATGCAGAGAAGAGTTTTCAGGTAAGCTAAGCTATCCAGAAACAGCTAAACTGTCCCCATATTTATTTTTAAAACTATGAATGCCAGAAGGGAAAAAATGGGGAAACAAACTTTTATGTGAATCCCTGAAGTGCTCAATTCTGACTAGGCATTCACAGTCAACTCTGAATCTGAGCTCAGATTAGCTGGGTTACACATCTTCTGTCACAGACACAGTCGAGTATGACAGGATTACTAGTGTACCATGTGAACAAAGTATGCTGATGTGAAAGGTAGTCCTTGTACAGAAACACAGCAGTGTGACAGAAAATACAGCACCTGATCTAATGAGCAATATTGAATTTAAGCTAATTCCACATACCAAAAGATATGCACAGCACAAAAAAACCATTATACTGGCTTTGCAGCTCAGGTCTCATTAGTTGCAGACATACAAGCCCCAAGCTGAGTCCTCAGTCAACCCAGGAGCTTTGTGACATGGGACACAGAGCACAAACACGTATCGAGTCTCAACATGCTGACAATGTGTTCTACCTTAGGCAGAACCTCAAAACTCAATGCTATCCCATTTAGAGGAAAAATGAAGAACTGAGGACACATCCCTCTTCCACCTGGAGTAAAGCAAACTGCACATGCAGGCAACCAAAGACCTAACAGAACCCTCACTAGCTTTCAGCAGTGAGCAGCTGTACTCCTGTGAATGACTGCTTTTGGAATATGAGATCGTATGAGACAGTGTCTCCCGGAGGCATCTTCAATTTAGTAAGACAGCTACAGTGTTTTTCAGGGTTAGCAGTTTCTGACTCGTGTTAATATTTCTTCCAACCTGCTGGTCCATAGGTTGTTGGCTCACTTGGCCAAGCTGGCACAATGGCTGGTACAGAAGGCACTGCTGGAGGTAAATGCACCTCAGAGAAGACTGGAGAGGGGGTTGGAGTGACGCTGGGTAAGCATTCCGTCAGGTTCTACAGAAACACAGACATCACACTGAATTACTCTCAATCACACCACTGCTGGTGGCTGCTGGCATGTCTGACTGCTACCAAAATGACTCAGTGTTTACCCAGACCACCACCACCACCTTAGCAAAGTGTGAACTTGTAATGGAGCAAAGGAGACCCCAGATACTGAGGTCTATCCAGAACGTGCTGTACCAGACAGCAATCAGTGCTACAACCACCTCTACAAGCATTACATTCAAGTATCTCCCACCCAAAAAAAGGCCAGTCTCACAAACCATTACCAATAACCTGGCAGAAGCCTGAAAAGGCAAAGAATTTAAAGTGAAAAGCACAGTTACCTTGGTAGAAAGATATGACACAACCCCTCTCTCAGAAGAGAATAGATATACTTTTACTTTTCTATCAAGGGCTGTCCTTCTACATTCTTTATGTTGGACATAACAGATTCCTAACTGTAAATCCAAAGTTTTAGCATTATCACCATAGAAATGACTGTGTAATTAAAAGCCAGTATTGTAATACATACGTGGCTGTGATGAAGCTCCCCTTTGTCTGAAGTCTCCTGACTGGAAAACTTTGAAATCAAACAAACATTTCTTACTTGCTCGGCAAGAATCGGAGAATCTGTTTTTACTTGTTCCAAAGGAGATGAAGCTTTTGGGTAACTCTCATCTTGACTATTCTTCTAAAGCAAAGTTAGAAACAACAGACACAGCTAGTCTAATAGCAAGATTAACTTTACAGAGTCATTCAAAAACAGAAAACCACACTCCACACAAAGTGGGCTAAGCACCCAATCACTATTATTCTAGTGTAACATTTTGCTCATTGAAAGGACAGCAAAGGTTAAAAGCCAACAAGAGGCTACAAATCTTCACTGAACTTCAGAGCTCATGGTCTGTTAGCACAGTAGCTATTAGCAAACATCAAATCTTCTGTGGTCTCATTACACTGAAAGTACAGACTGTACTAAGCAATTACAAATCCAGATTCGTAAGTTCTCTCGATAGCCCAGGTCTGAGAACTCAGATTGCAGAGAAGGACTATAAGTATGGGTTACAGGGGCTGAGGAAAGCTGACAGAAATACAAGCCTCCAAACTCAGGAGTATTTCTTTAAAAGCTGTAAAGCAGCAGCAGCAATCACAGCTCTAAAGGCAGCTATTGCTCTGCTAATCATGTATCAGAGAAGCAATAACATTAAAAAAAAATTTGGTCTTTTCTTTAAGATTACCTCAGATGAATTTGGCTCAAGCTTCTGACTTAAGTGGATCTGCCTGGAATTTGACTCTGCAACACCAAGACATAACCTAGTAAATGAACTATTACACCACTTATGGCTATCACAACTTAAGCCAGTTAAAGTTTGTCTTTCCAAAATTAAACTTTCAAAACCAAACCTACACCTCAGCACATATTACTTCAGAAAACTTAAAACTTCTACTTTTATCAAAGATCAAAGCATCCTAAAACAAACAGTTGTTAGGGCAGTAACAGAGCAGCTACTTCCAACTGGGTTTTCCAAGCTCTACAGGAGTTCTTTACTGATGTTTGTTAACCATTTCAGTGGTGCTTGAGGGAAGCAGGAATGAAACACAGCTGTCCCTTTAAACATATTATCATTGATCCTAAAACACTGCTAATGAAACAGAATTAAGTTTGTACTTTGCATAAAGTGAAAACGTTCTGATCAGCATTTTCATATTCAAGTGTTAGGATAACAGAAGCTCAAAGTCTTGTCTACTTTTGACTGAGTAAAAGAGCAGTTTAGGAGGTTTCAGTGGTTCAGAAGATCCAAAAAGTTTTAGAGTGCTGCAGAAAGTTTAATTTCTCAAGCACCAGCAGACACTTTCATGGGGGAGATGGTGTAAAAAACAGTCATGACAATCTTCATCATATAAGATCTGTACAAGGTCTTCACATTCTGGTTTATGTTCAAGTCTGGTTGTCAATCGAACTCATGCCCAGAAGTTTAACAGTAAATAGCCACTAAATATTTAGCCACTAAATAGAAATGTACTTTTTAAAAGCTTACTGTATGCACCATCACAACTAGACAACACTGTAAATTAAAACAATATTGATTATGAGAGTTACTGCCAATTCCCCAAGCACCAACAGGAACCTCTAAATACTCAGAAGGAAGAACAGTTTATTCCCATAGAATTGTTAACTGACTTTCACAAGGCAGTCCAGAGTAGCCCAAAAACCAGAGAAAGCTGGACATGCCATGCACCTCAGCCAAATCCATCATGACACTGTAATAAAGAGCTTTCTCTACATGAATGGTCTTTTGGGCACTGCTGATGAATCAAGTTTTCAAAGGAAACAAGTTTTCAGATATTTGGAGAATGAAAAATTAGGAAGATTGGTCCTTGTGAGACCATTCTATAAAGAATTACTCTTGCTATTGCCAGAGATAAGGAAAAAATTTAAAAAAAAAAAAAAAACTGAGGGAAGGAGGAGCTTCGACGAGAAGGCTAAAGAGTCTGAATTTTATTTAGTCAGGGAAAAAAAAGGTAGAAGCAGCCAAAATCAAATTTGGTTTTTAGCTATGGCAAAGCTGACAGTACAAAAAAATTAAAAACCAAATAAAATTAAAAAATCCCACCAAACACTATCAGTTGCAATTAGCAAAGATCTACTAACTACCTCCTGACAGATACAGCTTTCATCTGCTACTGTCATGTTCCACTTCCTCACAGAAGAGGAAAAGCTTTGAGCCCACGAAAAGAAGCTGAAGTGTTGTAACTAACAGAGAAAACCCAAACAAAATTTTGACCATGTCACAGACCTTTCTACTGTAAACAGGGTTTTTTTCCTCACTCTCCTGTACACCAGCCTCTCCCCTTCCTGTACCATTGTATGCTAATTCTCAACCATGCCACACGGAATACTTTTACCTGCTTTTCTCTTAACTGACTCCAGTAAGCATTGTTACTGCTCCTCCCACTGGCACTTTCTGCCACACGCTCTAGAATTTCAAAAGGATCTAATTTAGGGTAGCTCTGATAAGTCTTTTATTTTCTCTTATTCCTCTTCCCATTCACTACAAAAATCCCAGTAAGGGGCCTGCTCTCTCAACCACATTCACAAAGCAGGAAAACATGTATTTTCTTCACAAACCACACCTCTGCTACCCTGAGCCTAGCTTAGTTTGGCACTGTTATTTAGGATAATTTTCCCCTCACTGCCCTCACAGATGCCCCAGCTTGAATAGATTCTGAGGCTGGTAACAAAACCAAGCAAACACAAAAAAAAAAAAAGGCCTTGATCTAAACCCATTTATTTTTACCTTTTTCCTTCTGCTCTTCCACCTCTGCTGTCCACTTGCTGTTTCTTCTTTCATTATTTGAGAACTTTTTCTGGTTTAAATTATCCATAGTCTGTGTAGCAGCCTGACAGACTGACTGATTCTGAAAGAGGTTTACAAAAGCAGAAATATGAATTTACGTAATGAGTCCAATGACATTTTGCCATCATGTTATATGATAATATTATGTCTTCATGACACATAATATTTATGTCTGTGACAGACAGAAAGGGGAGGGGGAGCAGTCTCGATCAGTATTGTTCAGACTCATCCACCCTTTCATTCACTGCTAAATTTTGCGAATAATAAGGCTAAAAATAAAGATTCACTTATAATTAAAACAGGCTTTATGTGAAACAAATCAGAAACAATCCCTATTTCTCATCTAAATTAGACTGTACTGGCCTCACCTCGAACTTTGATCCCACCACATAAGAAGGAGACAACATCCAAGTAACTAAGGGAGTGCAAAGCCTCCCAAATACAGGACGAACATGAAGAAAAAAGCCTACAGCTTCCTGTATCTACCACATTTGCATGCCTAAAGAACTGTGTACAGTGGATGTTAAATTATTCCCAGGGGAAACTATATAAAGCATTGTAGATACTTCCTACGTAGAAATATGGGTGAATATAAAGAAAATAACCCTAATTTTGAATGGCAGTGTAACTAAAGGACAGCCAACCAATTGCTCATTAAGGGTTCACGGACAGGTATGGAATTAATTCCCCTGAAAAGCGACGTACATTGCAAAGAGCAGGAAAGGCTTGTTCATCCCTCTGCTGGATCTCATAGAGGGAACGGGACTCCTCCATGGCCTGCTTCTCCCTGCGCTCCTCTGGAGACAGCCCAAAGTAGCTGCACTCCCTGCTGCCCTGGGGCACGTCCTCACTTCTCTCCCGCTCCGCTTTTCTGTCCAGGAAAAAACGAAGCGGCGTCACTCGGACACAGAAATTCCCCAGGATCAAACACAGTGCAAGCTCATGGTTGGAAGGGAAGAAAGGAGGTAATTACATAGCACTGCTCATGTGATTCCACATATAGCAGATCCCTTTCTGCCAAGGGCAGGTTACCCACGCACGTAACATTTAGGGAAAGAAATTATTTGGTCCGCAATTCAGTTTAATGCAATTTCGAAAGACTTTATAGCAAATTGTAATTATTAGATCATAGTAAAAAACAAATGCCTACATCAAGCAATCTGACCCATTTCTGTGCCAGCTGAGAACTGACCATCTCCCATCTGCTACCTATGAACATGCAAGAAAAAGCTGGGGAAGAAGGTTGCTGTAAATACAACAACAAAAGGTAAAATGCATTATGAACTCCCAATGTCTGAAGCACCCCTACACAAAATTAACACTGCTCTTTAAGCTTTATGAATTACTAACTAAACACTTTAGAATATATATTTAGGTTACAGATAGAAGAAAAATGCCCTTAAAATGTTTCATGTGGCAGATCATTTTTTCCACAAGGAGGTAACAATACTTAGAGAGAACAGACCATGAAGAGTTTGGGGTTGTAGCCAAGTACAGAAGAGTCTTTTAGATAGAAGAGTGGTAATGATAGAAAAACTCTGCTGCAGCAGCCCAATGAAATCAAAAAATCACTACCAACAAATGCAGGCAACATGCTGTTCTCATACTCCTTTTAAGTGATCAGTCATAACATGAAGCATTTCCCCATGACAGGTACAGCAGAAGCTGAGGGAAGATCTTAGCACTACATGCATCATTACTTCAGCCCCAATCAACAAAGAAGGAAAAAAAAAACAAACCCTAATATCCACTTTCCAAGTAAAAAACCGCAGTTTTGTGAACAACCCTTCCAGGGAAGATGCTTCCATGCAGGAAAAAAAATAATTATTTTTCCCATGCTTGTGTGTATTCTTAAGGACCTGGAACAGTTCTAAAGAATTCAAGGGCAAGGTATTTCAAAAGAGCATCCTGAAAACAGCTGAAGCAGGACCTGGGTTTCCAGAAGCTCAGTCAGAGTCCAAGCTAAGGAAGATGTTATCTGCAGCTTTACCTGACAGGTTGGGAAGGATTCCTGCCTGGAGCTTTTTGCTCAGTTGAGGTCTGATGAGGCTGGGGTCCAGAACACAGGAACTGATGCTGCCTGGTTCCCACAGCATGCTGAAGTCGAGGAGGTAGTGCTGACTGGGGCTTTATGGACTTGCTCTGGTTCTTTGGCCCTCTGCACTCTGCGTCTGTGACAACGAGGTGAAAACTCTCTTTCAATCATTTTTCTAAGCTCTTTGGGACAAAAGACCTGACAAAGATGACTCTGGCACACAAACACAGGGACAATCCTACCGGGCTGAGCATTCTGCCCCCATGCTGGGAAAAACTTCTTTATCTTCTTCCCTGGCACAGTGTTCCAGCCCTCCATAGGAGAGGTCTGTGGAAGAGGTTTAAGGCTCTTCAGTGAGACAGTATGCCTACAAAACAGGGGATTACACTTCAGAGGCTGAAACTAACCCTCAACTAAAGCAGTGCTCTGTTCAGTTTGGGGGTCTTTTCCAAGAGAGATTCAGCACTTACTTTGCTCCAAGCTCTTCTACAAACACAACAACTGGCCCATTCTCTGAACAAACATCTTGGATATGGGCATTATAAAATTTCCCATTATGGTCTAAGCGCACCTGCAAGGAAGGAGAGAGTTAAAAAACAGGTGCCTGAGCTCCAAGGATGACAGTGGGAGGAGGTAACTCTTTAAAGCATCAACAGTGTTAGAAGTTTTCCTCTGAGCAACACAAGCCCTGAGAAATACACATCACAACTCAGTAAATGTATCAAAAGCAAATCTTCAATCCATATTGCTTCTTCAAAAAGCAATAAAAATACTATTAAAACACACACACAACTAAGCAAACAACTCACAAACACAAAGCTTGCTGGGGAACACTACTTAATGACATATGCTTTCCAAAACCACATGAGAAAGTTAAAAGCAATCAGTGCATCAAGACTTTTCAGCTTTTCTGAAAACACTTTCTCTTACAAGAAAACTCAAAGCTTTCCCCTGTTAAAATCCAATTTACTTCAGTGAAATTCAGTTTAATTAAAAATATAATGAACTCCAACTACTTCTAAAGTCATTCTTCAGGTTTTTTAAAAACAACCAAAAAAGTTTTCTAGATATGATCATTGTTACTTGACTGACTGACCTTCTGTTTTCTTAAAAATCTGTTAAACATAAAATAAATTTCATAATGTTCTGCTACAGTATTTGGCTTTCCAGTCACATTAATTTAGTCAACTCTACTTTTCACTATTTACTTCATCTTTTCTTCCCATATTTTTATCCTATATATTATCTTGCCACATATATATAAAATTTGACAGGGAGATCATGTTAATCCCCAGAGCTTTTTCTACTAATAATACCTGCACTCTTCAGTATATACTACACAAGACAGCCTTAGGGTCTTAAATGCAAATTTTAAGCCTGTACTGTTAAGCAATATATAACCAAGTCAGCATTAGGTTGTTTTGTTTGTTTTGGAGAGGGGAGTTGAGGGCCTGTGGTCTTGTGAGGTGTTTGTGGTTGGGTTTTTTTTTTTTTTTAAGTTTAGAGATGTGTTTTCCCTGCAATTTAGTCACTATGGTTAATTCCATTACACAAATAAAAAAGCACAAAAACTGAAAGAGCTCCCATGCTGCATGACTAACCAAACCAAGTATTTTCTCATTAATATTAACAATTTTAATAGATGGTCAAACGTCCTAGAAAGATCTCTGCTTAGTCAAGTACCACCACTTTAATTAACACGCCCTAAGGTGATTAATCTAAAATGTGAGTACTGTAAAATTTAATGGTAAACCTTACTACTCCTTAAGTAGCACCACACACTACAAATCTTAACAGAATTGAAAGAACAATTGTATAACACAGTTTGAACACTTTAAGAGGAAGACTCCCCCAAAACTTCAGCATCTGCAGTAACTAAAGCCTGCTGTACCCCACTACTTTGAAGTGCTGAGATGTCATAAAATCCAATTTACAAACAAGAATTGTTATCTCCAGTGTCAAACAGAAATACATGGAACTACGATTCCACCCTTAACAATGAGGTCCACAGTCATTCTATTGAATATATTCAATTAAGTTTGTGACATTTTAATGGAGTACAACTGACCAGTTGTTCTGTTAAAATACCTCTTCTGTGTGTCCTAAGTCATGAACACCAGCACCAATTAAACAAGAATATTCTCAGATGAAAACATAAGCAAAGAATACTTAGAAAGTAGCAATTATATACATATCAAAGTAGTAAACAAAGAGGAAAAATGGGCATTTGAGCACAATGTGAAGGTGTCTATAAACTGTAATTCAGCATTACTTACTTTACATTTATCACCAATGGAGTATTGCATGCCAGCAGCAATAGAGAAATCTTGTTTCTGCTGATCTGTAAATACATAAGCAGTAACATACTGTTAAGTTTAAATCCACTACAAGAGTTATTTGAGGCAGTAAAAAGGCAAACCTGATGTTCAGACCCTAAATCTGCCCAGTGACCCATGTGAGGAACCACTGCCTAAACCCACATGCCATTTGCATCCCTGCTCTTCAAGGGGGATTCACTTTACTCATCAGCTTGCAAAACCTGCACATTTTAACATTTAACATTTGGTTACTCACCCCATTTGGATTGGAGCCAAACATCATATTCAACGTTTCTGTAAACCAGTGGATTGAGGGATTTAAGAACCTTTTTAGGTAAGACCAACAAGGCAGGATTCCCATCACTTTCAAGGTGCTGTGTGAAACAAACCAAAGTGCTCAGTGGTCAGCTACATACACATGGCCACTTTTCCACTTTTCAATCACAGTGCTCAAGCTTTACACTGAAATATAAAGAAGCTGAAAATACATATAGGATAAAAAGCTTTGAAAAAAAAAATAATTAAATGGTGCTCTTTCAACCATGCCAGAACAAAACTAAGAACTAAGCAGCTTTAACAAGGACACTATCCACTTTTGAGCACACCAAAAAGAAACATTACTTTTAAAACAGGTAGTTTTTGACCAATTACATGTTAGGAAAACCAGAAACTCAAGATTCTCTCATGAGCATTAAATACTAAAAAATATAGCAGAGTACAAGTTATTAGAAAGAAAATAAATCTCAACAGATAAATACCTTGTTGCCAGAAAGAGATTTCATTCCATTCATATCACTAACTGTTGTAGCTTTACTTCTGTGATGGGACAGAAGAAAGTTATGTTTTTATAATGAGTTATAGCATTAATAAGGCCTGGAAATCAGGTGAGACACATCCAAGAAGTAGATAAAAATATTGAACCTACCAATCTCTATATGTTTTCCCCACAATAAGCATCCTACAGAACACCTTCATCTCTAAAAGTGAAAAAGCTGCCTACAACAAGAACTACATTTTTAACTTTGTGTGATACAAAAGTAAGATTTTTGGTTTTAAGTACAAGTTTTAGAAAGTCTTCCTTATGTGCACCGATTTTGTCTTTTCTTTTTTTAAAAAAAGAGGGGAACAAGGCAAGGGAAACAAAAAAAATTCACTTAAAATTTTTACAGCTACACAAGAAGAACATAGCAAAAAGAGACCAAAAAAAAAATCCCTCAAAACCAAAAACCACTGAGTTAATTTGCATAAGGCACTCTAATTTCTCTTATTTTCTACACCTGATATCACTGGAAAAATACCTTCCCCAGGGAAAGTCCAAGAATTTTTCCCTACAACACCTGTAGGCAACGCTCAGCATTAATTTCTCCCCAAACTATTACATTTAATAACAACATAACTGTAAAGTTTGTGTTTGTAAAATGAAAAGAATCTTCTGGAAAATCAGTTAATGAAACGAGCTGAAGTCAACTTCAAGACAAGCAAAGAATTTAGGACTTCATAAACACAGTGAAGTGTTTGTAATTTGTGTTAACTGGGTCAAGAGTCTCACACACACACCCCACTCTTGTGTTATTAGACATATGGTTTAAATCAAGAACATTGAGTTCTGTAGTCTCAAGTGAGTATATGACCTTATTTTCAAAAGTGTTATGGAAGTTAGCAGTGTATTTTCTTAGGAATCCCAAAGATACAGGATAAGGCTACTGCATTTGAAGCCTAGGAAAGCTCCAAGAACATAAAGGAATAAAGGTTTCCACTCTCTGACATTTAACTATAATAATTGTTCCCTGAGGCAGAAATACTTCATATTTTAGCTGGCAACATTCCCTAGTATTTTTTTTTTCCCCAACACGAAAAGAAGCTAATCCCTTTCCCACAACTTGGTTTTCTTTCTGGGATGATTTCCATCATCTTCCTTTCTGTTGTTTTCAACCTGAGGAAGTAATCAGCTCCCAACAGCTCCAAGAATTTCTTGTGCCAAATGCAGAGCCTCCAGGAAGGACTGTAATGACATTCAGCTGGCAGAGGGGACGTGATCCACTATTACAGCACAGTGTCTCCACTGCTTCCATGGAATTTCATACAAGCCAGAATTAAGAATCATATTACACAAAAGAAAAACTGCCAATAAGTAAGTGCAGAAGTGGCACTGTGAAAGACTTCCTGTGCAAAAGGAAGCAGGTCAAAATCTCAAAGCTAGCTCGAGAATCCATGTCCAACAGAAAGAATACAAACCCACAGAGATAGTCACTTTGTAAAGATCAAGAACAGAATGGAGCAAACTGTATTTCTCCATTAGCTTCCTCCCAGGCAGGCATGTCAGCCCTCAGATGTGGAAGCAACACAAGTTGTGGATTCCTGTAACTCTACTCAGCTGCAAGTGAACCAAGTAATCCTTGTGGAGCTTCCCATGCCAGACTGGCACACTGACAGTTCTCCCAGGGGCTTCTGCTACTTTAAACAGGAAGAGGGACATGTTGCAATGGCTATATTCCATTATGCACAGAGACTCAAAGCCAGAGTGCAGGAAAAACAGAGGAGCCAGAAGCCTGTCCTTCGGTACAGTGAAGATTACACATTGCTTCCTCTCACACTTCTAGCCTTACCTCTGTGTGCTTCCTTAGTCATTTGTAAATGTTTTCAACCCTAATGTTAGATTCCACTGCCCACCAGAAATTCAAAAAACTCATTTAACATGTATTGTCCACAGGCATCTCATGTTAACTTTGAAATCCCGTTTACCTGTAGTTGTCATCATCTGAATCCGAAGCAGATGCCTCACTGCTACCATTGCTCTCCTCTGTCCCACCAACAGCACTGAGCTCTGCTATGATCTTCTTTACATCTGTATCAAACACCTTCTCATAAAGCAGCTCGTACAACAGAGCTGGGGAAGAGGAGGAAAAAGCGGGGAGGAAAATCAGTTACAGGTAAATCAGATCTCATACCACCATCACAGATGCATCTCAAATTCCTTCCAGCAAAGCCAGCCAGCATTTTGGTGTGTTCACCCAAAAAGTGAAGGCACTAGAAGCAAAGCCAGCTGCAGCTACTATGGCTTAACTGGTATGCATGAGATTAGTAGAAACCAAGTTTGGCTTCAGCCTTGTAACTGTGCACACAGGGAGAGATTCCATGAAGAATCAGAATCCTTGCAGGGACTGTCACAGTGACACATCACACCTGACTGGGGCCTTTGGGCATTTCTGCCATTTAGTGAGGCAAACAACAATCCACAAAGACAGTTATTCTGTGCACATGCAAACCCTGTAATTCTTGTGACAAGTAACACATCCAAGGATAATTTTACTACAAACAATGAGTTTGCTAACACAGAGTGAAATCACAATTAAAACCAGAATGCTGACCAAAGAGTTCAACACATTATTAACCAGTACACCCGTTTTCTGTTTCCATTAGACCACCCAGATTCCAAGAGGCAGATAAATCTTCTCCTCTTGGTGTATCATCTGCTTTGGCAAGAACCAGGACACAGTCAGAATTCCTGATCTCACAAAATCATACAGTCACTGGCAATTCAAACTGAAAACTAAGCTACTAAAGAATGGCTATAACAAACTTTCACACAGAGCCTTTTCCCATAACCTTTCAGATTCTTGGTAAAAAAATGCTTTTAACTAATCAACATAATACTTACACTGGCACAGAGCAGCCTTTTCTGAATATTCAATGGGATAAACAATATCATAGTGGTTTCCATTTGAGAAGCACAGCAATACCTATTAAAAAACCACACATGTTTTAGGCTTTGCATCTCACTTGATTTTTCATAAACACCTTTTAAATTCAATTTAAGGTACCCATTTGCTTTGTTATCTCTCAGGATCTCAATGTATCAATAAAACAATCAGAATGTTTGGTGGATGTCCTTTAAACCAAACAGAATTTAAACAAAAGTCAAAAAGAATTTAAGACAGTGGTAGACATGTGTTAGCACCTGAAAATTGATTTTTACAGAACTTTAGATTATTAGGAAGATATGCCACACTCCAAATATATACCATCTATGTAAAAAGAAGTGCTACACATATTAACAGGATAGCTGCCTTAAATATGTACAAAATAAATTGTTAAGTCAACCTTTCACAATAGCCATAATTTTTTTTTTTACCTTATCAGAAAAGCCATTTTCAGTTACACGTGAAGGAGAAGCATTTGGTTCCTGGTATATTATGAAATCTTTCCTGGGAAAAAAAAAGCAGCAGCTAAGAATTCATTTAAAAAGCAGTCTCAATAAAAGCTTGAGTATTCAAGTCAAATTCAAGGAACATACATTACCACAGAAAACACCGACTGGTTTCTCTGCTATAATCAATCTCTGTCCTGTTCTTAAACTTAATTATTTTCTGTCTCTCCTATAATCTTCCCTTTGAATTCTTTGCTTAGCAACCTATCCATTCCTTCAACTTCTTCCTTACTCACACAGGCAAAAGTGTCATCAGTCTTGCAAAATGATTGAGTATATTCACAGGTTTTGGATTAAAAAAAAAAAGACTTTTTACAACAACTCAGAAAAAGCAATTCTGGCAGGAAAAGAATTTCATAGCTCAGAGACCCACCCATTTCAGGAAGGAATGAAAAATGTACTAGATAACCAAATTGTGACAGGTCTGAGCAATGAAAGTGAAATCAAACCTATTCATACTGAATTTGTATCCTATGCCTGGAAAGCCTGAAACTCACTTACTTATCCACTTGGAACAGAACAGGAAACTCTTACTTCTGCTTCCCTTCAGTCTGCCAGCGTGCAGGAAGGGAAGCAACTCTTCCCCCCCACCTCCACCACCATTCCCACTTTCCCTCAGCCTCCAAACTGCCTTTTTCATAAAAGCCTGTCTTCAAAACAAGCATGGCAGTAACCACTCTCGTGTGTTCACCTCAGCAGTGAAATGCTGCATGTGGCTGCATCTATGCCACAAAACCCTCCTGATGCTTTCAGTGCAAATTAAAAAAAAAATCCACTATTATCAACCAGGATTTGTGTCTGCATTCACCTATCAGCTGTGGCCCTGGATACCCATGTGGCATGACTTCAAAATAAACTGCTATTTTAACAGAAAAATTAAGATATTAAAACCAACAAAATACAACCTATGACTCTACCCACAACTGGTTGTACAGGTGAGATGCATCACATTATTTCAAACCCGTATTCACATTCCCGATTAAATGTCATTTTCAGAGCTCACTTTTCTATTTTTATCCCTTGACAGCTTCAGTTTTCAAAGCACTTTTGTAATTTTCTGGAGAGCCATGGCATAACTTAATTCTGTCTTTGCTATTCCAACTGATTCACCAACAAAACAACTGACCTCAGTAAAACGTATTTAAAGGTTTTCTTACTTGTACATAAGTGAAAGGGCACTTATTTCTACTTGTCCAACCCATTCCTGCATTGAAAACAAAAGAAAACTGAGTTCAAACAAGCACATAATTATTCTATCTCCCCATGCTTACATCAAGAGATGCAAGAAATCATTGTCCAAAATAACTGTATGAACACTGAGTCTGGAGTTCAGCCAAGACATTTTGACTGTAAGGGGTTTTTTGCATTAACCAAACAAATTATGCTTTAATTTCTAGAAGGAGAAAATGTAATGAAATTTATGTAAAACCACTTTAAAAATTTAACAGATTTTGCAACCTTGCACTAGATAGGCCCCTTTTTCCCCCCGCCCCATTTGTTCATAATATCACTTATGTGAGTAACTGTCTTTGCATCATCTAAACTTTCAGACCTTTATTCAAGGGCATCTTGAAGAAAAAGCTAGCCATGCTATGTTTCTTGGTATTTGCAGAGACTAGAAACATTTAGATTCAATTTTCAGGAATAAGAAGGTTAAATCAAGACATAAAAAACCCATTCCCCCCATCATTTTACAGTAGAGTACACACATTAAAGTATACATTCACATAATTCAAAGACCTCTTAAGTTCAATCAAAAAGATTTTTTTTCCTCAAAAGTATAATAACCCATCAACTTCAACAAAAGTACTGCTTTTTATTATAAATCAAATTTAACATACCTGTGGATTTTCCAAACTTTTTAAATACTCTTCAAATGGCCCCTCTATGAACTGTATTAAAAAAGAAAAAAATAAGTAAATACACCAGCAGTAATTAGTTATTTTTATTAACACAGCCTATGGAATCCCCAGTCTATAAACCACTGTAACAATGGGAATGTACCACTGGAAATTAAAGACTACCCTGCCCTCAAAAAGCTTACAATCTACATATCAAGTGATTTAAAGATGAAGGAACAAATGGTCAAACATACAGGTCTGCATATAAGCAGCTTTTGAAGTCATCACACAAGCAAAAAAAAAAAACCAAACAAAAAGCCCCCAAAAGAAATTCAGCAGCCAAATGGGACACCTGGAAGAAAGCAAAGATGCTGTCAAGTACATGTTTATGGGCAATTCATCCCAAGCATGCAGAGCATCACTGGAGAGCATCTTAAAAAGAAATGTATTTCTTGTTAAAAGGAATGGGCAGCAATGGACAATCAGGAATGGGAGTCACATTCCTGCAGTATGGAAGCAGTAATAACATCTCGTATAGCCAACTCATAAAGCACTTTCTCCTCTTTTCTGTATCCCTTCAAACACACTGCTTTTACCTCCAGTGAAAGGATGCAAAGAATCAGGCTACACTTGAAGTGCAGGGCCAAGAAAGTAATCCTTCAGCTGCACGTCCCTGAGGAGGCCAAATCCACTCTTGTAAAGACCAGAGAAAGATGCTGCAGTAGTTGAGATGTGTTCACTTCAAACTGTTTCAGCCACACTGGCCACTGAGAGGCTGTATTTAAAATTTGCTGTTTACTCACAATGTGCTCGATTTAGTTAAAGATCCACAAAGTCCAACCAAAGAAGGAAATCCCTTTAGGAACTTAAGATACAAGCTGGATGGCCTCTTTAACCATGGTGGTTAACAAGATAAGAAGGAGAAGTGAGATTAAAAGGTCTGCTTTAGCCACTCTGAATCTCATTTTGGACAGTGTTGCTCATGACAAGAATCAAAAAGTCTGGCCCAAACTTTTAATTTAGATAGAAGCAACTGGATGTGAAGTTAAAAAGGTGGATCAAGAAAACATGACCACAGACAGCACTTGCTTTTTTGTGTCAAAATGAAATGACCTAAAGATAATGCAGAGAGGAAGAAAGGAAGGGCACCAGAAAGTTCCCACAGAAGAGTTAAGAGAATGAATGTAAGACAGGAGCAATTAAAGACAGCACTTTGAGAAAGGAGGAGGAAGGAAATGAAGATGGTGGTTACACACCTGAAACTGTGGTTATGGCAGTGCCAGTGGAACCAAAGAGACACAAGTTCAAGCTGAAATGGTTACAACAGACAGAGAGAAGAGGAACTTCAATAAGTACCACCAGCACAGGTCAGTGGAGCATAACTACTAAGGAGGCAGCAAGTAAACAGTTGAACTATGAGATCAGGGAAAGAGGCATTTGTTTTTCACACTGTTTGGGTGCTTGGTTTGGTTTTTTTTTTTTTTTGAGAGAGATAACAATGCTGTGTTTCAGATGGAAAACACACAGTAAGAAAAACAGACAGCAGAGCTGAAATGAGGCACCTGAGGGAGGAAGAGCACCGGGAAAGGAGAACAGGTATGAAACACCCCAACTTTTCACATGAAACACCTATTCCGAAAAATGACAAGAAACTTTTCAAAAGGAAACTTTTAGAAGGACAGCAAAGATGGACAGAGGAGAGGTCATACCACTTCCACCAAGTCTGAGGAAAAAAAAAGAACAGTGAGACCAGGAGTTTGGAGGAGAGAGACCACGACAGTAAAACCAGGTAGGGCTGACAAGGCAGTCACCTGGATGAGGAGGAGCCAGAACTGGAGATGGGAAACCACACACACTTAAGAGTCAAGAAGGGCAGGTATTTCAAAACACTACACAGTGCAACAAGAGAAAAGAAGTAGAGAAGCAGATATTGGAGTGAACAGGGTAATTCTGGAAAGAAAGGGATTCAAAAGCCAGCAGTGAACAAAAATAAGTTAAATAGGAAAAGAGATCCAAGATTTGTTTAAGTCCTGAGATGAACTGGACACAAGCCAACAGTTCTGGCAAATGAAAAGAGTCAAGTCAGAGCTGCCTTGTCCCAGAGAGATTTGCTGTATTTTATGTCATTAATTCCTGAAAATGTCTACATTTATGTGATCAGTCACATTTAAGCACAGGGCACTGTGTTGGAAATTACAGAAGAGACACACACACTCTTATTCCTGCTTTCTATCTCTTCTCTATCCCAATGTGCATCCAAAACAATCTTTTTTATTTTGAGTCTGGGTAAATTTAGAACAGAAAAGGACAGCTGAGTAAAATCCCTAGTAACAAATCCTTAAACATACTCCTGTTTTGGCTATCCTGGAAATTAGGCAAATGGCATATACACTAGAACTCATATAAACAGAAACAGGGGTACCATAATTTATCATTGTTCTTTTAACAGAAATAAAAAAAAAAAGGATTTTATAATGTTGGTACTGATGACATTGGTTTTTATTTGGTCAATATCAAAATATTTTACACCCATGATTGATGAAAAACTTCCTTACACACATTTAAGGGGAAAAAACCCTACAGTGCCAATGCCTAATAAACTGCAGACCCTGAAACAAATTTCACTAATCTCATTAGTCAAATCCCTTCTATATTGTAAAAGCAATTAATTACTAGAATAAGAACATTTTATGACTTTCATTACAATAAGCATTATACTAAAATAAAATCCACATTTTGGCAGCTTCACTGTAGACTAATAAAGTTTAAGTTTGCTTTTTTCATGAGCATTAAAACCTTCTGCCACCCCATCTCACTACAGCCCAAGGACTAAACAACTTACAAAAACGAGCTGCTACCAACTAATTTAAAGAGCACTCATTTTAAAAAGTACCAGCTGGTATTTGGCTGTGATGACTACTGCCACAAATAGCAGAATATACCTTGGAAAAGTAGAAGTAACTTTGCCTTGCAATGCTCACAAAGAAAGCAGAAGCACTCACCGCTTCGAATTTGTCCCTGTTTTTCCGCAGGTAGTCTACACAAGCCATCCTAACATCGATGTGCCGGGACTGAGAGTGCAGCACCTGCACAGGGAGAAAGAGAAGGAAGCGACACTGGATCTTAGCAGTTTGGATGACGGGTCACAAATAATTTATAAGTGTTGTCTAAATACAGGCTTGCAAATACTCTGCATGTTAAACAGTCCTGAGAATAAAACTATTCTCATTCAGCAACAGCATCTTCATGCGAGTGAAACCCCAGTTACTTAAGTAAAAATTAAGTAACTGCACGATTCGCAGATTTACTAAATTCAAACCTTCAGTTTTATGAGGATTTACTACGGAAAATGAACAGCATTTATTGTTAATCTTTAACTGACTGCTTTGTAAAGGACTTCAGTTAATTGAAGAAGTAAATTACAGAAGGAGTAAAGGAGGAAATCAAGTACCAATATGCACTCGTTCAATTGACACCCAACCACGTCACAGAGTGCAGGTTTACTTCCTTTTGACTTTAAGAGGCCTGCTGCCCAAACACTGCTTTGGAAGGCAGGAATTCAGATCCCTATGACACCTGTTCAAATCTCTACTGAAAAACTATTACTTTCATCCCAGGTTCCAAGTTCTCTCTAACATGACTTTGCATCTTCACTACAAATAGGGAAGCCAGACAATTTAAGCTGGAGAGTCTCTTTCAATCCTTATACACCACCCTCAATATAAAACACTTCCAAATTCAGTTCAGTTTTTCTGAATGAAAAACTACTACACCAATTAACTCTGAATTAAAGACCCTCCCTTCTTAGAGGTCATTTCCAGCCAGGAAAGAGACATTAAAAATTTAATAGCTGAAAAAAAGTTCTATCAACACTGGAGTGCGAGAGAAACCTTTTATGTATTAATTAAAAACATTCAGAATGTCGATATATATTCACTGATTATTCTCTTAGAACAAAGGAAGAATATTTCAAATCAATAGTGTTTGCTGGCCTGAACTTATCAATTCCCTTGGAAAGGAATTTTTTTTAAAAAAAGTGAAGTGTGTATAATTAGCACAGGTATCTGGGCTCCCACAATCAGAAGCACCAGAGCTCCCACTGCTGTTTGCTTGTACTTAAGACAAGATGACGCTGTCACTTTTTTCCTTTAACACTAACACTGAAATGGGGGAGGGGAATTCAACAGGAAGAACAGAAATTACTCGCTTTCTCTAATTTTACAGCAAACTAATTAACAAAATTAAGAATACGGCTTTTCAGCTCCTTCCACTAAATTCGGTTTCCTAGACAGCCTCATACAAAGCAGTTGCACTCCAACGTTGAAACCTTACACTGGAAAAAGCTCTGAGGCGGCGGAGGAAGGTCAAAACAGGTAAGGATTTCCTGGGGACAGGAAGCTGCTGTATACGGAGAACTTCTCTCACCTTGCAAGATGGAAATTATTTTAACAGTCACGTTTTTCACCGCCACATGACGGCACAACCTTAACCTATACCTGCCTGTGCCTTAACACTAATTACCGCCCACTAACGAGATCCACTCCCCACGCCTTCCCGAGGAGGAGCCTCGTTCACGCAGGGAGTTACCTGCTCGGCCACAGCCCTGAAGAGGCAGGATCCATCCTTGGCCACCTTCTTCCTGTACAAGCCCTGAGATCGCAGGTAGCGGTCCATGGAGGAGTCCCCCGCGCCGTCCCCGCCGGGAAGGCTCTGCTCGCCGCCGGCCCTGCCCNCGGCGGGTCCCGAGTGGCGAGCGCGCAGCCGGCCTGCGGGCGGAAAACAAAAGGGAAAGGAAGGACACGTGCGGCCCGCCGGGAGGGGAGGGGAAGGGAAGGGAAAGGAGGGGAGGGCACAGTCAGGAGCGTAACCTGGCGCTTGTTTTCACTTTCAGCCCGGGCGCTGCTGGGAGCCGTAGTCCCGGAGGAGGGAGCGGGACACAGCGCTGTCAGTCCTGCTCCCGGCCAGGCTCGTTCCAGAGCTCTGTGGTTTTACAACCAACACCGGGCTGACGGTTCAAACACTCCACGTGGGTTGGCAATGTGCACCCGCAGCCTGGGCTGCATCCAAAGCAGTGCGGCCAGCAGGGCGAGGGAGGTTAATTCTCCCCCTCTGCTCCACTCCTGTGAGATCCCTCCTGGAATCTCTCATCCAGCTCTGGGGCCCACAGCGTAAGAAGGACATGGAACTATCGGAGTGAGTCCAGAGGAGGCCACAAAGTTGGTAAGAGGACTGGGGCACCTCCCCCAGGAGAACAGGCTGAGAAAGGTGGGGCTGTTCAGCCTGGAGAAGGCTCCAGGGAGACCTTAGAACAAACTCCCCGTATCTGAAGAGGGCCTGAAAGGAAACCAGAGAAGGACTCTTCATCAGGAACTGTAGTGACAGGACAAGGAGTGATGAGTACAAACTGAAAGAGGGGAAATTTAGGTTAGATATATGGAAGAAACCCTTTACCGTGAGGATGCTTAGACACTGGAACAGGCTGCCCAAAGTGGTTGTGGATGCCCCAACCCCAGCAGTGCTCAGGGACAGGTTGGACAAGACCTTCAGTGACCTGGTGTAGTGGGAAGTGTCCCTGCCCAAGGAGGGGGAGGCTGGGACTAGATGATCCTTAAGGTCCATTCCAACCACTTACCACTCTGTAATTCTGAAAATTAATTCGCAGTATGTGGGGTTTGTGGGTTTAGTTGGGTTTTGTTTGGTTTGAGGGTTTTTTCCCTCCCCAAACAGATGAGATTGTAAGATTACTTTTTAACTCCATCCACTTGCAGGAAAGAAGGTGGAAATAAAACAGAGATGGTAAAAGGAGGCTTAATTAAAAACATATTTGAAAAAGCCATAGCCATTCAATACTTTCAATGTACTACTTTTCCTGTATGCCACTCTTAGTTGTAAGAAGCCACAAATATTTTTATTACAATTACATGATTAAATTGTAAGCCTGTTGTAAACAGGCTTTTGAAGGTTTTGATGCACAAAATATGACAAGAAAGGATGCTCTCCAAACTTGTAACACTTTTTCATTTTTTTCACTGTGGTTGTGCAACATACCTGGGAGGGAGAGCTACAAAGCTCTCAGTAGCACCAGTGATGAATAAGATGTTATTAGTTACCTCTTAGCTTAAATGAGCTAAGTTAGATGCAGAAAAGAGGCAAAGACAGAAAGAACAAAACCTCTGTTTTTTCCTTTCAGCTGACAGTGATAAGACCAGGGAGGGCAGTGATTTGAGACAAGAGTACAAGATTGGGGTATTAGTAACTCATCAAATAAGCACAAGTCATGAGCCAGGCCTAGTCTAGCACTCTACCAGCTCTGTATAGGCAGCATCAATCCCTCTTTTCCTAACAGAAGCTCAGGTTTGCCAGAAAAGAACTGGAAACAAATGCAAAGTCCAGGGATCTCTGCAGAGAAGAAACGAAAGTGAAAGAAGTGAAAGTAAAGCCCTACCGGCCTATGAACTCCAAGACAGAGAGCTCAGTTAGGCAGCATGGGGATGGATGTTTGAGACAAGGAAGGCAAGATAAAAATACCAACGAGGGGCTGGAGGGGAAGCTCAAACTTCTCACCAGAAGATGGGAAAGGTCATCTAACAAGACTGAACTATAAACAGTAGCTGCCACTGACTCAGCTACCATATTCACTTAAGGGTCTCAGGCTAGCAAAGTCCTGCATGTGAGAGGTGCTTCTGCAGATAAAAGTGATTTGGCAAGATGTTTTTGAGACCTATGAAACTAGTGTCCAGTTACAGAGTTTCTTAAGAATATTCTATTTTTCCTCACCTTATCTGTCATGGTGAGAGACAGAACTATGCTCTAGCATGTTCACAAATTTGTCTTCCCACATATTTCAGCCTTTTGTCATTGTGATTCTAAAGGCTGGTGAGGGGAAGGGCAAATGCCTTTCATCACATCTGTTAGACTCAAGAATGCCTATACACAGGAGGTCATCCAGTAAGTAAGAGGATGTAAATGTGATTCTGATAAGCGAATACAAAGAAAATTAAAGTATGGAAGTCGTCTAGTTGTCAGTGTCCTATAGGCATTTTTGCAATTAAATCCTGAGGTTGATCAAGCGACGGTGACCCACAGAGTTTTCTTCCCAAGTGCAGCTGTACAAGAATCAATCCATTTCTAACAAGGTCCTAGCTCTCCCTGAAATCTGCCCCACACACACAGTTTCTAAGGCTCAAGGAGAAATGCCTCCACCCAAAGGCATCTGAAACACCTCGGCATTAAAATAAATGCTCCATCAAGATAAGAATGACCAAATTATAACTCGCGAGTTATTACAGATGTTCTAATTAGGGCTATTACAGATGTTTTAATTAGAGCTCTTACAGATGTTCTAGTTAGCAAGCAGCCTGGTTAATACTTCCAACCAGCTCTTCCACCACGTGCAGCAGCTCCAGCCACGAGTCTCTCTCTCCTCTCGCTGCCCATACACTGAATCAGCCCAGGAAGCTGACTCAAGATTTAANGTCTCAACTTTTCAGGAGTCAAAAAGAAAAAAAAAAATTAAAAAAAAAAATCTAACTTTAAACCAAGGTTGGTTTTGTGACCCAGTTCACGGCCTGCCTTGTGCCAACACCTGGGCCGGCAACCTTGGGGAGAGGAGACCGGTTTTCCCCCGGCTGGCGCGCGCCCTTTCCCGGTTCGCCACGCGCCTCCTCCCACCCGCAGGTCCGGCACGGGCGGCTCGGCACGGCACGGCACGGCAGGCCAGGGACA
>WEIV01020573.1:150368-211659 GCA_013390005.1 Calyptomena viridis
GGTGGAGCGCCGGGAAGTCGCGCCGGGGCCCGGCTGTGGGCGGCCCAGAGGAACCGCGCGGTGTTCCGTGGAGGAAGCCGCCTCATGCCCTCCTCACCCGCAAGGCCGCAGTGGTACGGCCGGGGAGCCTCTCCCTGCCCGCCCCCGGCAGGTCCCAGCGAGGGGCGGGAGCTCCGGGGGCCAGCGCTGCCCTCAGGAGCTCCGCCCGGCTGGGACACACCGTCCGCAGTGTGGGATCCGGCGGGAAACGTTTTTAACAGGGTGGGTTTTTTTGTCCTGAGAGGTAAATTTTGGTTTTTTTTTAAACTGAAATAACAGCCGGAGGAACAGGTGTGGTGCAGGAGAGGGGACATGCCCCGGTCCCACCAGCCGGCAGCGCTGACAGAAGAAGTTGTTGAACTTCTGTGGCCGTACGTGTGTGTTGTCACGGTAATGGTGCATGTCACGATACACAGAGAATGTGTTCTCGTATCCTACTGCTCTTCCTCAGAAATGCTGTAAAAGACATGAAGAAATATATAAAATGTCTGTAAATCAGTAGCGGGGAGGTTCTGAGAAGGGTAAGCAAGTGTGTAGCAAAACCAAATTAGATTTTTTTTTTTTCCCCCCACAATTAGATGCTTATTCAGGGTAGAAACTCAAAAGCACCGTGGGCAGCAGGTCGAGGGAGGTGATTCTGCTCCTCTACTCTGGTGAGACCCACCTGGAATACTGCATCCAGCTCTGGGGCCCCCAACATCAGGACATGGAGCTGTTGGAATAAGTCCAGAGGAGACCACAAAGATGATCAGAGGGCTGGAACACATCTATGGGCAGGCTGAGAGATGTGGGGTGGTCCAGCCTGGAGAAGAGAAGGGTCTGGGAAGGGCTTAGAGCACCTTCCAGTACCTAAAGGGGCTGCAAAAAGATGGAGAGGAACTTTTTACAAGGGCCTGTAGTGATAGGACAAGGGGACGTGGCTCCAAACTGAAAGTAGGTTTATATTGGATATTAGGAAGAAATTCTTTACTGTGAGGGTGATGAGGCCCTGGCACAGGTTGCCCAGAGCATTTGTGAATGCCCCACCCCTGGAAGCGTTCAAAGCCAGGTTGGATGGGGCTTTGAGGAATCTGCTCTGGTGGAAGGTGTCCATGCCCATGGCAGCAGGGATTGGAACTGGATGATCTTTGATTTCCTGTCCAACCCAAACCGTTCTATGATTCTATGAGTCAGCTGTCCTGGCCAAGCTCCCTCCTGGTTTTTTGTGCACTTCCTCATTGTCAGAGCACGAGACACTGAAAAGTCCTTGACTAAGGGTTAAGCACTACTTAGCAACAGCCAAAACATCAGTATATGTGTCAACATTTTTCTCATACTGTATCCAAAACAGAGCACTGTACCAGCTATTAAGAAAAAATGAACTCTATGCCAGCCAAAACCAGGACACTGTGACAGGGTGCTGGGAACTAGATGAGCTTCAAGGTCACTTCCAACCCTACCCTTCCTGTGATTCTGTGATTCTCAAAAACACACAATGTTTTTGGGTCTGTGTTATAAATAAAGACTTTAATAATAAATAAATTAATAAGTAGTAAGTACTTCAAGCTAGGTAGCATGAATATTTATAGTGGTGATAAAGCCTGATGCTTAAAAGGACATAGTTTAAAAAAAAATAAAAGGGGTCATCTGGTTAGGAAAAATACTTTTAAGTTGCCTATTTGCTTAGTAGTCCATGATGAGATTTTTGTTTGAAATGAGCTTTTTTTTGTTCGAATAGAATATGAGGTTATATGCTTATCTGGTGAGGTGCATTTCAGCCTACCTCAGCTGTGCATGTGAAACTGAAGTCAGTATGTGAACAGTACTTTTGAAGACATGGGCTAAAAACCAGTCCAGTATGTGTCATTTATGCCTATCTGGTTGTAGCTTTCTAAAGTGACAGTAAAGTACACATTTAAGCTTGTAGTGCCTCTGTGTGCCTGTGGGCAGTGGGCACACTGAGAAAGCTGACAGCCAAGCATTCCCCTGCATCCCTGTGTTCATACTGACACCTGCAGAACAGTTATGCCCCTCATGCAGAAGCTTTTAAAAATATATATATAGAATATAACTCAGTAGTTAGCAAGAGTTTCTGTTACCTGTTGAAAGGTAAAAATGAACTTTTCCTAGACATTAAGGGTAGCATGAATAGTTCAGTCCAACACATTAAATTGCCAGGAAGATTTCTGTTGCCATTAGTGGGTGTCATCCAGGAGCTCCTTGAATTCTGGCAGGCTTGGTGCTGTGACCACTTAGAGTGATTGAGCACCCTCTCAGTGAAGATCCTTTCCCTAATGTGGAATCTGAACTTCCCTGGTGCATTTTTATACATCCTCAACATAAACCATTCTATTTATGGATCTCTGTGTGGAGACAAACTTGGTTTTAATTCTCCTGGTGAAGAATAGACCTGGATTTCGTGTCCATCATGCAGAATAACAGTGCAATTACAGCAGGGTATAGTAATGGTTGCATTATTCCTGCATGCTATTTATATAGCTGACTGCATCTCTGTGCATGAGTCAAAGATCCTACACTCCCAGGGCATACATTCCTTCCTTACATCTCAGGGAACTACAGAAATACAGTCTGCTTGAGTTTCAAATTACTATTCTGTAAAAATATAGAGAACATGTAACATTTTGCCTTCTGGACAGTTTTGGTCAAGGCTGGAACCCCAGCCTGATATTTGAACTGCTTTCCTTCCATGCAGATTTAACACCACGTCAGGTTCAAGGTGCTTAACATTCAGATGGGCAACACCTAAAAAATGATGGGCTGATGGGACAATCAGCAGCTTAATGTCTCAGCACCACAGAGCAAGAAACAAAAGGGCTGGTTGGAGTTTGTGGGATTAATTCCTATGGGAGCGAGTAATTAACACTATTCCACATGGAATGAAAAAAAACAGAATAAAAGGGCTCCATGTGACATGGTGGTCAAAGTTCTTAATTCTCTACCAGCAGTATTTTTGATGCTGCTGTAGAAGATGTACTTTCATATTCTGGCCAGAGTATCCCAACAGAGTCTCTAATTTGGGGTAGAAAATTCTCCTTAGTTGGAATTTTTTAGACAAATGGTTACCATTCAGTACAACAGAAGTTATAAAAAAGCATGCTGTGGTAAAAGCTGTTCCTTCTACCCTTGAGGAACATTCTTCATAAAATGTCTTGAAGATGTTGGTCTGAAGTCATAGGTTTGTATAATCAAGAAATATTGGGAATTGAGACAAAAAAGCATTTGAGGTTATGAGGCATTTAAGAGGTTTTGGAACTCATGAATGGTTGTATTCAAAGCATAGCTGGTTTTGGAGCAACAGAAATACTCAGTCCTTGTTTCCCACAATTTCGTGTCCTCTCTGTTTCCAGACAGGACAGGGAACTTCAGTGCTCAGCAGAGACAGTGATTTGGGTCTTTCTCCTTGACTCGGAGATTGATTTTCATGATACTTAGAGAATTTTATCATCTCAGAGACTTCTGTTTCTCTTCCATATTTGTTCTCAATCTGCAGATTCCAAACAGGTTTGAGGGAAGAGTAGAAACCAACAGATAAGCAGGCATTATAAACAGTCTGTTTTGGGGGTTTTTTTGTGCAAACTAGTCTTAACTCTGAAGATAAATTAAGAGTTTGTCTTTATGAGTTTATAGTGCCTTTCACTCAGGTTTTGACTGCAAAGTGGGAGGGTCTATCTAGCCAAGATCTATCAAAGCCTATCTACACTTCAATTAATTCAAACCCAAATTTGGGGTTGAATTGGTAATGTGAACAGTTAATTACACTGCACCCAAAAAGTACTCCTTTCACAGTTCTCTTTATACCACCATAGCCTTGTGTTGGGTTTGAGTGAGGAGGTTTTGGCAGAGGGGGCTGCAGGGGTGGCTTCTGTGAGAGGCTGCCAGAAGCTTCCCCCATGGCCCAAGGAACCAGTGCCATAATCCTGCTTACAGAAGTCAACGTGGGACTGCAGCTACAAAAAGCAGGGAGTCTGGCAGCAGGGTTTGCAGAAAATGTATTTCCTGTAGCTCAGAAGGAGTAAACAGTACCATATATTAGAGGAGTGGTTTAAATCAGTCATTATGAAAATTAATCAAATCAGTGGACAGAAAACTATGATTTAAGTGATTGTTTATAATCTTAAATTACAGCTGTTTCGTAAAGACTGATTTTTCACTGGTTGGTAACCATTAAAATGTGCTGATTATAGTCTTTATGCATAATTTAGCATTTCTTTTTGCTAACAAAGAGGGCATGCTATAGCTACATACATCTGAGACATGTCAGACTTTAACATAACATTTATATGCATTCTTAATTTTTACATACATTTCCCTATTTTGGAAGATGAGGACTGTTGCATTTCTTTTTTTGCTAAGTAGTTATTATACTTGCATTTGTGATTCATATTGGACCCCTAGAGGGTAAATATGGGAATTGAAAGAAAATAATGAGGAAAAAAACCCCCTCTTGATAGTTGCTTTTGGTTAAATAAGATTACTATACACGTATTGAACCTTCTTTTTAAGAAAATTGTTTAAGCATGTTTGCATTGAAAAAGGTTTTATTAAAAAAATGGAAGTATACTTGTAGGAAGATAATTTAATCGATCTGAACACTCAGTCTTTCAAATGTGTAGAACTAGTAGAGATCATCCTGTCATCTCCATCTCTTTTTTATTTATGCATGGAAATAATGAAAAAATATCAGCTGGGGTAATTCACTTAAGTGAGCTGGCTGATTAAACAAAAATGAAGGAAATACTGCCACCTTTCTTTCAGAAAAAGATGCCTGTCAAAAAGTGGTTCAACACTCAACTGAGATTAATCCTTCAGCTGCTTGGCTTGCCTTAGAGCTTGAACAGAAAGTCTATATACCTATAAACTCTGCTTTCAAAGTAGTATTATTTTGTTTCACAAAGCAAACGTATTTAAAATTCAATTTTAAACCAACCAACCTGATTGATTTTATTATTATTTTATTTTAGAGACCCGGAGAACTTACCAAGGAAGAACCATTTTTTTGCCTTGCATTTAAATCGAGCACCAAGTCAGGATCTTCTAGAAACCAGGTACTTTTCTTCATATGCGAGGCTGTACATGATTGGAGCAGCCTGCCTTTTAGCTAAGTTTATGGAGAAAATTATCATTCAAATATGTAAATCTCTAATGTTGCTGCAGGATATTTGTTC
This sequence comes from Calyptomena viridis, assembly GCA_013390005.1. Lineage (NCBI taxonomy): Eukaryota > Metazoa > Chordata > Aves > Passeriformes > Eurylaimidae > Calyptomena > Calyptomena viridis. The sequence goes on from WEIV01020573.1 coordinate 155,573, forward strand.
TTTGACTTCTGATGTGTTTTGGAGTGAGGAGCAGTTCATAGTACTATCAGCTCTGGTCAGAGTAAGTGTGAGTGCATTGAAATGGTATAAATAAAATCTGGATAAATCGTGTTACTGAAAAAGCCCTAGTGGTAAAGAAAAAAATACAGAGATGGACTTTGTATGAGACAATCTTGCTGAGTGATAAGATTTATTTTTTTTACCTTTTTTTGGTTTTCCATTCCAGCTCTATCCTTCCCTGTGCTATTCTCAGCCCCAGAACAAGTGCAAATCTGTGGCGATAAGGGGCAGCGATTAATTACAAATAAAACATGTGTGATTTTGCTCAGGCCGATGAGGCCGGTGCCGTGTGTTGTAGTTCAGCTTGTCTGTCGTTAGGTGACAGCAGCTCCCCGGGCTTTCCTTACTCGCTCTTCAAGTGGGAGATGAAAAGAGGGCACCTCAAACTAGTGCCTTGTTAGGGGGACACAGGGGACTCGATTCGTTCTGTCCCCCTCCAAAAAACCACAAAAACACCAACAGAGAGGAAGATTTTTGACTGACAAAAAAATAAAAAAAGTGGAGGATGCAGCCCAGCTCCAAGAGCACAGGGCTGAGTCATGTCCAGTTTTCTGAGCTCGGTCTGTCCCCAGCCATTGTACTACAACTCTGAGATGTAAATAAAGCAGCAGGGGGTTGTCAGGTTGTCCTCCCATCTATTCTGCCCCTGCCAGCTGTGTACAGGCACAGAAATGCACTGGTTTGTTGGCTCGATGCCGTGAGAGGCTCTTTGTATGCTGAGGTGATACATGAGTGGCTCCCTGAGCTGTGGCAAGGTCAGGTTCTGTTGCTGAGGCGTGAAGTGACAGAATTAGCTAAATTTAGTTAATGTAGTTAAATTCCAGTTAAAATTTTGTTAAATTTCAGTTAAAGTTTAGTTAGATTTTCTAAACATGAATCCGGTTGTGATTAAGATGATGGAAGGAAGTATAACCGATAGCACATTGCTTTGCTGAAAATACCATTGTGTTCCCAGGTTTTTGTGAATCACTGCAAGTAACACTGTTTGAAACTGCAGAATTTCTGCACGCTGTGTTGCATGTCAGTAGGATACAGGCCTTCTGCATGGTTCTAAGTACAAAATTCATGTGCATTTTGTGTAAAGGTTAGTATTCATTCAGGTGATGATGACTCCTTGGGGTATTTAAAGTGTGCATGCCTCTTGCAGAAGGTTTTTTATGATATACCAAATTAACTGAACAATGCATTAATTGAAAAGGAGAAGAATTGAGTAAGGCTGCCATAGTTAACAAGGTGCAGTTCCTCCTTAACTGCAGACCTTTGAAGCCTTTTTTTCATCTCAGTCTCAAGGCACAGAACTTCTTTAACAAGTGCTGCCCTATCCATTTTGTAGGTCAGGAAGCTGGGACATCAGAATTTGATGGTATGTGCGTGATCATCCAGGAAGTGTCTGACATATTTGGAAATGGAACCTGGGTGGGTTCCTGATCTCTGTTCTCATGCCTTCACTGCCAGATTAATTTTCCATTTGCTGTCCATCTTTATATGGCAGTAGTTTTTCCATGAGATACTCTGAGCCAGGCTCCAGATTAGAACATGGCTATGACAAGTGTCTTCTCTTTGACAGAGTACCATAAAAATGCACAGTGCTTTCAAGTAAGCACGTGTGTCAACACAGAATGCAGTGCCTGCTTCTTGACTTAAAAGTGTCCTTTTTTTGTGTGCATGAAATTCAGGCTTCACAGGATGCTACTCCATGGATTTCCACTGCTTTTTTGTGAAGTCAGTGTAGTTGTAGCTATACAAGTGAAGTCTGAATTTTGACTTCTAGTTTCAAATTAAGCATTTAATAACCACGTAGACATCAGAGTGTATTTCATGGTTTTTAGCTCAATGATATGCACCATTGCTGATGAGTAGGCTTTCACTGCAGCTATAGCTCAGTTTGACTTGTAGGGCTGCTAGAGGAATGTCTTGTTCTCATGACACATTTATCTTGCTTTTTTTGTAATTTATTTATTTTGCAGAGGAGAACCAGACTTAAGTATCTGTTTCTCAGTGGGGCCAGGGGTGTTTTTTTGGGTGTTGGGAGGTGTTTTCACACAGTATTACAGATGGTTTCACTAAAGACAATGACAGTGAAGTGAGTAGCCCAAGGTAATTCAACCTTCCTGATAATGTTTAAACTCTTCTGGCTCCTTGTCTTTTAAACTAGTCTGGCTGCTAAATCGTATTGGCTCCCAAATGAAATGAAACTTTAAGAACTGGAAGTCCCTTTTCATACTGTCTAATTGCCCATCTTACGTGGGAAAATGTCTCTAAAAATCCTGCCTAGGAATCCTACCAGAAGTGTTTTAATAACCCTAAACACAGCTTTTTGCGTCAAATAGTTTATTATCTTTTGACATCAATTCACACAGGGTATACATACAAAAAGTTGAGCACTGTGCCAAAGCAGGAGTGTGTGAGGTGAGGTTGTATTGACCTGCACAGCAGAAAACAGATGCTGTTTAAGAAAAAGACAATAGTTTCTGCTGTAAAATAAAAAAGTATTAAAAAAAAAACCAAAGGAAAGAATTCTCTTAGAAAAGCATCTTCTCTTGTATAATGATTTTTAAAAGACAAGCATTTCCAGTTACTCAGAATTTTTCTAAGTATTATTCCAAGGGTTTCTTCTTTCTGTGATAATTTTCCCTTTCCCATTCTTTTTGTTCCATTCTGGATAGTGTTTTGATGACCATGACAATTTGAGGCAGCAAGTGGGGAAAGGTTTGTGAAGAGAATCTGGTATTAGACTGATAGAGTGGCAAAAAATGGCCACACTTTAAGGCACAGGTGTGATCTGAGGAAAGGTTTGTTTGTCCAGTACCTTATCTGTGTTTGTTACTGTGTCATCTGGTAGAGTAATAGGAAAAAAAAACCTGTGACTTTTATTTTCCATTTGTCTCTCCAGTTTCTCTGTCCATCCCTGTTTCAATTGTGAAAACATTTGTGAAAACAAAGGAAGTAAAAATATGGAGAAAGTTGAATAGAAAGAGAATGCTAAAACTTTTTTTTACTTATTTACAGAGGGGGTTGTTTGCTTTGGGGAGAAGGAAGTGGCTTCTAATAGCGAAACATTTCTTAAATCAGGAAATACTACCATAGAAATAAATTGTGCATATAAATTTATGCACGATAAAAACTGTTAACTGATAACCTGCACCTAATTTTAAGGTTGAACTTGCTTTTTTGTATCTTTTTAATTATAAATAAAATATGTGTGTCTTTCAGTTCTGTGGCTTAAAATGTAGTATTACCTCCTGTTTTAAAGGTATTTCACCCACATTAAATCCCCATTTCATATTTCTTTTAACTTTCTTAAAATGCAAACTATTTTACATAAATACTTCTCTAAATAAAAATCTTTTCTGATTTGCTAATAAGGTGAAGCTAAAGATACACCAAGCTATGGATTGACATAACTGTTGCACAATTCCAGGATAACAGCTCTTGCTTGGATAGGCTCTTCCAGAAAAGAAAACAAGTTTATTCCAAAATAACAGATCTTTTTACAAAGTAGAGTAACTCGTTAACGATTGGGTTATTGTATACTGAAGTAAAATACTCACCTGGGAATATGTGGTTCAGGCAAATGACCACTTTGTAACAAATATTTTAGTTACTTTCTCTGGGGTAGCTCAGGTAAGGTGTTGGCATCCTGAGGTTTTCAAACAACGGGAAATGAAGTCAGTTTTGACTGAAACAAGTACCAGGTCATTGTATCACTCCTTACTCATCATGACAAACAGCACGAAATTGTGGAAGAACAACATTTGGGAGATATTTCTCTACAACAAAATGTTATTTTTCAGGTGGGGATTAATTGTGAAGTAACGTTCACATTCCGTTCTCTTCATCATTATCATATTTACTTAGCAACAAACTCAGCTGGTGTGTTTGGCTGACATTGCTCACTTCTGCCCTGAGTTTAGGCCACTGGAATTCTTGCAATTTCCAGAGGGGTTTCCATGGGTTGCTGCAGGTTCAGAGCTCTTCCTGCTGTGATAGCAGACCATCACCTCATCCTGATGTTAGTCCAGTGATAAGGCAGCAGAGTGGTGACTGAGTGAGACACATACTGTCTTCTCCTACTAGATTAATCACATAATTGTCTGTCAAATTACTCAACTTTCCTCCATTGGCACTGGAACTGAGACTCTCTATTCCTGCCAAAGAGTATTCCCCTATCTTTGGCTGTATTTTAAGCTTTTCCAACTTGTGCAGGCTATCTCTGCCTATTATTTTTCTGACATCATACATTTTGCTGTCAGTAATCCAGCAACACACAAATAATTTGTTTTTTATGTCTGTAATTTATGCTCCAGAGTTGAGTAAATTGCTGCACTTCAGACCCAATCCAAAGTCTAATTAAGTCATTGGATACATTCCAGTTGACTTCACTAGGCTTTACATCAGGCCCATAAGTAGTACTTGCCTGCCACTGAGTCAGAACTTATAAAAGACAAACAAAGCAGAACACTTTTTTACCATTCTTAGCCAGTCATGGTAAGGTAAAATAGCAAAAGAAATCAGAATACAATTTTAATTTCATCTGTTTCAGCTGCTAGTCCTAAATAGTCCTTCATTCAAGCCACAGTTTGACAGTGAAAAACTACTTAAACATTGCTGCATTAAAGGATTTAAGAGGAAGTTTCTTTTATTTATTTCTGATTTTTTTCTTATATTTTAATTGCCTATTTAATGGATTCTGCATCATGCTAACATGTGATTGCTAAATATTACTTTTATTTTCACAGTCTCATTTTTATATGTTATAGGGAGCAAAGTGCTGCTGCTAACAGCAAGTGTGTGAATCACTTGATGAACCAGAAAAAATAAAAAGAGAAGAAAAACAGTATTTATCTTCTCTTCTACAAAATCTGGGTAGCATTGTGAGAAACAAGGACTCTTGCTCCTCCTAGTAATGCTGAAAATTGCTCAAACTATTGAACTTTTCTTGAAAAAACTGAACTTGAAATGTTTGAAAGGAAAAAACCTACCACACTGTGACCTTTCCTCAGAGGTGCAGCAGCCTCTGGAAAGCAAACAAGCTGTAGCATTGTGCTGTGAGTGCAGGTGGCTAATTAGTGCTCATCCCTATCTTTAATCCCAGGGGAAAGGAGCAAACTCTTTAAATCTCTCTATCAAAAATGGATGTAGTCAAGCTGGAAAGGAAGCCATGATGAGCTGACTATGGAGAAGCTGTGTGAACAATTAATTAGAATTTTAATGCAAATATCTTTGGTATACTGTTGCATTTGTGTATCCCTCAGCTAGGACTTAAGTCAACTTTTTTAGTATCTCCATTGAAATTAAATTTGTGAAATGCAACATCAGCATCTAGAAGACAACAGATTGAAGCACCCTTCATGTGCTAAATGAAAAAGATTAACAGTTTTAGGGTGTCAGAGAAGAATCTGTAATAATCTGCAGAGTCTGAAGGTCTGGATTCTCACAATTCTAAACAGGTCAAATAAGATTTAATTCTAAATTAAATTCTAAACAGGTCAGATTCAGAGGTTTAATTAGGTATCAAATTTCCTTTGGGCTTCTTGGTGATGTTATTAAGGATCTGGTCCCTAGCTTTGCAGATCTTGGTTCTGTGGCTGTTTCCCTCAACAGCATGTCCTCAAAAATGGAAAAAAGGGGAGGGGAGGAGGAGTGCTTTTGTAGTTAGATCAGCTCTCTGATCTGGTTTATTATGCAGCTGCACAGACAATCACATTAGAGCAAACAGGGCATCACCCAATGATGGGTGATGAGGGAAGGGGGCTGGAAACACTTAGTGAGCTTTGTCACTGTGAGGGGTGGCCTGGGAGCCAGAGAGCCTCATTTCCTCAGGCCTCATCTACACTACAAAGCTTTCTAAGAAAAGTTGCCTGGTGTTCCAAATAATAACCCCCCCCAACAAAATCCCAACAAAACAAACAAAAAAACCCCTCCAAAACACAATAAATGTCAGTTAAAGTAGGGGGTCACATTGTAGTAAACCAGACTGTCTGTATTACACTGTTTACCAAATTGGGTTGGTCCTTGCAACCCGTTTTGTGAGACCATCAGTCTCCAGGTGTATCTACATTCATGAAATGTAAATTCTGAGAGCATTGCCATGCTTTAGATCAGGAAAATCTTCCATTTCAAGATAACTTATACATCAGAGTTATCAAATATGTTTCTATAGAAATACCCAAATTTTAAAAAGAGAAAACATTTTCTATTCTGTTCACATCTGGGAATGGCAGGAATGAAACAAAACCAGAATTTCTCTATGAGCAGATTTCCAGAATATAACTTACTTGTATTTGGGACACCTGTCTATTGATGTTGTAGCATTTACAGTGCATGGTGACCAATACTGCATTGCTTGGTAACTGGACAGGAAAAACAATATAGTACAAAAGCAGAAACACGTGTTGTAAACCAGCTTGGTGCACATAACTGCAGGAAACTCTTGTGAATGCAACAAGTGCATGAGGTAGATACCATAGCAAAGAAGCCAAAACCAGGGTAAATATTTTGTGATGACTTCCTTACACAAAAGACTTGGATCAGCTGCACTCTCCTGTGATTAAGCCCAATGACATGTTTCTTTTCTATTAATACTGACAGTGGCAAGTGCTTATGCAAAGAGGTGTATGCCAGTGAAAGCAGCAGAACTGAGTGATAACTCTGTCCCTGTTCCTCACCTCAACATTCAAATACACTAAATGAAGCAAGGGGGGCTATTTTAAAAATTTTAATGTATTAATTGTCTGGAGAATGTCTGCAACACAAGTGGGAGTACAGTTTGCACTTTGAAACTGGTATTTTTTTGCTACCTCAGTCCAGTTGTAGACATGCTAGATAAGATTTGCACATAAGCATTCAGAATCTTCACAGCATCTTTATTTAGTGGAAACTCGAAAACCTAGGCCATGATATACAACTATGTCTGTACTAATGTAGCCTAGGCTAAGGCTTTTACAAACTGTTGGTAGTAATTCTCATTCTGAGAACATTGTGGAACAGCAGTCTGATTTGGAAAAATAAGACTAAAATACACATAATATCAAAATTATGAATGCCATCGTCTCAAAATTAGGAAGGCATCTGCTCTTGGTTTACATTATTCCCTCCCTTGTGTGTCAGTCAACACACTGTCATGATAAATTCCATCCTAATCATAATGAATGTGGTTGTCTGCTCATCTTTGACTGTAGGGATATAAACCAGTATTATCAAAAGCACAGAAAAAAACAAGAAATCTTTTCATATTTCTTCATTGACTCCATCCCCACCGAAACATGTTATTGCTGTAATCTGAACATGAATTTCCCTGAGATTGTAATTTCTAGCAATTTTCTTTTGGGTTTAGTGTTAAGACCTCTTTTACACTTATCAGATTAATCCTATATTTCAACTAAAAGCCCTCGTTCTGTGATTCTGTGATTATATAGATTTAAAATACAATTTCTAAAATCTTTACTCCAAAATTAAAATAGCTAATGTGAAAAGATGTAATACTATGGAATAACTATTTTATATGGAGAAAGCAGATAATGAACACACAATTCAATGCTGCAGCATTAGGACTCCTCTGTTATCAAATAAATCTTTACATATACATTCAAACACCACTTTTATCTAGACTCTGCAAAATTTGAAAATAATGTAACTCAAAACTGAGAAATGTTTTCCCTGTCAGCCATACTGAGAATAATGTACAGGAAAAGGTGATGTAATGATCATATCACTTACATTATTCTCTCCCTAATGAATAATCTTCCACACTAAGGATGAGCTCACTTACTATTATTGGAGTCACATCTGTAGGCCACAGCACACTGCTGAATATACTGGAGTTTTGATGCTGTATAATCTGCCTGTAGCTAACACTTTTCCTTAGAATTGCAAAACCATTATGTGTACTACATATGGAGTAAATTTTCCTCATGAGGAATCCACCAGAATCAAAGAAACAAAGCTTTTATTTGCAGCAGTTGTACTTCACACCCTTCCTAAGCACAGCTATATCTTTCTTTGAAAACCAGTCCCAGACTATTCTTAGTTTGAAACATCTAAAACATGTGATGAATGTTTTCTGTTCTTATTTCAGCCAGAGCTCACATGATTGGTACAGTAGTCTAAGTTTGATTTCAAACTAAGGATAGAAAATCTTCTCTATCTCTCTTCCTATTTGTATCTTGAATGCAGACAGTCTGTGTGCTCAGTTGTGAAACTGTGTGACTGACTTAGGTAATGTGCTTTCTGTAAATGAGGAATCATATTCTTATTTATACCTGGCAAAATGAGTAAAGCTGGGAGTCAATCTGGAATTCGAGAAATAACATAATTAGAGCCACTGAGTAATGTAATGCAGCATTACAAATGTCTTGAATACACAAGCTTTTATTAATATTAATGAAGCAGAAATGGGGGAAAAAAGAATATAGTGTGTGTAGAAAGTCTAAAATAAATAATCTCTCCCATAGAACAGGCACGTTCCCTTATGCTGTTCTATTTCCATGCATCTAATCCAATAATTGTACTGGGCTGGACGGAATACTGGGAACATTTTAGGCTCCGACTCAGGAAAGGGTTAAGCATATGCTTAAAATGACATGTGTTTCTATGTGTTTTGCTGAGTGCAATACTAGGAGCTGAACATAACAGACCAGATTCCCTTTTTGTGGTGGCAGTGTGTATCTGTGTTTCTATGGCTAACTGTAAGTTTCCCATTTAGGCAGGAAAAAAGTTTTCTCATATCAATGTTTCATCCCTGTATTTATAAAACTGCTTTGAGAAATCAAATTTCATGTACATTTTTGAACTGAAAATATATCAAGGATTGCAAAGGGAACTTAAAAATCGTTCCTCTTCCAAATATGGTCCTGACACTGCAATCTTCCCCCTTAGCTAAACAACCTGTCATCACAAACCCCAAACTAGACATATATATGTGTACCCCCCTGTACACAGACATACCCTAATATAAGCAGTAGTTCCACCACTTCACATCCAAGTTTACCTCCACGGGCAGTAATAACCCACTCAGGGTCCCCCACCCCGATCCTGTGACATCCCCATTCTCACAGTAATTGAGGGAGCTCCTCGTGCACCTCGACTCCTTCATGGCATTCTGGCTCAGTGTCCCACTGCAGAACGGGTCAGTGCTCCTCTGTGTATGAAGATGGAGTGAGTGAGTTGTTGGCATGACCTGTGGTCCAGATATGCTGCTCTGTGGAGAGTTCTCTTCAGGTGACTCTCCCGTAGGCTGGAGCAGCTGGTCAGGTTTGTGCTGAGCTCCACACCACCCTCGGGGCTTGCCCAGCTGGACTGTGCCAGCAGAAAAGTTCCCAGTTTGGATACAGCCTAAGAGGTGTTTTAACCTCCTTGGAGACTGCATGTCTCCCCTAGGGCTGTCTGTAGAAATGAATCACCAACAACTGGCATTAGTGGAAGCTGTGCCCCTCACTCCAAGAAGGACATTGAGGGGCTGGAGTGTGTCCAGAGAAGGGCAGCGGAGCTGGGGAAGGGGCTGGAGCACAAGTCTGAGGAGGAGCAGCTGAGGGAGCTGGGGGTGTTCAGCCTGGAGAAAAGGAGGCTCAGGGGTGACCTTACTGCTCCCTACAACTGCCTGACAGGAGGCTGTAGCCAGGTGGGGGTCGGTCTCTTCTCCCAAGTAACAAGTGGCAGGACAAGAGGAAATGGCCTCAGGTTGTGGCAGAGGAGGTTTAGGTTGGACATCAGGAAAAATCTCTTCACCAAAAGCATGATCGGACATTGGAACAGGCTGCCCAGGAAAGCAGTGGAAGTCACCATCCCTGGAAGTGTTCAAAAAACATGTGGATGTGCCACTTAGGGATATGGTTTAGTGGCAGACTTGGCAGTGCTGGGTCAACACCAGGACTCAGTGGTCTTAGAGGTCTTTTCCAGCATAAATGATTCTGTGATTCTGTGTGTAGAGATTCTCATTTGCTTACTCAAATTTGAACTGGACTCATTGCAGTGCAGTGACATTATGTCTTCCTGTCTTATGTTTAACTGGACACCTTTCTTCCATCACTGTAAGAAAACAGTCTGAATTTTAGATTTTGGGGCATGGATGTTTCTTCTATATTTACTAATTGGACCCTACAATGCTTGTCTTGACACATTTCATGAACATTTTTTATGTTCTGTTTCTATCAGCTCTCTTTCTCCAGCTGTCTCCTCACCATTTCCTTTGAGAGGCATCAAGATTGTTCCCCTGCCCTGTTTAAAGACCTGAATAATTCTACAAAATTAATGCATGATGTCAAGTATGGGTAGAAATAAGCCATTATGTCCCTCATCACTATATTAATCATTGATTTATTCAGCTCACTGTCAACCTTCATACAAATATATCACATCTTATAAAATTTCTGTCTGTTGCTATTTTTAGTGGATAAACATCAGCCAGCAAAATAAACATTTCCATTCCATAGTATGAGATAGAAAGTAGGAAAATATATTTGGTTCCTCATATTAATTTCAGGTTTTTTCCCAGTGTTTGTGTCTAGTCTTTGCCTGTGTAGACATATTTCTATAAATTTTAGAACAGATCAGTTTTATTCTGTGCAGTGCAACACCATGTGAAAGCATCAGCCCCTAAACTGAGAAGCCAGTGAGTAATTTCCCTCTCTCTAGGACTGCAAAATATTCAGAAACATATATATATGTATACATTTTTTAACTACAACATATTTCTTCAGGGACTGTGAAATTTCTATAATTGCAGCAATGGGCACAGTAAAGCCAGAGTACAGATAATTACAGTTTGCACAAAGTGAATGGCAGTTTGTTTTCTCATAGTGCAGCAGGTAAGGAAAACACATAAAACCTCTTTGTTGAAAAGATACGATGTTTCCACATATTTTACTTATACAAAAAGCACTTGTTTCATAGATTTTCTTACTTAGTTTCACTTAATATAAAAAAAAAAAACCAGGCACAAGAAGAGTGAGTTGAATGTAAAATAGAAATAAAACTATTTTCTGTGAAGAAAATAGTGAAGGAGTAGAAGCAGAGTGTTCAGAGACACTGGTCAGGCTGCCTTTGCACCCTTTACTCCTGCTTCAGCATTTACTACCATGCCCTATTTCTTATCTCAAAGCTGAATTGTAGTCTGCAGCCATCCTTGAAAGGGATTTTCTTTTTTTCCTTGCTTTGAACATTTTTGAGACAATGCATAAAAAACTGGTGAATACCTTGCAAGAACCATGTGATGAGAATGTGCCTTCTTGACAGGAGTATCTGATGCTGAACTATCTGACATGAAACCTGGGGTAATTTGTTTGTTTAGAACATTGCTTACTGCCAATCTTATGATCTATAATAAAGGACAGTCCAAATAAGAAGATAAATCATTGGAAATCTGGTTTTGCTGAAAAAAATTTCAAGCATAAAGATTATGGGTTCCAGTTTTTTTCTCCCAGTAAGGATCCAGAAGATTAAATTATTCTGAAGTAAATCCAAATGGTTTAATCTGAAAATCAGATTGAAAACTTCAACCTCTTGCATGATTTAAGTGCTTTCTTGTTTCATTTGGGTTCAACATGCCACAAGTCAGACACTTTTTCTGTCCATGTTTCAGTGCAGATGGTACTCAGGATAAATCAGTACTTACAAATTGTCTTTTTAGTTAATGTTCCAAGGCAGCTACTTCAGAGTTTGATCATGGTTACTGGTTATCAGTGCAGAGCAAAACTATGGGACAACTACAAGAGAAGTGAGGTTCAACTCGATGGAATACAGTTCTCAAGATCAGATTTTCTCTAGTCATCTTCCATTTCAATTAGATAGTGCTGTAAGGTGTCTCCTTTCCTAGTGTGGAACCAGTTGTGTCCTGCTCACCTACAGGAAATCCACCAGGCTGGAACACAAGGGACATAGTGTCCAGCTCAATCATGCAATGATAATTCACCATAAGAAAATTAAAACTCATAAGTGAGAGAAATACAATTTTCCCAACAATCTCAAATCTTGTTATCCTGTTTTCTCTGTACAAGATACACTTCTTGACCTGATGCCACTAATATGAATATACAATAAGATACAATGAGAAGCAAAATAGCAAATAGCTATTGAGATATTTAGCAAAACAACCCACTGGATACCATTCTGCAAGGTAAAAATTATCACATTTTTAATTCCAATGTATTTTTTTAAATTGTGCAGTAATACAGATGTAGATTTAATTTCCAAATTAAGTAACTTATTAGAACACCTGGTTTCACACACAAAAGCTGTGAGTATTGTCTTTGAGTTCTACTTTTTTCAAGTGCTTTGAGATACATTGTCTTTGATAGATGACTAATGTATGAATTGCAGAGAGGAAGTTTTATAGATTTTATTTAGCCTAATGTATAAATTTGTCCTTGATTCTGAAGTTCATTACAGGTAAAAGCCCACTTGCCAGCCTTGAGAACAAATGTTTCAAGTTTCAGAAAATTATCTGTGTATGATACACAGCTAGACCTGATACACCAAAAAATAAAAGTATTGTAACTACTGTTAAAATTCCTTGTAATACAGATAAGTAATCTGCTGTGCCTTTGTATTTATATATTCTGATATTTGGAAACCTAAGTATATACACTTCAGTCATTTTTTTCTTTTCATGTTCCCTTTGCTGTAACTTTCGGCTTCTGACTGAGAAAGGATTTTCGAAGCCAACAGCAGTAAAATTCACGCAGCTACTGAAAATGTTCTTCTCTTCATAGCTGTGGAAGCTTGCTTCCTAGTCCCAGAGAATTAATAAATCACATGAAAGGGACAGTTGAGGCACAACCTGACAATTTAGGCAGCTCTGTCCACCCCTCTGCCCAGAGCCCCTGCTGATGTCTGCTCCAGTGGCTGCCTCAAGACTCTCACCAGATGTGATCAGCTGGATCTCACGCTCAGGGCAGTGGTGACACAGAGGGCCCATTCATCCCACTGCAGAGAGCTTGGGCAACTCCAGCACCCCCCAGGTGGAACCTCCAGGCAGCTCAGAGCCCCATCTGGTAGCCATTTGGATGATGTGAACCCAAATATTATTTGAAATGACTTCTTTCTTCTTTCACTATGGCCCATTGTTGTGATGAGACATCATGGCCGATGTGAAGCCCAAAACTTATTTTATGTTATAGCACTAGCAGCAAACAGTTTTATGAACTTCTTCTAGCCTTCTCAGAAGCCTGAAGGATGCTTGAGTGTGGAAGCTGTCAAATTTCAACAAAAATTTAGATAAAGGCGTAGATGGATAGATTTAAGTAACTGCAAGATAATTTATTTTAAAAACATCTAGGAAGGCTACAAGGTAATTATTAATCACTTTGGTTATCGTCATTGAATGTAGCTGGCAGTGAAAGCATCTAAATTGTAGATCTATCCTGGTGTTTGATGGATTATACTAGGATGAGAACAGAAGAAATATGTCCATCCCTAGGCAGTAGTATCTTTCAGCTTTCATTTTACAAGCTGATACTGTATTATAGATTACAATGAATAGGAGGAACTCGACAGATTTTCTAGATACTTCTCTTACTGTCACTTTCTGTAAGTTATGGTACATTATGTAGTATTTAAGCTTACTCATGTAATGCCAACTTCCCCCAAATTTTAATCAATTTTTCAATGAGATCACTGTAGAAATAGATCTGAAAACAGGAAAAACTATGATATAATCAGAAGAGAATGAGTCATATTTGCTGCCCTAAGGTCTAGGCTGACCTAATGACATTGTACACTCAAAGATCTTAATTTGCTGGTCAATTGTAAAATGCATTTCTTGGAACATATGGAGTCTTCCAGCTGTGTGCACAAAAAGTATTAGATCAGCCTAAGTTGGTTGTGAAATCAAAGGGTAACATTTTTAAGTAAAACTTGTAACTAAAGGTTAACTAGAGTGACTGGGATAAAAAAAAAAAGAGACTTTGTAAGTACAGAGCAAATCGGAGTAGTCCTATGTGAAGCTTGAGAAGAAAATGCCTTGTTTAAAAAGAAGGTGAAGTGAGGACCAGAAATTAGGGTTTACCAATTCAGAATTTATCTGCCTTAGATAAACACAGGAGAATGTTCATATCTCTTAAGTCCATTATACCACCCATAGGTAACAGTAGTCTCCTTACAGACAAAGAAAGCCTTAGTGTACCTGCATAAATGCCAGGAAAAAGTCCTAAAATGTATAACTTGAAATCAGGGCTGTCACCACCCAGTTTCTTCAGGAAAACACCTGACTTCAATTCATTGCCTGAGTACAAGCTTGACAAGTATGCTTTTCACTGTGAGGCAGATCTTGAGCTGGAAGTAGCCTGTTACCAGATACAGTTAGGTGTCCTTCAGTGTAATAGAAAGCCACTTCAGGATGTACAGGGTTTGCATCAGAACTCATGTAAAAGCTCTTAGGATGATATTCCAATATAGCCAACTCCTATCTCAGTTTTGATGTCAAATTCCATTAATTCAACCCTGTCCTCATCCTGAACTGTATATGCTTTCCCATGGTGGCTCAGTATATATCATGTATGACACAGTCTTGCATATTTAAAGGCTTAAAAGTCAGGAATTAAAACTGGTTGGCTCTTAGACCTTTATATATACCAGAGTGTTTCAAAGTACTCTGTTAAACTGCTGTGAAACTTCAAGCACAACTAAACCCTGTTACACTTCACTGCTGGTACACTTAATAATAGGCCTCCAGAATCCTCAAGTGTGGTGCCAGGATCATTTACAGTAACCTAAACTCAGGGACGGTGCCAAAAGGAAAGATCCTACTTTGCCTAAAGTGTGCATTTCCACAGCCTCCCTCAGGCTTGACACAGGCATTTGAGCAGCCAGGAAATATGCTATATGGCAACGTTGATCTGGCTTAAAACTATGTCACCAAAAGAAAATAATCCATCTCAGAGAAGTGAAGTGGGGTCGAACCCTTTCTTTTAAAATTCGGATCGTTTTAGCACAGCAATGTTCCCCTAGGCTATTTAAACTACGGGCAGAGTGGCTGAAAAGCTGCCCAGCACAAAAGGACCTGGGGGTGCTTGGCAGCAGCTGAACAGGAGCCAGGGTGTGCCCAGGTAGCCAGGAAGGTCAGTGGCATCCTGGCCTGGGTTGTCCCCCTGTACTCATCAGTGGTGAGGCCACACCTCAAGTGCTGTGTCCAGTTCTGGGCCCCTCACTTCAAGAAAGTCATTGAGGTGCTGGAGAGAGTCCAGAGAAGGGCAACAGAGCTGGTGAAAAGTCTGGAGCACAAGTCTGATGAGGTGGAAGGTCACTGCAATCTCCTAAATGTGTGAAACAATGAGCAATGGCATGCGAATAGATTCTTAGTTTTGAGAATGTTGTTGCAACATAAATTTGTTACAAAAGGTACTGCCTGGAGAGCTTTATAACTGTAAATAAAAGAACATTATGCAGGAGCCTATAAAAGCAGAACTCACAGGACAAATATTTCATTTGAACTAATGCAAAAAGTAATCTGCCATATTAGGCCATAAACGAAAATGAGTATATGGAGTCTTTTGTCTCTGACTACTCCCAACACCAGAATATGAGACACTTTGGCAGAGGCCTATACAAAGAATTATCTCTCCCCCAAAAAGCTCAAGATAGTGATAGTGGGAATCTTACAAGCCAACAGTGGGAATAGACTCATCAGTATTTGTGTGGGCACGCACAAAGTCTGTCTGTGCTAAGCTTGGCTGAAGCCACTGTATGAGTCACTAGCAAATTTAAACAAAAAGTGTTGTGGAAGATTAAACAGAGGCTGAATAAGGAGTTTGCAGTCTTCACCATGTGTATTTAAGATCCTGTTCATTTTACTACAGATTGACAACATGAACAAAACAAGGGAGCATTTAACAAGTGTTGAAGACAAATGACTTCAGTGTTCCAGGTTTTGCCTCATTCTCCCTTCTACTCCCTGCAGCAAATTGAAGGCATCTAAAATAGTTTGTTTAAAATAAGTGTTTTCTCATCAAAATCTCTCTTCACATTTCAGTGCAGCTAGTTGAGATACGTTGAGGAAAAAAAAAGAAACATTGTTTTGAATGCTTATTAACAAATATTTTTGAAATGTCAGTCTCTTGTCATTTTTCTTCCTTACTGAGGAAAGCAGAATTTTGAGAAGGCATATTTTCAGGTTTGTAGGTGAAAAGACAGTAAGATGAGGCATTTCTGTCAGCTTTATATGAACCAGACAAGTAGAAAGCAGTACCAAGTGATACTATAGCTGTGATATTCTGCTACTTTACCAGTTGAGTTCTGGTAGTTTCTGAAGGATGTAGAAACAAAGACATTGATTCTTCACCATTTCTATTCTGTTTTTGTAGATCTCTGATGTTCAAGCCTGATACTCATTTTTCAGAAGTAGAGGCTTCCTAAGTATCTAGAATAGGTATTATTACAAAAGAAATATGGTTTAAGATATTACAAAACGGATCCTGTGTTCCTTGCCTTTTAGGTGACTATCTAGTTCAGTTTGTACTTACACTGTGGGTGTTTGTCAGCTGCCCCTTTGGAAGTAACAAATGCAGGAGACGGTTCCATTATCTTGTAAATTAAATTACTTACTAGTTAGCTGGGATGTGACACCACCGGTGTACTGCAGCACATAATTCAATCTGATTTCATTTTTCTCATCTTTGTGCGCCACTTGTAAAATCCAGATGTATTGCCAAGCTCTTCAAACACATTTCCAGCAGCAACATGAGCTGAACAAGAGCCTCTCATTCCTTGACAGACTCCTCAGGCAGCTGCGTGGGTGGCTTTGGAGTTTCTTTGTGGTCTTTCATGTGGTTGAGTTGCTGATGGGCTGTTTTGTCTGCTTTGCCCTCCTGGGTATCAGTTCCCTTTGATTTTGAGGAATTTACACGTCTTCATCCACCTGAGAATACAGTTCTGTGTAAAACTCCTCTGAATTATGCAGAATCTACTTCTTCGTAAGAAAAATGTATCTTCCAAATCCATGACCTGGATTACGGTTGGATTGCATAAAACCTCAAAATCTGACATTGAACATTTGATTTCAATTATTTACTTATCTGTTTATAATAGCAGGCATCCTTAAAATGCACAACTGATTATAGTTTACGGAATATCAAGAGAGAAACAGGAAATAGAACTTAAATGTTTTCCTGCAAAATATCTCAAGCTAAATTTTGTGACTTCTGTATCCAAACAAATAATATGTATAAGATATGGTTGTACAAGCAATGGCACTGAATTGTGTTTTTTAAAAAAACACCCAAATATTTAAAAAACCGGCAAGATGCTAAGAATCCTCTTGTTCTTCCTTCTCTTTGACTGCAACTCGTGTCTGTGATCCCAAGAGGTTTGGGGCACTGCTCATCTCTACCTGCGTGCAAAATACTACCATATGTCACCACATTGCCTCTTATATTTGCTATTTCCCTGCGCATAATAGATAACACAGAGCTCAACTGCTCGGTTAATATGCTAATGAAGACTTAAAAAACTAGTTAAGATTAGTCCTAGGCTCCTGAAAATCTTTGCTTTGAACTGCTGAAGGGTGACAAACTGTTAGATGTGAAATCTTCGAGCATTTGTCACCACCTGATGGCTTGTTACCACTTGTTACCGAGCTATGGGCACTGGTTTTTTCCCTTAGGGTGGCTGTTTGTTAGGGAGGTTTTATCACAGCAGGGTTCCTGACATGACAACGTTTACCGTGCAGCAAGAACAAATAAGTGCTCATGGCATCTGCAGATAAATACGGAGAATGTGAACAGTGATGACAGAAGAGGAATATATTTATGATAGCTCAGCTATTTAGTATGATTAAACTAGAAACAGATGGGATAAACTGCAGCATACAGTCTAGTATTGTTTTTAATCTCAGAATTATTTTAGTTCAAATGATCTCCTAAGTGAAATGGAAGAAGCCCCTAGACTGAGCAAAACACAACTCCTTGTCTACATTGTTCTAAGTCTTTATGATATATGGATACAGGAAGATCCCTGACAACACCAATGGTAGCAGTGTGCTAGAGAATATGTTTATTTCTCCCTGACAGACTTTCTCTTGTCCATCAGCAGAACTTTATTTTGGAAGTCCGTGGAAATTACGATCCCATAAAGTGGTTTATATTCCAAGTATAAAATTTTGATATACTGTTTTTCAAAAAGACTAACTCACAGTGAAATAAAAAGTCCTACTGAACTGAATTTCTAAATGCCCACTTAACACAGCTCTATCATAATAATGACAGAGCTAGTTCTGTCCATCTGTTAACTTTATAGACTGGAATTTGTTGAAAGGGTTGCAGCAAAAAGGTGGGTTGCAGATCTGCTTTGACGTGCCAGTGGAACCAAGGCTTATCCCTCTCCATTTGGAACCATTGAAACAGGCAAAGTTAAGGTGAGAATTTTGTCTGTTTCTGTTACAAATGACATAGAGCTGCTACTTCTGTTCTCCGTGTGAATAGTTTGAGATCCTTGATGGCAGCAAAGCAACGACACTCAATTCCAAACCCACTTATATTCTGTCTGTATCTAGTCAGAAGATAGGAATCAGAGTGGGCCTAGATTTATCTTTACCAGTATTTACTCATGGATAGATTATTGCAATACACAATATAGCAGCTTATTCCATATATCCACACGGCAGTGAAGAACTGGTGTAGGATTTGCTTGCAGTGCTGGTTAAACTGCCTAATCCTTTAACTTCAATCTGAATTAAAGCTATGCCAATCACGGGGTGCTTTTTCTCCTCTGCCTCTCAACCAGTAGACAAGCAGAGAGGAGAAATAAAATGAGTGCTACTTCTTCCTTCTGACCAAACCTATCAATAAGCATGAAATCTCTCAATGAGCACTGTTGAGCTGAGCATGATTATAATTTGCTGCTTGGTAGGCATGGTCTATTTTCCTTTCATGGAGCAATGAAGAGAATAGGGAGGAAAAGGAGGGTTCTGAACTTGTATTTCTCAGTGAAAATGCCTCTCTCGGAGCTTCGTCTGATAAATAAATCAGTTTCTACTCTGCCCACCCACCTTGTTAAAGGGAAGTGCCTTGAGCCACATACTGAGCCTAAAACAGGTGAGACATGGATGAGAATAACAGATGCATCAGCTGCTCCATTAGAAAATAAAGAGGAATTAGTAGAAATTTTATACTACAGTGGTTCTGTCTGTATTGATGATAATTCCCTCGTCTACAGGACGGACTGTAAGGAGAACACTGTTTTTCAGTAATGGTGTGAGTCAATTGGATTTGGATGTCAGATTATGGCTATATGAGATGTTCAGACACACCATCTGAGTCTGCATTTTTCAATTTGTGGTGGTGTTTTTTCAGGCAGATGTTGTAAATTAGCTATAAAAATATTAGAGGCAGGCAAAAATCCCTTCTGGTAGTCTTGGGTGTGATGTGGAATCTACACAGACTTGCTCACACAGACACTGAAACTGATATGACTCAGCAAAGAACCTGAAGTGACTTGAAATGATTTTCTGCTGCCATTTGCCCACTTCTTGGCTTACAGCCTCTGCCACACATCTTATTAGCTTCCCAGAAATCTGTGAAGTATAAAGCTCTGATGTTTTCACTTACCCACAAAGAGACACGAGTACTTTAACCATTAGTCTCCTTTAGCACACCAAATAAATACAGTCTAGTGAATTTGAATTAGGAAACTTGTCAATATAGAGTTGCAACACCATGGCAGTTATAGTTTAGAAGTAAAATTACTATTATGCGCCTAAAGGATCTTCAAGGAAGCCAAAATTGTGCTCTTTGTTAAGTAAACTTGACAAATCTACCTGGTAATTGACTAGTGAGTTATCAAGCATTTCTTATTGAATGCATAAAATATTGCCTCCACTTATAGTAAAACATACACACTATTTTAATCAATATTGAAAGTAGTTATTGAGAGGATTTTGACTCTATCTGCTGACAGATAAATGTACATAAATAATGTACACAGATATGCTTTTGCTGTCCTCTCAAGTTTGTCTTCTGTAAGCATATATACAGCTAATACCAAGTAGCTGTGCAGAAAGCAGGGTTTTGCTCCTGTTATCCTGAATTGCTTTTATATACAAGTCTAATAAGCACAGTCCAAATCATGGTCTTCTATTCAGCAGCTACATCAGTGCAGTCATATCATTTAGCAATTGAGTTTGAGCTCTGTGATAAAGTAACACAGATGTGTTTCTGGCCTTATGCCTTCTAGCTCATAAAGTGTGTGATAGCTGGTGACAATGTGGTACAAACAATCAAATTCTCTTCCCCTCTGTCCTCACAATAAATTGCTGACAGGTTCTCTTAAAAGTAGAAGAGATGCAAGTATTTTAAAAATGCCTATTGTTGAGGGCAAATAAGAGTCTGAAAAACAGGGAGGCTGTGAGCATAAAGCTACTACTTGAAAACACTTTGACTTAACCGTCTGTGTCAGTCCCAGAAGTGTGAGAAGAGGTGGACTGCTGTGTGTAAGCAGTTTAGCTCATCAGAAACCAAATACTAGTGGCTATTTTTTTGCCTGTCTTTCAGAGGAGTGATGAGTCTTGGCACTTTTTATAATTGTGGGTGGAACAGCAGAGCTGCTGCTGTGAGTGAAGCCCAGTAGCTCTGAAACAATGTCTTACCTCTACAAAATGTCTCTTAAAACTTAAGTTTTAAGGAATTTGAGACTTTTGCACATGAGCACAATGTAATTTAAGGTTTTTTACTAGTGACAGAGGACACACTTTGTTAGAATAGAGATGTAACTGGAGTCTAGGAGAGTGCTAAACGTTTTCATCTTTGTAATTGAGGCCTGGTTAGGAGAAAGGAGACAGTGGTAGTGCTACTTACTAAATGTGCCCTCTCAAGAGTATCAGTCAAGTATTTTTCTTCAAAATTTGTTTTTTGCTAATGTATTTATGACACATCTTCCAGATGTGCTTAATGAAATGGACAATTTTCTTGCTTTCCCTTCATGTGTGATAATGACTGAGATTTGAACATGGCTACAGATGAAGTTTATTCCTGTACTCGGAGCAGACTGTCTTTTGAGAAAATGACAATATTTGAGCTATCTGGCAAGTACATTATTGCTGCTTGTAATACTCCTGGCAAACTATACTATACCAGTGTGGGCTACTACATTCAGGACAACAGGAAATGGTCTCAACTTGCACCAGAGGAGTTTCAGGTTGGACATTAGGAGGAATTTCTTCACGGAAAGGATGATTAAACGTTGGAATGGACTTCCCAGGGAGGTGGTAGAGTCACCATCCCTACAGGTGTTCAAGAAAAAACTGGACGTGGCACTTAGTGCCATGGTCTGGTTGACTTGGTGGTGTTCCAATGGTTGGACTCAATGATCTCAGAGGTCTTTTCCAACCTAATTGATCCTGGTCTGATAAGATGCTGTAAAAATACAGATTTAAGAAATTCCGCTATAAAAGTAATTGTCTTGCAAATCAGTCTTGACTAACAAGAAGAAATCAAAGGCTAACTTTAGTGAATGAGACAAATACCTGCAATTCATAATTTGCTGTATATATGAGTCACTTCCTTCCTTTTAAATCATCAGTCTGTTTTATACTAAGGAATACCTATTCAGCCATGAAGGCCTAGCTTAGTGTGTACAACACCTAGAAAGCAGGTAGTTAGCCCATCAGAATACCTGTGTTAAATACCCAGACCCTGGCTGGTGTCCCTGGAGAACCAGTCAGGTTTGCTAACCCCCAGTAAAGGCTGTGTTTGTTAAACATCTCATTTAACGTCCTAAAGGCTTCTCTTGTTATGTAGTACAGTTTCAGAATTGAAATGCACTCTTTTTTTAACTACTTTTTTTCTTCTCTTATTGTACTTAGTCTGCATCTCTTAGAAACTGAATTTCCCACCCAGTTTCTTTATCTTGAAAACATAATGTCAGCACCTGCAACTAATTTTTAGCTGTGTCTTAGATATAAATGTATTCTGTGTAAGGTTGCAAAACTTACCTTGTCAAACAGGTACTATAATGTTTTTGGGGTTTTTTCCCTTCTGAACAGAGTAGTGAATCATTCTTCAGTTTGTCTGGTATATATATCCCATGTACATAAGTTCTTAGTTTTCTTCAAAGGGACTACCTTTTCTAGTGCTCTGCATGTCAAGAGATATAGGGATAAGTGGAAGTTGATGAGTTACAGAAGATGCAATAACATTTCTTTCTAGCTCTTCTTTTAGTGACTTCCAACTCTATCCAGATAATCTATGGATAACAAATCTTATAAAAATAGTAACAGGTAGTGTCATTTTTGAGATTTAGAGCCAGTACTCAGCCTCGGATGCCTTGAGGCAATAATACACAGTTTCTTAGTTGCTCTTCCCAGTTATCAGTATCTTTTATTAATGTTAATTTTTACATAATTGCTTAACAATAACAATATGCTTGCCATGAAATAAAGATCTGAAGTGTTTATTACAAAAAGAACTACACTGGGGATATAGTTACATTGACAGGTCTGGAAACAGCCAGAAATGCAGAGGACCACTGATATTGTGGTGATTTTATTTATAACCAGAACAGCTAAGAATTTTCTTAAAACAGTATCTAAGTCCTGTAGAGACTGAAATACCACAAGTGTCTGCAAGAAAGATTTTAGTATAATATATTACTAGCAATTGCTATTTCTGTGGTTGCATGAAACTGGAAACAAAGTCTAGTGGCTTTTTTAATTGTTTGGAATCAGAAGTGCCAAGGTCTGTTCTTATCCCACAAACCAGCAGTTTCAAAGGATGTTTATGAGTGTGACAATAGCTGTCTGTGTATGTATATATGAGTTCTGCATGACACAGCTAAATGACTTGACAGCTATTTCTGTCTCTAGATACGTGTTTCTGATACCACTGCTCACTTCCAATAAATGCACAAATAAGCTTTGGATTATTCTGCAGTTTATTCAGCTCAGTGGAAGGTAAGCTGCAGACAGGACTTTGATCCATGAAGATTGTAGGGTTTGTTTCTCTCCTGTTTAAACAAATTCCCTCACTATCAAAGATGCCAATTCAGAAAACAATATGAATCTGAGTATAAAGTTAAGCATTTTAAATCTCATTAGCTCCAGTAAAGCTCAGACAGGCTTTTAAAATGATTTGCTGAATGGGAGACAGACTTCTCAGCTACATTGGTATTAATATGCTTTTCACTCTTAGCCTTTATAAGCAGTTAATCCTGTGCAAAATCCACTTTGACTCTTCTCATAGTTTTTGCTTTGTTTTGTTTTGTTTGCTTGCTTGTTTATAAGAACTTCTTGAGGCTATTTTTAATTTATTTGCGTGTTTAAAAATATTGGGATAGCTGCTTGGCTATCACAGGTATACCCTTACTGCTGAGGTTTGGTTATGTGCCACAGGTAATGGAAAAAATGTAACTATTCTACAGTGTTTTAAAGTTAAAGCTTAGTACCTCTGAATATGGACTAGGGTACAGAGGAGTTTATACCTGGCTGTTGCATTTGCATCTACTACTACCTTTCTCTCATTTTTTTTCAAAACCAATTAAGACAAATATTTATGAAAGAGATTAAACTTGTTTGTTAGTCACAGAAATTCTGGTACAAAACCAGCTGTGGCCTCTGAGATTATAAGTATAGAACAACATGAGCATATCTGTTCTTTATTACAGGTATTTTTCTGTTTGTTTTATCCCTTCACTCTTGACTTAATTATGTGGCCTTTAAAACTCATTGTCTACACGGTGCTAGAAGGTATAAAGAATAAACCCCTTAGGTTAAAGTCTAGCACGTTCATTTTACTGAATAAGTGTCCCAACTAAGACTGGTAATTGTAGTAATGACCGGGTCTTTAACAATACTTCAATTGATACTGATAGGATTCAAGGCTAACACACAAAAGTGATTTTGCAAACTTCTCTAGGCATTTCTGTCCATGAACTTTGTACAGGCACAGATGGCTCCTTTTCAGTTGTTGATAACAGTTGAGATCAGCCTCCCTATTTGCAGGTTCACAAAACATTCCTTATGGCTGTGCAGCTATCTGGCTAACAAACTTTCATTTGCTGGTTTTAATTCCTTATCTGTCTGTGACCTCCTGGAAGCCACCCAGAGGCATCTTGAATTCCACAAGTTCCTGCAGTTCTGTGGCTCAGCAGTTGAAAATTGTTCTAGGCTCTAGGCCTATTCACAGAACTGTGAATTTTAAAAAAGTGTCAGATTAAGTTATCTTGAATCTCTGTATTGTTTCATACACGCATAGACATAATCACTTTCTTTTTCAGTATAAAATGTTCATCAAAGTTCAGTTAATTCTTTAGCTAGTTAAAATATGAAGAGGAAAATCTGTTAATATTTTCCAGTTTCTTTTCTCTTGGGTTTCATCTGCATTTAAAACTAATAGGTTTTAAGAAGGAGTTTTATGTTTTCAAATAAGCTGAAAAAAAATTCTGCTAACATAAATGAAAACACTTCATACTGCTCTAGCTACAGACCTGAGCTTTTGTGCTGGGATTTGAGAGATTTAAACCATCATCTTCCCACAGATTTTGAAGTGACCCAGACAGCAATAAAACTGCCTATGGCTCTGAAAATCACACTCCGTGCTTGCCTGCCTAGTGTTGTTGGCCAGAATAGCTCTTCAGGGTAATTGTGCATATGTATACTGTCATCCAAAATAAATCAATGATTTTGTGGAATAAAAATGTCACAGCAGGGAGTCATTCCAGGCTGACACCACCATTCCAGAATAGCTGCACTACTCGCTTTTCCCCTGCAGTCCTGCAGTGGTGTCCATGTTTTGTTACCTTGCCTGATCAAAAGCTTCTACTTGCTTGCATAAACTAGATATTTAAAGAAAGAGAGATACTAATGGAAACTCCCAATCACTTTATGCTAGCAACAAATATTAGCTGAAAGGCTAGGTCATTTAAAACCAGTGACATTCTGGAAAGGTGCTTCTCTCTTAATCTCCACCATCACATCCAAGGGCACTATTTTTTTCCTAGCTGTATCAGTTATGTATGGAATGCTGTCAGGGAGACCTTAAAGATTATCTGGTTCCAACCCCTCTGCCATGGACAGGGATGCCACTCACTAGACCAGGTTGCCCAGGACACCATCCAACCTGGCCTTGAACACTTTCAGGGATGGGGCATCCACAAATTCTCTGAGCAACCTGTTGCTGTGTCTCACCCCCCTCTGAGTAAAGAATTTCTTCCTATATCAAATCTTAATCTCTGCTCTTTTAATTTAAAATCTGTGTCTTATCACTATCTGCCCATGTAAAAAGTTGCTCTCCATAATTTTTATAAGCCCCCTTTTAGGTGCTGGAAGGCCACAATGAGGTTTCCTCAGAGCTTTCTCCCTGCTCTCCCCCAGCTTTCTCAGCCTGTCTCCATAGGAGAGGTGCCCCAGCCCTCTGATCATCTTTGTCACCTTCTTCTGGACTCACTCCAACAGGTCCATGTCCTTTGTATGTTGGAGGCCCCAGAGCTGGACGCAGCTTATCACACAAACTCTGGACAGTGATGCTGATGAAGACCCAGGAAATACTTTAGAACATAGAATACCTGAACATAGGACAGACAAATCCATGTAACCTAACTTCCATTTTGGAGCAACAGTAGCCAGTCACAAAAGCTTAGGATAAAGACAATAAGAATAAGCCAACAGACAGTAATATCTGCTTGTTAATTCCCTGAGCTAATTGCCACCACATTAAAAACAGGCTGGGAATTCAGGTGACCCTTGCAGCAGTGTACCAGAGCATTCTAAACAGTTCTCCAACGTTGCCCCATTCAGATGTTTAGTCAGGGTATGATGTGCAAGTACAGAGTCACCACATACTGGATTTGGAAATTAATTCAGAAAGCTGGTGTGCCAAGGCCAAAGGGAACCCAGTGAGATAAACCTGACCATTCAAGGTCAAAACCCATGAAAACAATGACTATGTTGTTTGGGTCAAGTGCTGGAATGAGTTGGACTGGTCTGGGGATGCATCCAGCTGAATGCTGGGATTAGTTTTCCTGTCGGTTTGCATCATGTTCTTTGACATTGTGTCCAACATCTGACTGAGTTTGTCTTTTCTCATAGTTGTGGAAAAGTGTTGGGAAAATATGCACAAAGGAGGACCCCGTGGAGTCCAAGAAGTTTAATAGTTTTATGTTTCTGCCTTTCCTTGATACATACCTGACAGTCACACAATAGAGATATTTTCAGGGTCTTTGTCCTTTCTGACTTCCTTTCTGCATAAAACTTAGTAGGAGTCTAATTGTCTGGAGGACTCTGGTTTATCAAATCTAGCTGCAGTTGCCCCATGGATGCAAAAGGTATTCAGGTTGGTACAAAGATAGGCACAGAGTCACTGTGCTCATAATGATTTTGTTTCCATTAGGGCAAAGAATAAAGAGAAATTTTATTAGTTATTCTGAAGAAGTTCAGCAATTCTTTAGCTTTCCAAAACTCACAATGATACAGGAAAAATCTCTTACATAATGCAACAATCCTATCCTTCACCTCCTCCATAATGGATCTTGTCACAAAATAATCAGCAGCTGCCATAAGGACAGTGGTTCATTCCACAATTGGGGTAAAAAGAAAAGCTCACATTCCAAGACTGTGCCTTTAGCTTAGTAACTTTGGGCCCTGGCCAGAAATGAAAAGTAGAGATTTCATTTTATTTCATGAAATGAAGTCTCATTTCATGAACTAAAATGAAATGAGGCTTCAGGAGCTGAGGGGGGTTGCCAGCACGCTGCAAGGTAGGAATGGAAATTTAAATTTCAGGAGTGGCCGAGGGGCCAAAGGGGCAAGTGGCTTGAAATGCCCCGAAACTTTGGGCCCTGGCCAGGAATGAAAAGTAGATGTATTCTAGCAAGTAGCTGCTCATCTGGGGTACACTCTACTCCATATGCATCCGATTGACTCCTCTGTTGTACTTAAATCATAAGAGTCATAGTGGGTCTGCAGTCAAGAAGAGGGTGTGTACACCCTATGAGTTTAGATAGGGGTGGTGGTCGTGCTTTTCCAGAAGGCAAGGTGTCACCATCAGTGGTATTTTCACTGCATTTAAGAGAAAGAGCTGCTTAAACTTGTAATTTTGGGGAAGAAAAATATACAGTCTGGAGCACATCTCCAGAAAGTTGTCAATCCTAGTCTTTTTTTAGCCATATAGGTATCTTTTTCATGTATTATTGATTAGATTATATTGGTCTGCAAACTGGATGTGCTGCTGTGGAAGCCTCTTTGGTCTGACAGCAAAATCATTATAACTGGCATCACAGCTATTACCTTTGCTAGGCATCAAAGTAGGAAGATAAAGCATCAGCTGGAAGTAAAGACTAGCATTTTGTAGATTCCCAAAGCCTGTGACTGCCTATCCCCTCCAGTTCGTGAGGCCTGGAAGATGAAAATACTTTAAAATATTTCTGGTCTTTCTCCTTATGAAGAGAGCCTTGAAAATATGGCAGGATCACAAAAAATAAATCATCAAGGTGGAAGACTTGTCACAGCTGTTTCTGAGACTCAACAGGTTATTTGTGGTTCTCTGTCAGGAACTTAGTTCTGGAAAGAAAACCCTAGCTATGTGCCATGGGATTTGCTGGGAAGGCAATCTCTGGTGCCATCATCCAGAGCATGAGGCTATGACAAGCTCCCTAAGAGGTAGCAGGAAGGATCATCTCAGTAACACGAGATGAGTTTGAGCAGGTAGAGCAGACAGCACTGATAGTAACTACCTGGCTGACCTATAGGCCAAACATTCAAAGGACCTAAAATTGCATTATGTATGGTATTATAGTATTACTGATTACAAGATTTTCTTGTTCCAAACAGGACAGGAAAGCTTCTCTTACTATTGAAAAAGAATTAAGGTTTCATAACCTGTTTTATGTGGCAGTGTTGGCAAATTTTGTAGGCATTACACCTCTGGAAGATTTAGGATGAAAATGAAAAGTGCTTCCTTCTGGCAACAGGGAAAATATGTTCCATAATGAGCCTTTATTCTGAAACCAGGTATAAACAGATACATTAGGAACAGCTCATAGTTTGTGCTGTGCAGGCTCACTTTTGTAGACAGATATCTTTTATCTCTTTCTGTATAACTCTTCCCTGGGGGCACTCTGGCCAGCTCCACATTGCTGCTCCTGCCACTGCAGGCTGCTCACAGCTGAAATCTTCAGACACTCACTCTCTCTACATATATATACTGGCCACTATCCTCCTCTGTGGGTCCCTATTGCCATCAGTCTTCTTGCTATCACTGTATGGTTGCTTGTCTGACTGCTTCTACGAAAGGTGCTCTTTAATTTTGGTGGCAGCTAAATGTTGGGAATTTGATAACCAAACACTGAGATGCCAAAACAACACAGGCATGTTTGAAAATTTAAGGTCTCCATCCTAATCCCATGAGAGTGTCGTAGCATCAGTGTAATAGTGAAAGGTTGCTGAAATCCTTAGGCCTTTGTTACTGGCTGTACTTCATTGTGTCTTGAATTTTTTTAAGGTGCTGTTCATGGTTTTCTGCCAGTCACTGTTGCTGAAGTGTTCTTCCCATTAGTAAGGCAACCGTGTGTGCAATCCTTCCTGATTTACTGCAGAACATACAGGGCAGCATGGAGATGCAGCTGCCCCACAAGGACTGCCTGGAATGACTCGGTAGCAACAGTAACAGTGGTACTACCAATGTTAAAACTGTGTGCAGAGGCAGCACTGAAGGTATTTGGGGCCTGTTTCAAAACACTTCTGGTCAAATGGCAGGGAAGGGGTCTAGCAGAGAAATTAGCTTTCACATCAAAAGCAACAGCTGAAGACAGATACCAATATGTGCTGTGGAAGAACTGTAGGTAAAGGAATGCTGTGGACAGTATGAAGTATAAATCTTAATTGTCTGTGGCATTTAATAATCCAGTATTCAACTCAATATGCAGGCAGTTTTCCTTCACCTTTCTCTGCTGTTAGCTCAGGCCCCAACTTGTTAGGAGAATTGTCATTTGAAAATATTATGTATGCCAGCAATTATGCCAAACTGTTCTGTCAGTAGAGTGGATCAAGTAGTCAAAATGATGCACTATTTACAAAGTGCTTAGTTTCTCATTTGCTTACTACAGCATATGAATAAACATCAAGCCGTGGTCTACACCGAAGGAAAACTTTCCCACAAAGTCTTAACACTTCTAACCCGTGTTTGGGAAAGAGATTTAAAAATCCTTAGTGCTCTGTGGTTTCAGCTCTGGAGACACATTGCACTTGGAAAGTGTTTATCGGGTTAGGAGACCCTTCTTCACTCTATTTGTTTCCATTTCAGGATACTAATGTCTCTCAGGCTTTGCTAACAAAAGGATTTTCTTTCAACAGCACTGTGGGAAAAACACAACGCCATTTGAATATTGTCTGTATGACAGCTTCCTCAGGCTCTACAGCTGACAGCTACCCTGATTAAGAGTTACAGGTTCAAAAAAAAATCTCACAGGAGTTAAGGCCCTGCTGACTTTAATGAAAGTTACTCACATGATGACTACAAAATCAACAGTTGTTTTTCACATATAAAGATTTGTTTGAAAAAAGGTCTTCAAGTTTGTTTAAATACAAACCGAGTATTGGATTTTTTTTTTTAAGAAGGAGCTACTCAATTCACACTAGAACAGTCGGAATCATTCATTCAAGGATTTTTTTTTCTCAATAGAACATTAAGTAGATTAGCAAAACAAAAGCATTCGTAGCTCAAGGTCCTTTCTGCCTGTTGTAGCTTTTAAACAAAGCCATTTCTGAGTTTTCCCTTTGGACCTTTTTCCCTGGGCTGATTAGCCAATGTTTGTTGTCTGTAGTTTTGTAATTTCCACTTCTTGGGAGAAATGTAAATGAAGGAAACTTTATTATCTTGGAGCTTTGTCTTTCCGTGAAAAAAGGCAAAAGGTTTACTGTTAAGACTATGTGTGAAAAGTCACCTTCTCATATGTAAAGAGCTCAGCTGTCTGTCTTTGTTTTGATGTGGGTGTGGATTAAGCGTTTAACAAAAACTGTTGGTAAAGTTCACACTACTTAATGCTTGTGTGAAGGCTTGCTTAAATACAATCTTTCTAATAAAATGTAATTCAAGGCTTCTCAATAAACAAACATATTTTAATTCCTTCTTTAACTCATTGATACTCACCTGGGAGCCTTTGCTCAGTTTAAATACTGTCTACATCAAAAAGGAGTCCTGTCTTTTATATGTGAAAGCTTGGGAGGTTTTCCCATCCTTAGCACTTCTTCTAATAAAAGATATTACCTCTTCCTGGAAGCCCTGCTTTATTATATTGTAAAGTGTAGGAAAAAAATGAATTCAAGGAGTTATTATGTAGAAAATTCTGAATGATAGACCAAAAAGATCAGAACTTTTTAAAAGAGGGAGCCAAATACCTGACAGAGATATAAAAAAATTAAAGAAAGAAAATAAACTGAACACACATGATTACTTCTCTGGCACTCTCAGAATGTCAGAACAAAGGTTTTTCAATTCGATTGAACAACAAAAATACAAATGCTTGCTTTTCACTGGGGAAAAATACTTTGGTTTTAATTTTTTCCCCTTCTATGTCTTTACTTCTATATCCCTTGTCCTTATTGCCTATTAGCATCTGGTTTCTATTGCAAGAACAGATTAATTTGAATATTTTTGCAAGGAATTTTGAAAGACATCAGGTTTAATTTTACCAATCAATATAGCCTTCCAACTGAGAACTGATTTTTCTTTCAGCCACCCCCTGCCATTTGCACAGAGCCTACAAGATGGAGCAGTTTACATTGTTCAACTTCAGAAGCTGGTTGAGAAGCCAACCAGGAGAGGCCATCACCAACCCCATCTGCTGAGACAAGGTTTGCACTGGGATTTAATATGAATATTTGGTTCTAATAGGCAGCTGCCTCTCTGGGAATGGCATATCAAACTGCACCTCACAGTGTGAAAAGAGTGCTAACAATCCTACTTGTAGTTCTCTGTTATGTTTTTGTGTAGTCTCTGGGGTTTATACCAGGCAATGAGTGGCAGAAGGAAAGAAGCAATTGGTTTTGCCCTTTCAGAAAACAATGATGTAGAAAAAGACATAAAAGCCTTTTGCATCTAATTACCCTGGAGATACATCTAGCAAGGGCATTGCAAATGCAATTCTACTTCAGGGTAAACTACTGGGAGTTGTACTGATCCCTGACAAGTTCTTTGCTCTGCTGTTTTCACTGCACCAGTTTATAGCCTGGTGACCAGAAGTTGTTGACTTGTCCTAACTATATTTCTATTGCATTGAAAATGCTGTTTGTGTTCATTTTACCTTGATTTAGTACAGCAGCACACAGTATTTTCTTTGAAATATAAAGGATTAATAGTTTTATCAGAAATCTTCTGTGATTTGAAAACTCCCAGGAGGAAGGTTGGCTTTGATTTCTTTCACAGTCAGATTACAGTCACTTCCTGCATCTGCATGGTTATGTCAGTCATACATAGGCAGGTCATCATGATTTGCAATTAGAACATGTTTTTGGGACCCAGTAGAGTCTTATTTTCCAACACCAGCTGTGCAACTGATTTAATTAATAACTGTGGGCAAATCATTTGGTCTTTCTACTTCAGTTGGTGCATTTATAAACAGGAATAACTTCTGATGAGGTTGTGTGTCGGTTTGGATTAATTTAGGAAGGCAGGCACAATGCTCCTTATGTTAAAAATGGTTAAAGTTTGTCTGGTAGATATTACAGGCACTATCATATACTGTGAACATTGTAGAAGGTCATTGGTCTTAGACTTGGGAATACATTCTAAACTACTACAGTAAGGAGTTGACAATTTTGCTGTGGGGTTTTTTGTCTTTAATAGAAAGGAGAGCCAAGCTTGTCTCACTCACACTTGTGCTATCAATGTGACATGTCTTGTAGGATGGAGCTGATGACTCAGAATAAAAGCTGTGAAGTGTTGTCCTATAAGGGTAACTTTCTGCAGGATGCAAATGAATTTTGGAATTTCTAGCAATGCAAATGGCAGTCATAGGGTGAAAAATATTGCACATAGGGCTGGAAAAATAGGGGCATAAACAATTAATTTTTATAAGTTAATTCTAACAAGAAATATATCCATAGTTCTTTGCTTTAAAAATAGATTTGTAGGGGAAATGGGAATAGTCTCTTCAGGTTTTTAAGGATCACCGGGTGAAACCTATCTGCCTAATTGCATACCACAGCATCCAAACTGTAGAATTGTTTGGGGAAAAAAGCCCCAAAACAAACAACAAACTTCTCATTGCAACTGGCTTATCCTGAGGCGTTTAAAATGTATCTTGTAGAGCCTAGTAAAGCAAACATTTCATGTCTGTAGTAGTTATCATGAGTAATTAACTGTTAACAGTGTTCTCAGGAAAAGCTGATATTTTGTTAATGTTCTACAGGAACATATAAATATAACCAAGGGAGAAGTTTGTTGTGAGCATCACAAAGATAGCTGACACAGAAGAACTAGAGTATATTGTGATGTGGGGGAAAAGGAAGGAAGATTAATTACCGATACATTTCCTGGCATTCACCTTTATAGTCTCAAATCTTGTGGTAGCATCTCTCCTCCAACCTGTGAAGAAATACAGGGGTCTGACTCGTGAGTTTGTACCAAAGGTGTTCAGTAGATAGCATTTTTCATTAATGGGAGTATTTCTCTTGAGTTTTCAGATGCAACTGCCTTTTCTAGGTGGGTGATTTCCATTTGACTTACGCAGCACAGAATTATTATTTTGCTAGCTTAGTGAAAACTCTGTAGGATCTGAAAATAATATTCCCATTTAGTTTTTCTGGTTCTGACTTGGAACCTTTTAAAAAGTATATTCTTCTGCTAAGAAAAGGGAAATTATTATGACAAAGTGATACAAATCTCATATCCATAAGTGCCAGGCCAGTGTCTCACCAAGGATGACAATACATCTTATGTGTATTTCAGTCTTGCACTTCTGTTGGGTGAGGGTATCACCTCCCCAGTGTGGTCTGCCTAATATTTGAAGAAGCTTTAAAGAGGGAGAGAAAATAATGTGCATATCCTGGGAGAGGAGGAAAGAGAAGAGGGAAAGGCAGCTGACTGGAGAGTGTATGCAAGTAGACAGCATAGTAAATTGAAGTTGGGGCATAACATGTCTTACAGAAAAAGCCTTTGCTTTCGAGTGGCTGGAGTCAGAGAAGAAGGTGAGAAACATTAAATCTGATGTTAAAATGGCAAACACAAAGCTCTGTTGTTACTCTGCCTGTGATGCTGGCAGGTGCTCGTGTTGGACAGGGTGGAAAGGAGTGGCTCACCAGACAAGGATGCAGGAAGGCCACGAATATTCAGTCCAGCCTTTGGCTTTTTCCTCCTCATTTTCTCTCTCTCATTCTCCAACTCTCTACCCCCTACCCAAGAATTTCCTTTCCTGGCAGTTTTGTGAAGGGTGTCGCGTTTCTACAGCCCCCTCAGGGTGGCTGGAAAGGAGCTGAATGGGAAGAAGGTTGCAGCTGAGGCTGAGCTGCCTGTAGTGCACACAAAAAACTACCTCCTCCTCCTCCTCCGTCCCCTTCCCTCTCCTGGCCCAGGGTGATCCGAGCTGCTGCCATGGTGCTGGAGGCCTGGTGCTGCTTCCTTTTCTGCCAGAGCACAGACTCACTGGTTTGAGCACGGCAGCTGTGGAAGGGAGCTATAAAGGGCAAGGCTGTAGGGCAAGAGCCAGTTGTCTCAGGAGGTGCCTTAGCAAGCAGAAGATGCAGGTATTAGGGAAATGAGGGGAAGGCCCTGGAGGCAGTGCTTTGATGAGGCTCTGAGGAGTGCAGAGAACCAGCTAGAGGTGCAAGGGGCCTCTGCTGTAACATGGGTAGCAGGATTTGAAAAGCTTTGCCTGGATAAAGGCTGCACATACTTTACTGTATATTTTTTCATGCAAAGACTTGGTGCACGAGAACAGAAAGTCTGCACTATTTCACTTGAAGAACTGGGACACATGGGTTGGGACAGGCAAGAAAGTGGAGGTACAAATAAACAAGAACAGAACAGAGGAGGATGACAAAAGCACTGAAAATGTGAACAGTACTTTCAAAAAACAAACAGGAGTTGGAAAACTTCCCCAAACTGAATTGGTTGTTATCTAAAGGTTGTATCAGCCTTCAACTAATTTTTTTGTCTTGCTTCAGCAGCAGTTGAAGACTTCTGGGAAACAAGGCTGGAGGTAAAGAAACCACTGGTCCATAGCTACCTTAACTGAAAACGTGGAACATCTCTCTGGCTAGGTAGGAATGGAAGAACCAATTTCCAGTGTCCTTGTTTTCCCAGAGATTAAGCTTGGTCATCTTAAAGTACTTTGACATACAACCTTTCATGAGAGCAATGCAGCATGTGCCCTGTTGTCCTACACTAGTGATGACTGTCTTGATTGCAAAGCTGCCTTTTTGTGATATGAAGTGCTTAGAAAACATTCTTGCAAGGCAGCTCAGTGAACAAATGCAGCTTTTTGGAATACCTGACAAGACCTGCATTTGTATAACTTAAAACAGATCAAATGTCCCACCTGCCTCCGTGGGTTACTGTGGTGTGGGAGCAACAGTCAGTGGCAGGAGCAGAGGAATACTTTATGCCAATGTTTCTGTGGAATCCATGGAGTTCTGTGAATCAGTATCATTTAGGATCCTAAATTACTCTTCCATAGAGGCTAGAATAGAGTATTTGTAAGTACTTGAAAATCTTTCCTTCTCACTGACATCAATTTCTTTTGAATGTGCAAAATGCTTTTCCCACCATAACTGATCACTTTCTAATATCATTTTTCTCATTGACTGTGCCTGAAAATGCAAAAACATTTGTTGGTAAAGTCAGTACATGAGCCTTTGGAATCTCTTTAGATATGCTTGTCTAGACTTGGTTAAAATAGTAATTTTTGAGAACATGTTCAACCTAATTATCAAATCCCAAAAAGATACTAATGAAGTCTGCCTTGTCAGTATCTGAAATTTAGACCGTGTTAGAGTTCACTCACCAACAAATACTAAAATAACCACTCTATTATTGAACTAAAGGCAAAACTAGTTTGGGGCAGATAATATAAAGGAAAGGGAGCGTCTTAAATCTTAATGGGCTCTGCACAGTAGAAAGATAATTATTAAAAACTAATTCCCCATTTCCATCACTCTCAAATGTGTGTTCTGCCCCCACGTTTGAATCATTTCTGGTATATGTTGTATGCTGGTTCTTGATTCAGACCACTTGCCCAGTAACAGACTAGACACCTCCTTTTTTCACCTTCATCCCTTTTCTTCTAGATTAGTGATTTGAACTGGCTCAGGAAACAGGTCTGACTACCTCTGAGGACAGCAGCAGGTAAACAGAGTAGTCACACTGCTGGAGGAAGAGCAGGGAGTCTAAGTGAGCAGCAGTGGGGAGCTGTGAACTTCATTTCTGCAAAGCTACTGAATATTTTTGGAAGGTTTAACAAAGCAAAGCTGTTCTGACAGTAGTGGAGTTGACAGACGAGTTGACTGCTCTATTTTAAGACCCAGTCCCAAAATGAACCCCATTCACACGGATCATGAAAAGGCAGTAGGTTGTGTTGCTGCTTTGCTTGTCGGGGCATCTTGATTTGGCTTGAATATGTTTTGAGTTTCATTGAACTTCTTTCTTGGCAGGCACAGAAATCAAGGTAACTCCAAATATCATTTAACTGTGGCACCAAAATGAGACATTGCTCACTGTTAATTGAGCAGATCTGTGACTTTATCTCCTCCCTACTGCTGAAATAGTTAACGGTGTTGATATGTAAATTATCTTTACTGTTTGTTTAATAAAAAGAGCAGAAATTGTCTCTCCCAACCAAGTACAGTCCACCCAAGGAACCATTACACAAATACCCCAGGACTTGCTCCCAGCTACTTGGTTGGTTGATCATGTGGCCCACCTCTTCCTTATCAGACTAGAAACCCTATTTCATCATCAGCAAAACTATCACAGACACAACATAGCCAGCAGCGTTTATAAGATAACTGCAATCCCTTCACCAAACATGCACTGTCAAAACATTGTTGACCAACTCCTCGTCAGAGTGCAGTGGCTGTCACAGTCACTGCGGACAGATCAGTGCCACCTCCCACTGTGCACATCTCACCGGGGCTGGAATATTTGGACTCGGCAGAATTGCCATCTCCGCAGCTCACGTAACTTTCCAGTCGTACTTGTCAGCCCAGCAGCCCTGCTGATCAAAAATAACAACAGTAATGGGAAAAAACCTCTGACGCTCTTTGCAGCTTCTGTATCTGTCCCAGGCAGGTGAACAACTACCTGCCTTTGGGCTCTGCTGGTGCTTCTGGAGCCAGTTTAACTGGTTTGGATCTGGCATGGTCTGCTCTGCCAGAGCCAATAATGCCTGGGGCACCCAGGACAGCCTGTTGTGCCTGTTGGTAGTGAAGAGGGTGCTTCACACTTGCTCAGTAGCTTTTCTAATTCCATTCTAGATGATCTTTTTAAGGAGGTCACTGCAGAAGCCATTGATTGTTTTGTGACAGTTTGGGTGAGTTCTGGAACTGTTTTAAACCTTGACTAGTTTAAAAATACAAAATGCCTGCATAAATAAGAAAGTGTGTAGAGAATTTCTGTTTCTTAGAGCTATCTGCTATTACAGACTTTAACATAGAAATCAATTTCCCTGTTTTCTGGCACAGTGCAGGACAAAGTTCAGGGATGGGAATATGACATGGAGGAAATGAAAGGAACAGTAGGGATCTCTGTAAGCAAAATGTCTACAAATAACTGTTTAGCTATGTGCTTAGTCATATCAGCATATCCCACTATCTGTGTACCTTTGCTGTGAACCAGAGAAGAGAATTAAGTGCCTTTAAGTCTGTTTCTTTCTCAGACTACGTTGCAGCTTTATTAGGTCCTTTATTCCAATTCCCAGCACAGCCATGCACACTGGTGCACAGGAAAGGGTGCTGTGAGTGAAATGTGGACAGGTATAAACTCTGTGTGTGCAGGGGGAAATTATGGTGTTCAGCTACACAATAAGCCAGTATTACTGCTGAAACTACAGCCTGAGGCACTCCCTCCCCCCCAAAAATAAAAGGGGGCAGCTGGCATATTTTTATTGTGCCTGAGTTTGGTTCTCCACTTTGCAGCATAGCCCCACAAAGTGG
The DNA here is from genome assembly GCA_013390005.1 of Calyptomena viridis. Classification (NCBI taxonomy): domain Eukaryota; kingdom Metazoa; phylum Chordata; class Aves; order Passeriformes; family Eurylaimidae; genus Calyptomena; species Calyptomena viridis. Next base: position 192,693 of record WEIV01020573.1, read on the forward strand.
CAAAGCTGAAGGAACAGGATGCAGCAGCTTGAGGTCGGAACAAACAGAAGGGGGATGGTGGGAGTTCCTGCAGCCGCAGTGTCTGCAAGGGGAACCACAGCCTTGGGACCTCTGGCAGGCTGATGAAGTAATTTATATGAAGGCTTGGACAGTAACTCAACACAAATGAAGTTGTAGGTGTAATGATGTTTTGAATCAAAACAAACTAGTTCAAAATTTAAATCAATAACAAGTGCTTAAAGCTATCATTCAGGAGAGAACTACCACTGGCATAATGGTCCACAGTTCTGAAATGCAGATCAGTAAATTTCTCTGAAGGCCATTTGTTGGGCTTCCTGTGAAATTATACGTGGCTCTTGAGATAGGGCAATGCAAAATGTATATCAGCATATTTTTAACTGTAGGTATGTGAAGTCTTGTTTACCTGCATGGCTGAAATGAGACATCGGATGTTGTTTCACAACACTTTCAGCTGACATAAGCCAGCACTGCTGCCCAAAACAGTGCAGGAGTGAAGTTAGAAGATCCAGTTGAGCCAAACTAACAGGTCATTGCTGCTGAAGGGGGGTGGTTCTTCTGTCCTCCTCCTCAACCTGTCTCCCTGCTGCTGGCCATGCACTCCTTAACACTTCTCTTGCCCTGAGTCTCTCTTCCTCTGATCCTTCAGTGAGCCATTCCAGCTCCAAGCACTTAAAACATGACAACAGTGGTCCCATGGTTTCATGAACTGAGCTGTCTCACTGCAAGGTCAGTTGGACTTTAGGGATGCAGAAGGAAGAAGGACCTGGCTCCACAGCTGTGGACAGGTGTAGAGGAGAGGGGAAGGAGGGTGTGGGACTTATGTTTTTGGCAGCAGCAAGCTATTAAATTGGTTTGGCTGCATCTTCTAGCTTCAAGCAGAGCTAACCCTGCTGCAGTCCCACATAGGTCTTGTTTTTTTGCTTCCCCACCACCTCCCTCCTTGTGCCAGCAGCAGCATTTGCCCAGCCAGCTGATGAGCTGCGCCAGATGTCAAAGCCAAACCAGCAAAACCAGTGCTCAGCTTTAACCAAGAACAGCTTTACAAGCAAGGGGGCAGGAGGAGTGGGATGTGGGAGTGGAGGGAAAAGACCGTGGAGTTGTATTTCAGCAGCAGAGGCTGCTTAAGGTGTTAGTGAAAGTACATCCCTGGAGGCCTGCTACTGTGGTTAAGCCCTAGAAAATGAGACATACTGAGTTTCCAGAGCATATTTGCATGAAGCTCAGAGGGTAAAGGCAGTGGATTCCTCTGTTTCACATTTTGTTCGCTGACTTCTTCCAAAGGGTAACTTGACCCAGTTATCCATCTCGGGCAATCCCAGATTTCTCCTCCTATTAAAATCACCCTGTGATTTAGTAAGGAGTGTGTAAATGAATCACCTTGTCAAACAAGTGGAAAAAAATACACTGGCTTTCGCTTTTTTAAAAACATCTGACCTGTTTGTTTGCTAGATATTTGTTTTAAAACGTAATAACTGTTATTACTGCTGAGACAAACACGATACAATGCCAAAAGCTAAACTGGATTCACTGTCGATTTTGCATTTTTAAGTTCCAATTACCCAGGCTGTCTGTTTTCAGTTCCAAATCATCACAAAACAACCAGATTTAACTTCTCAAGAAATGCTGGATTTACTTGAAAGAACTTTGTAGATATTAAAAGGTTGTTGGATGTGTTTTAGTGTTGGCTGTAATGGGTGAAGTTTAAAAGCTTGAATTTTAGATTACACAAGACGAAGGAGCGTAGGGCCAAAAATGGAACAGCTGCACTGATGATTTGAGTGTAGCTCACACATCAGCTGCAGAGCTGATACTCAATCACACTTTTGCTTAAAAGTAGCCCCGATAAGCTGCCCCACAGAGTTGTCATTATGTGTCTGAGGAGGCAGCAGAGGGTAGGAATAAGGTGGTGAGGTTGGAGGAGGAATGGGATAATAGCTGGGCCCCTGAAAGAAACATCTGAATGGTTGTGACCTGCTGGGATATCCTGGTGGGCTGCAGTGAGAAAGAGGTGATGCAGAGGGTGTGAGCAGAAGCAGGGTTACACTAACCTGCCACCAAACACCATGGTCAGGGAAACCTCACAGCAGCCATGGCCTTGTTTACACGTTTAAGGTAACTACTGTTCTCTTTATGGTTGGGGGAAAAAAACCCTCACTTTGTCACATTACAACATCTTTACTGTGTTTTATGAATGTTTATGCACATTTATAAAGCTCTTTTTTTTTTTATTGTTTACTGCCAATTTTTAGCTGACTGTTATTGGCTAGATATACTATTTCAATGTGCAGGTCTGTTTTTTCTATCATACCTACACTTGGATGTGAAAGTAAATTGAAATTCTGCTGCAAATCCTGCAGGACACTGACATTTGCTTTCTGTATACATGTATACAAAAGCAGCTTCAGTGTCCATGGGGAAACAAGAAGGGTCAAGAAAAAGAATGAATAAAATTCACTTTAAAGTTTGAATTTTGAATTCACTTTAAACGTGTAATTTTTTTTTTTTTTGTGCTGTAATTACACTTCTGCGTTCGTTCTCTTGCTGTAAGTAATGTGCTCCATTAATTAAATGTGCGTGTTTTTGAATTAACCCTTGGAATCACAGACTAGATGAGTTCAGGGTAATTTAAAGATGTGTTTTATGAGAATCAGAGCTATAGAGATAACTAAATAATATGCAAGAAATTATTATAAGTCTGTCAAAACTTGGGGCAAGTAGAGCCCAAATCTGAAATACTCATTTCATGAGCATTCCATTTAGTGTCAGCTTGAGGCAGGTTGGCCATGTACACAGACTTTAGCATGCTATAAAACACTTTTAGCAACAGACCATCTTTGGGAAAAGTCCACTGTCTTGTAAGAAGCAAGAAGAGAAGAGCTTTTTCACTAAAGAAAGAAACATCAAGAGATAGGCCCATATTACCACATTGCTAATGATAATGATGAACATAATACTGTGTGCTATCAGAGCTACTTAAAAGGTATATCCTTCAAAGCAGTGGCTCTTTATTCAGTTGTCTAAACCAATCTTGCTGCTGCAGCCCTTCCTTTGCACTAGTGCTGACATTTTTCTGAGCTGCTCCATTATGCTAATCCAGCAGAAAGTAAATTCAATAGTTTTCTGCCACATAAGGAGTATCTCTATTACTCTTAACATCTGTTACCACTACTTTTGCTTAGCTTGTGTCTACAATCCCCTTCTCTATCCTTTTTCCTACATGAAAACATGATTTGGCCAAGGGGAAACAATTTTAAACTAAAAGAAGAGAGATTTAGATTAGATGTTAGGAAGAAATTTGGGTGCTGAGGCACTGGCACAGGTTGCCCAGAGAAGTTGTGGATGCCCCATCCCTGGAAATGTTCAAGGTCAGGTTGAAGGGGGTCCCGAGCAACCTGGTCTAGTGAGTGGCATCCCCTCTCCATGGCAGGGAGGTTGGAATTGGATGATCTTTGAGGCCCCTTCCAAACCAAGCCTTTCTACAATCCTGTGATTTCTGTGATTCTGTGTTTCCATTACTGTAAGGTCTCCAGAGGAAATCACAAGGAATTTGTTCATCTTGCCTAATGACTATAAATGAAAGTTGACCCTTTTTTTTTTGTCTGTGCATGCATACATGTTTGTTTGATATTGGTTGTGTGTTTCTGGCTTTGTGTCCTTAAATCTCTTAGTACATTCGAATTGTATTAATTTGCACTGCCCTTTTGAAATGTTACCCTTTTTTTTATTTTTTTTTAACCTAAAATGTAGTTTGGTACTACTATAAAGATTAAAAGAATACAATTTTTTAATGAATTAAAAGTTCCATTGTTCAAAATGAGGGTGAAAGTTATTGCATTTTTATTTGGTTGAGCTTTTTTATTCAAGCTCAGAACATAATTCAAGAACAACTCCCATATTTTACAAGCGTGAGGCAATAACATACAAAAATCCCACCGACGCCTGAAAATTTAGAACCATATTATTCAAGACTGTTACACTTTAGGGATTTGAGTACTTTGTGTCATGCATGCTGCTGAAATAAAGGCATGTTACACCTATGCAATTTCATCACCCTGTCATTTAGACTGGACCATAACATAACTGAGATGATGCAGGCAGGGAAAATACAACATACCACTCATTTCACTAACTCACGTGCAACATGCTGAAAAATGTTGTTACTCCTTGTGAATAACCCTGTCATACCCATTTCTGCTAAGGCTTTACAGTTCAGTCTTTGGAAATTGCTGGTGATGTTGAAAATGATGTAGGATGATGAAAACACTGTACGACCTAAACTGTGAATTTCTCTGTCCTCTCTCAATCCGTTCTCACTGTTGCTTTCCCTCACACATGGTGTTGTAAGGCAATTAATATAAATTGAGATTATTCATTTTGCTCATCCCAGAAGTATGAGGTTTCATGTACGTATGCCAAACTTCTTGTCTCATATACTGTAGTTCTGTTTATCCATGTTTGGAAGTTTCAGAGAGCTCATCAGAGGAAAATAGATATAGCTTTTCCATTGCACAATGGAGCAGACACAGTGTCAGTCCAATATGATACCTGTGTCCCACTGTAATATCTTTGTTAGTTTAAAGACTCTAAGTCCCTCTGGGAGTGTCACAAATCCATATAATGTCCCTTTGTGCTGGATTTTTGTATTTCTGATTTAGTACACAGATGTGAAAAAGCATATGATGCCAGATAACTCCCTAGTAACCACACAGCTGCAGATGTTGAGGAGAGCAAGTTGTTCTGGCTAAGGTCAATATTAATTTATGCTCAAAACTTTCCTTCCAGACACGCCATTTTTTGATGGTATAATATATCTTACTGTTATTTTGGAGTGATCCCTCCCACATTGATCAAACTGTCTCCCCATCTGTGGCCTCTTCTAGCATGAAGTTGCTTTTCCTGGGCAAGAGGAGTAGTCTTAATTCACAGACAAAAGAAAGAGTAGGTTAAAATAGCCTCAACACAGCAGATTTTCAAGGCTTTGTGATATCATATGTCTATGAGAGTTTGCAAAAAGAGTTTCTTCTCTGCCTTCATCATGTTATTTCTGCTCAGAATGGCAAAAGTAATCGACAGAAAAAAAGTTCTAGTTTTCTTTTGTCACTGGCCAAATTCTGAATGTTCATGTCTCTTTTTCTCTTCTCCCTTTGATCTGTCTAGAACTCTAAAAAAATTCCCATTCTGCTATAACCCCAGTTTTGGCAGAACCACAAGTTGAACTCTCTATAATATAAACAGATTATACAAAATAAAAGAACTGCTTCGTAGTCAATTGGCATTAGCTAGTGGTCATTCACAGTAAGGTGGCATGGCTGCCTAATGCTTTAAAATTTGAGGTGGGCTGGGTAACCATGCAGTTTAAATAGCTATTTTTAAACTATAAACTGATCTCATTTAGCTTGGACAACTGCCCTTCCCATAAAGGAGAATGTTAGTTTTAAATTTTTTCAAGTACATTTTAAAACATTCTAGATTAGTGAAGGTCATTCAAAAGCCTTAAAGTCTCCTCTGGCATCTTCTGAGTTTAGCAACAGTCTTTCCACTTTTGTCAAACATCATTGAAAAAGAACAAGCAGCCTGCCTTCATCTGCACAAAATATGTTGTTTAGCTGTACCTACAAAAGATTGCCTCACATACACAATTGTCCAAGGTCAAATTAATCTGTCAGATGAGGACAGTATCCCAGCAAATGATCTTATTGACTCTGGGAGTAGAGCAAGAGGAATTCATTTGGAAAGGAATTGATTCAGGTTTGGAAAAGAGTTGCAAAAGAAATATCATAACCTATTGAGGCAGGCTCGGAGTGGTACCAGCACTACAGTTGTCCTTGGTATTATTAATACATAGAAATTAATTATGCCTTGAGATAAATACCTGTCTGTGTAACATATGTCCTAACTCTTTCCTCACATGGCACAGAAATACCAGTTTTAAACTAAAAGAGGGTTTTTTCCCTGGAAACACTCAAGGCCAGCTTAGACAGGGCTCTGGGCTACCTGATGTAGTCAGACACGTCTCTGATCATTGTGGGGGCATTGGAGTAGATGACCCTTGAAGGTCTCTTCCAACTCCAACCATTCTGTGATTCTATGATTTGTGTCACAACACCCAGTACTGTGGTGTTAGTGCCTGGTTTTTTGGAAATAGCTCTTTTATTTCTGCTACTTACCAATTTTGCCTGCAGGTTTTCCTCCATAGGCACAAAGGTTCAGTGTTTGCATTTAAGGCAGAGCAAGAGGATTTTTTTCTTCCTTGTAGCTGTTTGCACTGGGAATTAAAAGGAAAAGGCAGAGGAAAAACATATGGTCTCAGGAAAAAAAAAAAAAAAGGCAGCTTGTTTTTGCAAAATTCAGATCTGAGGGAAAAATATGAGTAGACTGTTACTGTTTGTAATTCAGGGAGTCTGGTCATACACAATACCAAAGTATTTACTTTTTTTGAAATGAAAAGTTTTACCCCTGAGAAAGCCCCAACTTACCTTGAAAAAAGATAGCATAATTCTGAAATTGAGATATCCATCAATCCTAAAGGATCTGATCTCTATAAAAGTTACTGGAACAATTCCCATCGATTTCCACTGAATTAGATTCAGGTCTTAAGAAACTTTAGTTAGCTAAACTTTTTAAAGCTTTTGATAGAAAGCTGTCAGGTGGTGCTGAGAAAATAGTAAATAAAAGTTGCTAAAGTAAAAATGCCTTGAATTACAATTGTGTTCTTGGTTTCCCAGCATTCTAGACCAGGGATCTGGCCAGAATATCCCATGGTTCCCTCTCAGCTAGTGTGCCTGTGTTTCTCTCCCTGTAGTAAAAGACAAAGTGGGAGCCTGATGAATGTGTATGTCTCACTCTGATATAAAGCTGGGTTGCACATGCAGGAGTTTGGGAGTATTCTGGGTGCTTAAGTTTAGGTATAGTTGCCATTTTCTTTAGTAACAATAAATTTGCATGTTAACTGGGTGGGTTTGTATGGTTGTAGCCTTTTGCTTTCTTTGGACCTTGTTGTTGATCTAGTATCTGTGCTATTAGATATTCTTTTAAGACACTCCCTAGGTCCTCCTCCATTTTATCAGTGTGTCTCCACTGCTTATACCAGTGGTTGTACTCTATTCTGAGAGGTGTTACTTTGTCAATACACACTGTCCCTTAAAATCACTCTTATTTATTGCCTACAGCACACATGTAATACCCATCTCTAGCAATTTGCAGATGATCTCTTGGAAATGCTGCCAAAATTCCAGGAAGGCTTCCTGATGGTCCGCTTTACTTGCTGGATATAGTGTTTAATGGCGAACTCATTTCATAAATGCTTGCCATGTTTTTTCAGCTGTGCACCTGCTTTGGAAAGAAATTTGTAGTGGAGCCTCATGGTGCTTTCACAAGACAGAGCACGCTGACCCCAGGCACAGTATCTCACTAGGCAAGCAGGGAGGCAGCAGCAGAAATTCCAGTTACCAGGTTTTGTAGATGCCAGATCTTAAGCTACGGCTCTCTAGCACTGAGCTGCAACGTTCCATGGATCTCACGCCAGAATTAAGGTTGCCTGTTCATAGTATAGACATGTCTTTCATGTTTGAAATTATGTCTAAGGGAGAACCGGAGATAAGACAGATAATGGCAAAGGGAGAGAGGAGAAAGGAATTTCTACATTTATTACTCATGTTATTGAAGAAAGAAGGAAGATTTTATCGTGTCTGTCTTGCTGAAAGCAAGGCTTTGGGTTCACAAGATCTGCTGGTAAGAGTGTGTACCCAGTCTACTTTCCTGCAGGTTAAAATTGCTCTCCTTACAGTAAAGTGGAAGGAAGTCCTGTCAGCAAGGTGTGTGCTGCATGTGTGCCTCTGCATGCATGGCAATAGGTGAGAATTAAGCTGGCTTTTTCTAACCTTAGTAAAGTGGGAAGGGGCTGGAAGGGGGGACACAGCCCAAATGCACACGAGGATGGGAGGAAAGCTCTGGAATGCACACTCTGCTGGCCCAGCCGGATGAAAAGGCTGAAGTCCTCCCAGCTACCCACTGCTTGGTAAATATGTACCTGCTGATTAAAACACTTATCACAAATAAAAACCAATGGTGTGAGGAGAACTTCAGCATTCCTACTTTTGGAAATCCTTCTGATGGACGAAAAAATAACTTACTAACCGAGGGTTTTGCTGTTTTACTGGTAAGAGTAGCACGGTCCCTTTAAAAGCCTTGGCCTCCTTTTCTAAATGCTATTGCTGAGCTGTGCCCCACCCCTGCATAAGCAACACCTGCATACCTGCAGGGTACTGTCTTCTTGATAGCTTGTATACCTTAATAATGCATGTTGGTGAAGCAAGTGGTCTAGATCTGTGATGTTTCACTATCCAGTTTATTAGTGTAAGGGCATCGATGCAGCATTTGCCAGATCCTCAGTGATGTAATAACATACAGCACTTCTTTTTTTGCAGTATGAGTTCTTGGTAGCCTCTGAGCTGATGAGTTTTAAAAGGAAAAAACCCCCCCCCCCCCCTCCAAGATGAGTGGCAAATCCTAGCAAGCAGAATACGAAACAGTCACAGATAAGTGGATGATGTGGGATCTGTACACCATGATTTTCTCACCGATAGTGTTTCAGAGCAGTTTCTCAGTGTTGACTGACTGCTTATGACATATGTTAAGCTGAATTGGGGTATGTGCAATTTCTCTGGCTACAGAAATGTAAAACATGTCCAGGAATCCTCAAACTATAGATCCTACGTGGTCTGAGAAAGCCCGATGCATTTTAAGGCAGAATGAGCCATTTGGGAGTGATAAGATATTCAAGGCTTCCAGAAATCTTTCTTCAGCTAGCTGTATATATGTGTATCACTCTGAGAAGAAATAGTTAACTTCAGGGAAAAAGGTGTAGAGGATACTGTTCTTTGCCTCTTGATATGGATGCTGTTGGAGTTCTAGAGGGGCCCAGACTGCTGCTCTCAGTGGGTTCACTAACAGGCTTAAGGCTAATTCAGCCCTTTCTGTTTCTCACCAGTCCCAGTGTGAGGGGCACGAATGAGCATTACTGCTGCACTCTGATGGTTATGTGCTCATGGTTAAGATCCACCAGAGTGGAGCAGGCATCCCCCAAGAGGTAATTTGGGTCCTCCATCACAGGAATGTATCGGTAGATTAAGGTCACATTTTCCTTGTTCAGTGGAGGAATAGGGAACTCAAAGCCATCGCATTTTCAGTTTCTTACACATTTAAAATGTAAATGGAGTAAATAAGATACTCTTTTGAAGCAATTAATGAGATCTTCATTGTGTAGGAAGGGGGAAGAAAAAGAACAGAATGTTAGGAGTGAGACCAGGGAGGTGAATATATGGAGGAGAAAAATAGTCATGGAACTTAAATGCAACGTAAGCTGCAGGAAGAGATGGAGGAGAAACAAATGTGGGGCTTACTGGGTTAAGACAGCAGGAGTCAGGGAGATGGTTGGCAGGGAAAAGATTAAGCCATGTGTATTCCCGCCAGAAGGAGCTGCACAAATATCAGCTGGGGAGGAGCTGCTCTTCCCATGCTTTCCAGGATCAAAGAGCAAGTGCAGTGTTTCAGTGTATGTTTGTATAGTGTATAACACAAGCAATTTAATTCCTGATTACTATTAAAAGATAGTGCATACACAATCAAAAATTATCACATAAAGGCCCCAGTAGGAAAGACAAGACAAGGAGTTGGGAAACCACTGGCTGACCTAGTCTGTCACTCCTTGTTTTGTTCGCAGTTATTCATTGTAGAACTAATTAGTGGCAAATTGTAGAACTGAAGTCGTTAAGACTTAGAACTCTTTGCATCTTCTCCACCTAATTTTAAAACCAACTAGAGTGTTTTGGTATGTTTCCTTTTTGTAGGCAATGGCACTGTATTAAATGCCCCTTGCCCTTTATTTTGGCGTTTGCATATGGTCACTGCCATTAGCAGGGCTTCTTTCAGCAAACCTCAGTGGCTGGAGGTTTCCCAGCGTAGACAACACGCTCCTGTTCTTTTTCTGGACCAAAGTCCTTCCCTGGAGTAGGTGGGAGCACTACCCAGACTGCCCCACATGTTTCACATCAAAAGGACCTTACTTGGCTGCAGGTTGAAAACCGAGCTGCACTAGGAAAAACTCCCAGGATGACAGCTTTAGAAAATCAAATCAGCTCTAAAGAGAAACACACCACATTTAGCTGTCTCCGTACCGATAACGAGCATTTACAATCACTAGATCCTGACAACTGCACCATGCAGGGATAATTGTCTGTTATAAATGGCACTGTAGTAAGGAGGAGACCAGTGATCTGTCTTTAACAGGATTATACACCACAAATCAACAATAAGGCAGGCATTGCTCCTCTGATTCACTTTCATCGAAGATGAATGACCATAAGGCAGAGAAAAACAAATATCAAAACAAAGCACATAATATGTGGATGCTTTTCAGCCTTAAAAATTTTCTGGAAATTAATTCTTTTTTAGACTGATAAACTGATACATCTGAACAATACAGCCACAGAGAGAATACAAGGTTTATAAATTAATTTTGTCTTTAGCATTCCCTCTGCAGCATCCTGCACCACACAGCATGCAGGAGGTGTTCTGCTGAGAGTGTGGTTGGAGAGCAGAGTGAGTCCTGACCACTTGAAATTACCAGAATACTCATGACCACATTTCTGTTGAGCCAGTTATGTCATTTCAGTGTTCTGGCTAAATTTCACTTTGATTAATTACATTCTGACTACTTAATTTCCCAAGCAGCATAGTTGTCATTGTCTTTGATTATGTGGAGATAAAAATTTGCATGTGTTTTGAGCATAATAGTTACCCATAAAATTCTCTATCATACTGTCTTTTTCAGGCAAAGAAAAAGACATAGAATTTGGACCAAGGAGCTTAAAATTATCATAAAGATGAAACCACATTAGAACATCATCTTGGAAAATTAGTTGAGGTAAAGATTGTTAGGTAGGAGTGTGAATGGATGGGAAATGTGAATGTAAAGGAAAAGGAATTTATTTATAAAGCAACAGATTGTATAATTTGCTTTATTTTGCATGCGTCTTGCTAGAAAGTTCTCATGATGTTTGCAGTCTTAAAGGAATTTAAATTTCTTGCTTTTGGTGCCTTAGTATTGAAAAGCTTTAAAATGGGATTTTGCAGAGAGAAGGCTAGCAGGTTGTACTGGGATCATAGAAACCAAACAAGCTCCTTTTCTCCATTTATGTTGCCTCTGAAAATGTCATGTCCACAAGCAAAGACAAGCATGATTTATTTAATTAATCACAAGGCATGACTGTAATTTTATTTCTTGTCTGAAAAAAGAGAAATGTGGTTCAAGCAGTACAGTGCCCCTTCTACGTAACAGACCAGGGACCTGTTTGGGTACCTCAGATGTCTGGGAATCTAAACCCTAGAATCAGGACCGTGCCTTAGGAGTTTTGTCAGATGAATCCTGAATCCGAATCCTAAACTGTTTCTTACAGTATCTGTGTTTTCCCTAGAGTGTATCTCATCTGAACACTGACCAACCTTGACCTATTTTATTCAAGATTTGATTAGATCACAGTGCAAGCCTGTCTAACTGCAGGCCATAAATTGTAATCCTCGCTCTCTGGCAAGTGTATATGGTCTATCAGGGCTGTCTTGTCAGTGCTGAAGGCTTTAGGCACATGAGCAGGGTGGGTAGTTGTAGGGTTCCCCAAAATGTAGGGTTCCTTGCCCTTCTCTCTGACATCTCCAACAACAGCAGAATCTCTGGATGCACATAGAATGCTTTGGGCCTTTAAACTCTATTATTAGTGGACTGAGATCACCACTTGTAATTCAGGTTGCCCAGTACCTCCCACATTGAGACTATATTGATTTTATGTGTTTAGAACACCATCCAATGTTAATTGTCCTTGGTGTGTGCTTCGGGCAGAATATATATAGAAAATACCAGCGAAACAGTTTAAGTATTTCTGAAACCAGGATAAAAAGTAATTTCAGCCAGGGCTGAAAATAGTAGAGATTTTTTTTTTTTTGGGGGGGGGGGGAGCTCTAGTGCTCCTGTCCACTCAGGAAGAGAGATTAAATTTGGCAGGGATAGAAAAGACAAATTTTGTGTCAAGAGATGAGCTATGAATTGTAAGTCAGTCTCAGCTTTGTAACTAAATATTGCAAAACCAGCCTTCATAATGGCTAGCTGCAGCATGAACCTGTGAAGAAAACAAGATAACTCTCCATTACTCGACCACTATTCGTTCTGTTCACCAAATAAGACAGAGGTCTTTAGGAAGGAACATATATGAGCACACAATTAAAGACAGGTACCAGGATGCACTTAAACAGAGTGCTTAAATAAGATTATACTAGCAACACTAATTTTGATTGGTTGAAACTTATAGGAGTTCAGCCTAATGTTTTTTTCAATTCTTATAGAGAATTTACAGATGTGATTTGTGTAACAGTGTATGAAGTGTAGAGAGGATTTCTTTAAAAGCTGCTCAAACTTGATTGTCAAAAATTTGACTATTTTTGGTCAAGCAGGAAAATAGTGGCATTTAAAATTGGTCTAAATACTTTTGTCATGTGGGCAACCTTTTTTCAACACTTCATGTTACTGCCAGGTTGTCTGAAAGCTACAAGGTAATTTCCTCCTGAAAGTGCAAACGGAAACTAATATAATACACGTACATTTACTGTCAGGGCTGTTTGTTACTGAGAACTCACTAAGAGCCCATTGCCTTGTGATGACTAATTGAATACTGATTTACTTACTCTCCAAAGTTCAATTTCTTCCACACCTTAAGCAAAGAGCAAAGGAAAACTCTGGAGAACACACATAAGGGAAAAAAAGGCAATGCCGGCATACCCAGTGAATTTCTCAGTCCTGTCACACGTTCTCCTTGTCTTCTGTTACTCACTGGTGAGTCCTGCTCCTGTGGTTAGTGCAATTCTCCTAAAACTGTGTCTGCAGTTATGCTCAAAATGCAAGTATTTTTCCTGGGTTAAAAAGAAGCTTGCTTAGTCTATCACAGTTTCATAACAACCTTAAACTGGCCGAAGCCAACCACACAATCAAACAGATAAGTTCCGCCCTTTCTCCTACCTCAGTCCTGCCCTGCACAAGATCAGCACAAGGATTTGGACAACCACACAACGAGCCAGATCAGGAAACCGATCCAAATTAAAAATGAGCTTGGCCCCTGAAACATTTGCTTTCCCCAGCCATCTGAGTTCCCTAGGTTTTTTCAGCTCGCAGCTGCACCAACAACTGTGCCAGCACAAAGGGGGTGGGTGACACGGGGTTAGGGATGAGCAGCCGTTGAGGAGGAGGGAGGGTGGGACTGTTTTACTCCTGAGTTATTCAGCCAAGAATGATACTGAACTTAGGCAATGTGACTTAGACTTGCACCAGTTTAGAAAAATTTGAACGGGGTTTCTAAATTACTCCAGATAAACACCATTTATATGGGGGATAAAAATAAGACATAGAGCCTTTTTCTTTTATGTTTTTGATCGTTATGTAAAATAGGCTATTTTGTCACAAAACAGCAACAAAACAAGGAAGTAAAGTGATGCATTTAAATGCATTCTGTGTAGTTTGGTAAGTCTATGTTATGGTGTAATATAGTCGTCTTCTCTTTGGGTATGAAGAAGGAGAACTCTGTATCCAGACATATGCCATGGTTTGCCCAGCTGCCACCCATTGACACAATCCAGTCCTATCCCAAGGCTCATGGATGGTAGAGCAACTGTGTGACCATGACAATCCTGAGTCCCACGTGGTGAGCTGTGACACAGCCACTCACACAGCCCAGGCATTACTGCGCTGCTTCTACAGCCAGTGCAACCGAGTGCCCAAGTAATAAAACCTCAGGATTGCCAAACCACCTTTGATTTCTTTTCTCATAGAGTTATTAGCTTTAATTTTGTCTCTGCCACCTGTCTGAATAAATTTTAATATATCATTCTCTGGTGGTTTTCGCAACAAGATGTAACTGGGACAAGGACTGTAAGAACTTGAAAACAGTAATTAAAATGGGAGATAAGATTAATCTTAGTGGTGTCTTCCAAGAAACCAGTAATAGAGCTTGGTTATTCCAGTTATGTAAATCTTTTTAAGCTCAATGACTGAAGAGAAATTTAATTTTAAAAGAACCAATAATGTTTGATTACGCCAAGTCCATTATCTCTTGCTGAGGTGATAGCCAGGAGAAAGTGAAACTACCCTTTCAAAGCTCCTACATGGATGCAGGAAAGGTCCAAAGGGAGGATTTAATTCTCTAGAAAATACAATACTGGTGCAGTAGGGTGAGCAGGAATACTGTGCTTTGTGGCAGCACGTAATTAGCCATTAGAACAGAGTGCAACCAGAAATGTAATGTTGCTGGAGCAAAGTCCTTACAGCTGAGCCTACTGAGAAAACAGCCAATAAAGGAGATAAGGGAATGCCCTGCTTAATACTTTATTTCAGCCCAAACCTTTTGGATTCATAACTTTTAATAAAGTTGTTGGCAGCTTTTGCTGGGTCCATTAATCTTAAGCAAGTAATGAATTTTGGTCTGATTCTCATCATCTCAAGGGTGGAAAAGATGAACGACTACTCAATCTGATCAAAGACTTTTCTGATATCTGCAGATAGATTTACAGCGGAAGCCTTATTTAATATAACAGAGGGAAATACATGTGATAACCTTGTAAAATTATCTGTTCCACATTTATTTTATATGAATTCCACTTAATCTTTATGGGCCAGTTTAGGAAGAACTTCTAAGAGTGAAATGGATTCTTTGTTCTTTTGCATATGACGGTGAGTCAGAAAACTTAGGCAGGTCCCAAGGAGATATTTGACCCTCCAGAGACAAACTCACAAAGGGTTCACTCTAGAAAATGGCCAAATGCACCAAAGCAGGAGTACAGAGAGCCCTCATGTCACAATTTCTGTCATCAAGGCTCTTCACAACTTAGTTCCTTTTTGTTTGTGCATAACCTACACAGTGCCAGCTCAAAGCTTCTATTCCATGAGGGAAACATGAATCTTAGCACTCAAGGACACAGATCAACTTCTCACACAAAACATCTTTGGTTTCCACTGAGGGATGCAGGAATCGTGTTTGTGAGGATGGCACCACAACAGTTCCCCCAAGCACCAGCCTCCTTACACCTCAGTGATTCTGCATCCCCACTGTGGTGCTGGTGATGGGCAGGTGCTTGGGGCTGCTGAGCCTGCTGCACTTCTGCTGCTGGGGAGGAGGGGAGTGGGAAAGGACAGGGTCACCTGCCCCTCTTTAATGGGGACAGCGTTTCGCTGACCAGCTCTGCTGCTGCTGTCATTTTGCTGCCCCGTTCCCTCTGCTTCTGGAGGCCGTAGCTCAGTCAGCCACTGGACCACTTCAGGGCTGAAGTATTTGAACCAGCTCAAACCCGAGCGCCTTTCTCGACAGTGCAGATCAGCTGTGAACTCTGGTACCGTGGCTAGACAGGTCCTTGTATGCACATGGGTATGGGAAAACATATGCAGCTCTGCACAGTTACAATGACCTCCTAAAAACGCTCCTTACCTTCTCCCACGTGCTGCCTCCTGCCTGAGGCATCTTTCCCAAACAGATTTGTGTAGTTGCTGACCGCTCTGCATATCCTATTTTAATAATGCTGAAGTGGGAGACTTGTTTAATACCTCACCTGTTCAAAGACAAAGCAGAAAACCCATGAAGGATAGAGGTTGATAAGTTTTACCAGCCAGCGCAGGAAAGAAGGAAATAATGAAATCCAGTATTGTTAGAAAGCTAGTAATCTTCTTGACAGAACTGCCTTTTCTCTCTGATGATATTGTTGGTATTTTCCCACACTAGGGCAACACTGTAACAGCTAGAAAGAAAACTACTCCAGTGATTTTAATGTAAATAATTAGTTGTGTGTTTGATATAATTTAATTATCCATGAAGCTCTAATTTCTGGCAGAAACCTGGTGTACATAAAGGTGAAGCAAAGGTACTGACTTTGCCTTCTGGAGATAGTTTAGCTCCACTCTCCATCCTTGGAACCTCCTGAGTAAGCCAGATGAAGACTGACTGAGGTTAACAAGAAATAACAAATCATAAGCTACATAAAAACTTGGATTTTAGAGGAAGATTGACAGTTGATAGTAGTAGTAGCAACATTAGTAATAGTATTTCTTAAATACTTGTTACATAATATAATACACAGTATTATAAAGACAGTAATGAATGTCTTTTAGCACTCTGCCTTCTGATAATCTGTTTCTGAGATACAGATTTTAAAGGTGATTGGGCAGGTGCTTGGTGAGATGTTAGAAAGTGGCTATGAGATTAAAGTTTCCTTTGAGAATCTTATTAGAAGTTTATCTGTGCAAGTGCCCCAACTCCATTTAAATTCAGGTTCACAGGCCTTATGACTGATGGTGTCATCAGATTGTACACATAATCTGATGGAAAGTCAGGCTGTTTATAGAAGGAATGCTTCTTCTCTTTCTTCACTGCCCCAGCCTCACAACCTGTTTTCCTGGCAGCAATCTGAATGACCATGTAGTTGCAGAGTAAAAAGAGAAAAAAAGTTCTCTGTTGCCTCTTGAAACAGCACAGTGTAATGCCCAATGCAGAGGATGAACACTTTTGGAGGAGCAGCATCAAGGTCAATACCCAGGTGCACGTGCCCCTCTGCTCTCTTTTTTTTTTTTTCAGTTGTCTGATATGATTGAGAAAAGCTATGAAGATGCTAATGATTTAGGGTATATTAAAACCAGCTGATGTAGTTAGAAATGGTGAATGTACAAGTAAGACACCGCTGATGCTACTCACCCACAAAGTAGTGGGTTTGGACAGTTAGCTGTGAGTTGGACATCCTAAAGTGTATGGCAACTAGAAGTTTTAACTCAGATCTGTACCAAAACAGCCTGGCCAGGGAAGCCTCAAGGCAGACCTGACCATGGCACTCTGTTTCTGCTTGTCCTCTGGTCTTCTTACACCACTGATCTGTCTGAAGCCAGTTCTAACCAGCTCTCTCCAGAACAACTGCTCTGGTTATTAACATCAGCAAAAGGCTATACTAGGCTGTTTTATAGCCCTTTTTAGGTAAAGGAGCATATTAATGTGATCCTCCCCAAGCCTCAACGTAAGTAGAAAATAATTTAATTCTTTCATGCCAAAGCGAACCAACCAGTCAACCCTAACAACAAAAGCAGTAAAAAAGTGGTTCTAACAAGACACCTGACAAACTGCAGTGCTTCCCTAATTATCTTCTTGTCATATCTGTTTAGTGTGAACCATGAATAGAGTAGATACTTGAGCAACAAGGATAGAGGGGATGGAGCTTGTGCCCACCAAGTCAGAGCAGAGCAAACCTTGGGAACACCTAAGACCTCTTCCATGTATTTCTCTGTGTGAGACTGGATCACCGAGACTGCCAAGCTCTCTGGGCTGATACTACTGCTGTATGCACCACTCTTCATCCAGGACACTTGGCCCCAGATTAAGCACTATCACAGTACAAAAACCAGTAGCAGTCTCATGTTTCTTCTGTACCTTGCTTGCAAATGTCTTCATTACACTGCCAAAATTTAAAGATCTTTTAGTTTGTCTTGAGATAAACCTTTACCAGTTATGTCTGCAGCCCAGTGCTGCACTGTCAGTGTGTGATTGCACACAAAAGGAAATTGCTAACTGTAATTGCATACAGCGCAAGCACGAGTTAAAGCTGATTACCAAAGTTCACTCATTTAAGTTCATTTTGAATCATTTAAGATTCAAAACTTAAGCAGTAAAAAGCTAATTTTAGCCCAGGATTTCCCATCAACATTGTGGCATCGTCCTGTACAGGAGTTCCTCACTACGCTTGTATTGTAGCATAGTACCTAACAACATAGTACAATTTCACCTGTTTGCAATTTATGTGGTATTTATGTGACAAAGAAATGGATGACTTTTAGATTATGAACTAAGAAACCCTCACAGGCATAAACCTTGGTATTTTTTACTGCTGCTGTCATGCTCCTTCTGTGACCTTGGGCAAGTCATTCCAGTCCTGTGTCTGCAGACTCACAATGTACCTGGTGGACAGAAGGCCAGGACCACTGTTCATCTGGTAAAACTCTCAGGGCCTTAAGTCCTCTGGGCCTCAGTGTTGCTGGGCTTTAAAATGAAGCTAAAACCATACCCAGAACTGCACATACACGTGAAAATTGACTGGCCCAAGTACAGAGATGTAATTATGCCAGTATAGGCGTATCACAGCGTTTTGCCACATAGAAACATCTTGCACTTGTTGCTTCATCTCTCCTTCCAGGAACGATGACTGGGTAAAAGCCAAAGTATTTGTTAAAGAATCAGTTTCAGTTCAATCTTACTTGCGCAACACTTATCTGCTGTAAAGGTTCCTGTAAACACGGCAGGCAGGAGAGACTCGCCGTTCTACGTGTGCGCTGCAAACTCCCAGCCATGTCCGCTCACTCGCACATTCAGAGTTCAAGTTCATCTCGGAGGGACGGCGGCGGGAGGCTTCATTACCATAGATCTGATTGCACAAGAAGCCTCACACACTGTAACAGGTTTACTCGCATGAATGAGGACTAAGTGCAGCAGTACCCATGGGCAGGAGGATGTGCACGTGTAAAATACCTGGGGATAGAGAGTGCTCTGTCATTGGGAGGTATTACAGCAATTACTTCACTATTAAGAATAGACCAAGACAGGACTGAATCACTTGTGGCGAGAGGCAGTACATAACCCAGTTCGATCAGGAATTGACTTTAACTGAAAGTCTGGCAGTATCTGCCGCTGCCGGAGCTCCCCAGCCGCGCTCCGGCCCTACAGAAGCGCCTTCTAAACCTCGGCGCAGGTATCCCAGGGGGCTGGGACACCGGGACGGGGTGTGGGNTTCGTGGGTAGGTGCCACGCCGGGCCCGCCGGGAGGCAGAGCCTTTCCCCGCCGGGAAGCCGCCGTTCTCCTCCTCCCCGTTCCCGTTCCCGGCCCC